>PVLC010000176.1:125207-195031 GCA_004027655.1 Graphiurus murinus | reverse complement strand
AATCTGGGACAACTTTAGCCATTCTTATTTAATATAACACTTAAGATTTTAGCCAGACTAGCTAGTCAAGAGAAAGAAATAAAAAGATACAAATAGGGAAAAAAAGAAGTCAAATTATCAGTTTGCAGATGATATGACCTGATACTTAGAAGACCAAATAAACTCCAATAGATGACTTCTAAAGCTGATAAATTTATCAAAGTAGCAGAAGACAGAATCAACATACAAAAATTAATTGTTTTTTCTATATCAAAAATGAATCTGCTGAAAAGGAATCAGGAAAACAATTCCATTTACGATAACCTAAAAACAATTAAATACCTGGGAATAAATCTAAACAAGGAGGTAAAAGACCTCTAGAATGAAAATTATAGAACACTGGGAGAAGAACTTAAAGAAGACACTAAAAGGGTCTAGACACTAGACTCCCATGCTCTTCCATAGGCAACATTAATATTGACAAATGGTCAAATTATCCAAAGTAAAATATATAGATTCAATGCCATCCCTGTACAAAAAAAAACCAATGACATTATTCACAAAACTAGGAAAACCAGTCCTAAAATTCATGTAAATGAATAAAAGACCCAGATTTGCCTAATCAATTTTAAGCAATAGAGCAATACTGGACATATTAGAATTCCTGACTTCAAATTATAATGCAGTGCTATAGTAACAACAACAACAGTTAAAAAAAAATGCACAGTACTTGCATAAAACAGACATGTATTCCAATTAACTGGAATTGAAGCACAGAGGAAAAACCCACACAGATACATTCATTTGATCCTTAACAAAGTTGACAAAAACATATGTTGAAGAAAAGAAATAGTGCTGGGAAAACTGGATATCCATATGTGAATAATGAAACTAGATCCCTATCTTTTACCCTTACAAGAAACCTAGCAATTGGTTCAGAAATTTTGCAAGTGCTGGGAAAAATAAAATGGCACCAACACTCCATTGTATAGGCATAGACAGGGACTTCCTTAGTTACCAGCCCTCGAGGCAGTGGGGTTGGAGGTCCCTCGACAGGTGTGGAATGAGATAAGGTCATGAGAATATGCTCACACCAAATGCAGTGAAGAAGCATATCTGTTTTATTATTTGTTAGTCGCTGTTTTATACTTTTTTTTTTTTTTTTTTTTTTTTTTTGCAATGAGGCATATAGAACAGGAATTTCTACAGAGCTGTTTTTCCAAAGGTTATCCTCAACCAGTCATGGTTACAACACATATATAAAAATTCTTTTGTACATAAAAATTCTTAAAAATACAACACGTATATAAAAATTACTTTCCATTAGTTAAAATCTTTACAATTTGTTTAGTCCCTTTAAGCAGTGTTCTATCTATCTTATGTCAGGCAGTTAGAGGGTTAATGTATCCTGTAAAAATTCCAGGGAGATCAGGTGGGAGTGGGCAAAAGACTATTTGTAGTAGCTATTTAGATAAACATGCAAAGCCTGTTTCTGGACTAATGCTTGTAAAAGGTTAATGCATTGGGTTGTCTCGAGGCACTGCTTTTTTTCAGCTAAGAGGTCAGGCCACATGTTTCTAAGAAATTTTCCTTTATAATTAATGTAAAAGCAAAACCCAAAGCACCCAAAATTTCTAGAATATAATAATGCAAAGTGGGATATGCCACACATTCCTTCTTTTGGAATCATCTGCCTTGCAGGATTCCAGCGGACCAAGCCTTGCTCAAGATCCAGCTATTAAGGAGCTGTGGCACTTAGTAAGACCCCTAAAGTTCAGAAACTAATATCAAGAATCAATAAATGGGGTGGTATATAATTAAAAGACTTCTGGATTGAAAAAGGAGTATTCGTGCATGTCATGATTTGGAGTAATCATGCATGTCCCCTGAGGAGCTCATGTTCAAGGTTGATATAATTAAGTCATAAGGGTTGTAATCTCATCAGTAGATAAATCCACTGTAAGATATTTGCTAGGTGATAACCCAGGTGAGTGGGGTGTGCCTAGAGGAGGTAAATCCCTGGGGGTGGGACCTTAGGAACTGGGATTGTGTTTTTGAACTCCCTGGCTTGCTCTCTTGCTTCCAGCCTCCATAATGTGATAGCAAAAGACTCTTTCTGTCTTTTTTGCCTCCTGCCACCATGCCTTGAGCTTCACTGATGTAACTGGCCTGACATGAACTCAACCCCGGAAATTTCTAGAACTGTGAGCCAATAAATCTTCCTTTCTCTAAGTTGTGTAGTCAGTTGTTTTGAATTATATCAGTGAGAACCCTGGCTGAAACAATGTGAAGAGAGAGCCTACAGAGGGTGAAAAAAATTGTCAGCTACTCTTTTGACAAAGGATTAATATCAAGAATATAAAAAGAATCCAAAAAACCTAATACTAAAAAAATAGGAACAATGCAATCAATAACAGGGGAAATGAACTAAACAAATACTTCTCAAAAGAAGAAACAAAATGTCTAACAAATATGTAACAAATATGTAAAATATATATATATATATATATATATATATATATATATATATATATATATATATATATATAGTGATCAGGGAAATGCAAATCAAAACTTCACTGAGATTTTATCACTCCAGTTAGAATTGTAATCATCAAGAATACAAATAACAACAAATGCTGGAGAGAATGTGGAAGAAAAGGAACATTTATAAATTATAGGTAGGATTGTAAATTTGTACAACCACTATGGAAATCAGTGGGAAGATTCCTCAAAAGACTAGGAATGAAACCACCATATGACCCAGCTGTACTACTACTCAATATCCTTCCAAAATAGAGTAAGAATACTATAGAAATACACACATACTCACATTTATAGTAGTACAATTTATAATAGCCAACTTATAGAAATAGACTGTGTCCATCAACAGATGAATGGATAAATAAAATGTAGTGTATATACATCATGAAGCTTTACTTGGCCATAATGAGGAACAAAATTATGTCATTTTCAGGAAAGTAGATGGAACTGGAGAATTTTAAGCTAAGTAAAAAAAGCTGGACTCAGAAAATCAGGGCTCATATGTTCTTTCTCATATAGGAAAGCTAGAGGGGACAAAGGAAAGAAAACCTACCTCATGAAATTAGAAGAAAGACCAGTTAACTAAAGGATGAGGGTTAGGATAGAGAGAAGAAGGAAAAGGAGATATGGAGGAATGAAATAGACAAAATTATGCTTTGTGCATGTAGGAACATGTCATAATGAATACACTATTATATATAATTATAATGCACTAATAAGAAAAGAAGAGGCCAGAAAGTAATAGGGAACACTGGCCAAAAGGAGTCTCATTTACAATAGAAAGAATTTTATTCTTTTTATATGCTGAAAAATGAACCACTAAGTAGGAAAGACAAACATATAGAGGAGACAGTCAAGAAGGTATTGGAATCTAGAGCAGGGGTGGAAGTTCAATGGTTATGTGATTAAGTTGTAGACATAAGAGTTTCCCTCTGAAACTAATCATGATTTTTTTATTGTAATAATCCGTGCTTTGTATATATACATTTTTGTTAGGTACAAATTGATAAAGACAAATGCACACATTTCTCATCTGACCCTTTCCCCAATTCCCACGCCGCTCCCTCGCCCTCCCTCCCTCTCAAGTTTAGTTCAGTGAGTGATCTTGATATAATTGTGTAAGTACATCATGTGCCTTAGGATGCTCTCCCACCCCCACCCCCATCCATTCCCTTCGGTTAAATCAACTTCTTTGTTTATCAAGGGTCTCTACTTTTCTAATGATGATATTTTAAAAAGTGAAAATATACATGAGCTCATCAAAACCTTAATTTTCTCTGAAATTTATGAGTTTTAGAATTCAGAAATTACCTAAAAGAAATGTTAAAAACAGAGACTATACTTATTAAGATTAAATCTAAAAGATCACATATCTATAATAGAGAAATAAATCATAGTCTGAAAAGAATAAAAATATTTCCTGAAGTTTGTAATTGCAATATTTATAGTTTTAGAAAATGTCATATATATACCATTTCCTGAAATCCATTATTTTCATGTAACCTGAGCATTACATTTAACTTAAAAGTGAAAATAATGTATTATGAAGATCGGAACAAAGACTAATTAGATGTGGCCTCAGCAACAGAGGAAACATAAGCAATACTAGACTATGAAATTGCATCAAACTAAAAAGCTTCTTCACAGCCAAGGGAACAATCAACAGAGTGAAGAGAAAACCTACAGAATGGGCAAAATACTTACAAACCATACATCTTATAAGGGGTTAATATCCTGAATGTATAAAAAAAACTCAATAGGAAAAAAACAGCCCAATTTAAAAAGTAGACAAAGGATCTCATAAGATTTTAATAATCTACCTAGCTAGTGGTAAAATTGATGAGATCAACTGAACATACCACTTGTATCTTGAAGTTTTAAATTGATAGTTGTACTTTGCAAATGTCTTCTATGTTATTAAATATACATCATATATATGTACAAATATGTAGTGTATGTAAACAATTTCTACAAATTATGACATCAAATTCTATTGCATTAATTTAGCATAATTAATTTTAAAAACTTACTACTGTTGAATAATCACACTTTCAATTTTTTCCATTACACATTTGATAGAAATTTACATATTTAACATAAAAGTATTTTTTTTCATTTTCTATCTTATAAAACAGGAGAGATCCTTTATTGCTTAGGGAGATTCTGGACAAAGGTGTTAGCCATGTTGATCCAAAAAGTCAAAGTAGTAGAGAAGTGAATAAGTCTTTGAGGCTCCATGACTTCATGTGAGAAAAAGAAAGAATACAAAATTGAGTGAAAAGACTGAGAAAATAAGGGTATGGGATATCTTTTCATTTCATCAATGTTTTATAATTTTCAGGAGAGATTCTTTCATCGCTTTGGTTAAATTTACTATGTAGCTGTTCATAGTATTGTTTAAAAATGATGTTTTATTTCTTCTTATTTTCCCTCCATGTTTCTAAGTACTTTGGGATAAACATGTGTGATAATGTTAAAACTAAAAGTTATTGTGAGGGTGAAAATTTTTACTATTTTAATAGCAGCATGTTCTATTCAGAGAAAGAAAAATGTCTAATCCAAACAGAATTTTTTATAAATCTCCAATGGACATTCATATTAAATTATATATGCCTATAGTTTTAAATGTAGATAATGTTAATTATTTTATCAATAGAGTCTAAGATATAGAACTGTTTACAATTAAAATATGCTTTCTAAAGTTATAAATCCTTATAGCACTTAAATTCCATAAGGTGAATATGCAGTAATGAAAAAGATGAATTTTATATAATAGCATTATTTTATATTTCATTATACTCTAATAATTTAAAGATTGGCTATTAATACAAGTTGTTTAACCAGAAAGTATAATTAATTGAAAAATCACTTTTACAGTGATGCTGAATAATGGAAGGAGGTTGGATGTGTTTCTTTCATTTTTCACTTTTAATTTAGCTGTGCCATCTTAGGTGTTACATATACAAATGTGCCAACAGCCACATTCATCAAGATCACATAGCTGGAAAGGAAATGGCAAAGTCCAGAGAATGCATTTAAAAAATGAGGAGGTCTATGTCATTTGTTGCATTCTGTTTTCTGCTTTGGATTACATCAAACTGACAAAAAAACTCATAATTCTAATTAATCTATTAAGAAAAAAGTAAAGTTCAGACAGAAAATTAATCAGCTCAATTTCAATAAGTACATAGTTCCCTTAGCCCAATAAATCATATAAACAGCTGTCTTTTTTTAAAACATCGGTAAATAATCAGTTTAACTGAAATTAATTGCTTCTTTTCTACACCTCCATGCACACAAAGCTGTGTAAAATGATGTGTACACAAAGAATAAATTTATAACCAACAATTATTTACCATATATACAATATAATATATGATAGGCTCATAGAGTTCTTTGGTATATAGTCAAAGCAAATGAGAATATGATGTGTGAAAATTCATCCACACATGAGGTCTTTTTTATTTCTTTTATGGCATTTTCTTACATAATTGTTATATTTATTCAATTATTTTTCTTTAAAAGATATGACATAATTATGACATGTTTTAAGTGAAGTTTTGAAATAATCCAATTATTTCTGATTTCAACACTTCACTTAAAACATGGGATTCTAAGGTTTACTATCTGAAATAAGAATATGTAAATTCTAGAAAACACCTCATTTTGTGCTCTAAAAATTAGAGTAATTCCTGTTAATGAGCTTTATTAATTCTGAAAAGGTATGTACATGTAAACGAGGAAGTAAAGGAGAGCTGCCTCCATGTTATTCCTTCTCTAACACGCGTAGCATCTTGAGCATCAACCAGGAAAGTACTTAGCTCGTGTTGCTCATAAAGGAGCTCACAGCAGACAGCCACAGTCTTGAGCTGCTGGAGGGATAGCTGCCCTGAGGTTTCTACTTCATCCACTTCATCAGTTGCTATGGCCAAAAACCATGCCCAGAAATTTCCTGAAAAATAAAATATCCTTCCTCTTTAGAAGGAAGAGTGCTGAGAATACATGTTGAGTATTCAGAACTGTCCCTGACAACTGATTACTTTTCTTCCCACACAGATATAACCAGGACTAATCCTATCATGTATCACATTCCTTTTTTTTTTTTTTTTTTTGGTCAACCCTAATTCTAAATCTGACAGACCATCTATTATTGTCTATAGAACTACAGAGATTGCCTGATAGTTAGGGACACAGATTCTATAATCAGAATGCCATAGGACTGTGGATAAGTCTCTTAAATTTCTGTAATCTCAGGTCCCTCATCTGTAAAGTAGGGGAATAATATTAGGAAGATTAACGTGTAATATTTTAGCATTTAGAACAATGACAAAGAAATAGTGTTTCTAGGTGTTTGTTAATTAAGTAAATAAATGTAACACATTCCCTAATATAACCCAATCTTGCTCTCCTTCCCTAGTTGTTTTCCTAAGTCTAAGATATTCCAGAATAAGTAGGGCCAGCTTCATGGGCATGTGATCTGTGACCCACAAGTAGAACAGTTCAACACTTGATACAGTGCTCATCTGGCACTACTTTGAAATTCATAGCAATTTTTGAATATGGTGTCTTACATTGTCGTTTTACACTGGGCCCTGCAAATTATGCAGCAGATTCCAATATGTCACCATGAGATTCCCTTATAACTTTGAACATTTTCTAGTTTCTTACGTTGAATCCTGTTAATATCATTTTTCCTTACAACAGTCTAGAGTGGAGGAAGCCTTTTCTATTACACCTCATGTTACGGTTTAGATATGGTGTGTCCCCCGGGAAAGCACATGTGGCTGTAGTGCAGCCAAATTCAGAGATAGGGCATGGTTGAAAGAGTCAGGTCACTGAGGCATGGCCTTGGGGAATAGATCTGTCCCTGGATTCATATTTTCTCCTCTTCTTCTTCTTCTTCTTCTTCTTCTTCTTCTTCTTCTTCTTCTTCTTCTTCTTTTTCTTCTTCTTCTTCTTCCTCTCTCTCTCTCTCTCTCTCTCTCTCTCTCTCTCTCTCTCTCTCTCTCTCTCTCTCTCTCCCCACCCCCCTCTCCTTCAAGCTGCTCTCAGAAGCTTTTCTCCACCATGCTCTGCCATCATGATGGTCCTGCCTTGGAGTTGGCCAACCATGGATTGAACTTCTGAAACCATGGTACAAATAAATATTTCCTCCTCTAACTTGTTCTTGTCAGGTATTTTGGTCACAGCAACAGATAAAGCTAAGTAATACACACCACATATTTTCATTCTTTATTAGTCACTTCCTCCAACTTGGAGCTTGTACTATCACACTAAATTACGTACTCCATCTCCTTCTTACTCTTATGTAATTACCCAGTCACCCTCTCAAAGCTGCTTTTGACTCATTCCCATCCTATTTCTATTCATTCCTATTTATGCTTTCATTCTTGGTAACTTCAAAATTTACTTGGAAAACCATTCAATCACCAGATCCTTTCCCTCCTGACCTCCAATCATGTTTTCCTCCACCTCTCCCCAACTAGTAGTCATACCTTTGACCTTGCATCATCAGTAACTCATAATACCTGAAATATAAAAATCAACCCCTCTCTCTTCTGACTGTCACCTGTTCCATCTGTTTTCTTTCAGCTTGTAAACTCATTTTTTCAAGAATTCTTCAATAAAACATCTAAACTATTGATTTCACTTTTCACTATCTTTCCATCTGCTTCTATTTTCTCTTCCCCCTTTACCTAGATGTTAATCCATATTTTCTAATTTAAATAACTTTCTTTTAATTGTTTTCACTTGCTTGCCTTCATTTCTTCCTAGCACCTTCCCTCAAAAAAACTCACACTGTTTGAAACTGAGGGAGATACCTTTTTTTCATGCCAGCACCTGCAAAGCTGAATGTAATTATAGAAAATCATCAACTAGGAAGAATAAAATCACACTAAATTTATGCTAAAATTTTCACATGGATATTGAATGTTGTCTGGCAGAACTATTGCATATTCCTATCACCAAAAGAATCAAAGAATCCTTTTATGTCCTATGTAGTCTCTTCAAATTCCTGCCCCATGTCTATGCTCCCCTTCAAAGCAAAGTTACTACAATAATTTTTAGCACTCACTGGTTCTCTTTCCTGCCATTCACTCTTCAACTTACTATACTGTAGTTTCTTTTCCCGTGACTCCCAGGCATCTTCTCTGATTTAGGTCATTTGTCACCACCATCTTGTCAAATCTGCTCTTCTATCTTCTTACCTGACATTCACTGGTAATCTATGTCCAACATCACCTCATTTTTTGAAATCTTCCTTTAATTTCCAGAAATTTAACGCTGTCCTGTCTTCCTCACCCTTACTGACTATAGCTTCTAAGCTTCCCTTTCTTCTTAATATTTGCTTGATTCAATCCTTCCATGAGATTGCCTCCATTATTCATTTTTCATTTTCATTATTCATATCATCTATTTATGGTGGACAACTATCCCAGTTTGGCATAACTGAAAGATTTCCCAGTGCCGATATGGGAAAAATATTAAGCAAAGTAGGATTGATCATCCTACATCTCGTGCTGATAATTCATCAAAGTATGGCCCCAGTGCCAACCACTCTGGTGAGCTTTACTTCTGCTTAGGTTTGTAATATCCATTTCATATTTAGTTTTCCAAGATAGAACTTGATAATGCAAGAGTTATTTGGGGGGAAAACAGAAAAAATAGAGAAATAAATATAAAATAATCCATTTAGGGCTTTTGTCACTCTTTCCTTCCCACTATCCTTCCCCAGTAGCTGTCACTACCTGGACTAAGCCACCACCATCTCTTACCTGGACCACAAGATAGCCTCCTGGCTATCCTCCATTATTTAACTCCTGACCCTTTCTGACTTATTCTGCAAATAAGAGTTGGGATAACTCTAATTTTAAACTAGATTTCTTTCACAAAACATTATATATTCACTTCTTTTTAATATTTTTGTTGGTGCATTATAGTCTCACATCATAATGTAATTCATAGTGATGGTGACATACATGCACATAGCACTTGGTGAGCTGTCCCCTGGTTCCCTCCCCACTTCCCCTTTCCCTGTACAGGGTATTGAGATTGACACTGGTATTTTTACATATGTATATAATGTTAATGGAAGTGATTCTTTCCTTCATTAATCCTCCTCCCTCATCTTCCCCCAGACCACCTCCCTGGCTTGACTGGAGTTTCTCTTCCATTATCTGAAGTCTCTCTGGTATCCATATTATTCCCTAACTTCCATCTCTGAGAGAAAACATATGATCCTTTGCTTTCTATAATTGGTTAACTTTGCTTAATATAATTTTCTCTAGGTCCATCCATTTTCCTGCAAATGACATTTTTTTTTCTTCTTTATTGCTGAGTAGAGTTCTATCATGTGTATGTTCCATAATTTTGTAATCCATTCATCTGTTGATGGAAACTAGGTTGGCTCCATATATATTCAATTCTACTTAAAACATATCAATGGTTTCCCTTTAAGAATAGTAACCAAACATCCCTCAAGAACTTAAAATAGTGCTTCTCTGCCTTTCTGTGGAGATATTTGTTTTATTTTTGTTTTCTTTGTTGTTCTAATCCACCATGAATTGATATGTCATCGTATTATACATAAGTAGAACAGTTTGCAACATGAGGTGCATCATGCAAATTTGAAACACTTGTATGGTTCTATATCATAAAATGAGTGCAGTGATCAAGTGCTGGAATCTCAGGAATGAGAACAGTTGCTATGAAGGTTGTTAAATTTACTTTTCTCATTACCTAACCAGAAGTGGGTCACAGCTCAAATATTTACCTGCAAAATAGCTATAAGCTATATAATTTCTGCTTCTCTGCTCTTAAGTCCCACAGCCCATTCATTTGCCTAGCAAGCATCCTGGCTTTTGTCTGTTGTCCAAATGAGCTATTAAGACCATTGACTTAGCTTGGAACTTCTTTTGCCTAACTCTTCACAGTAAAGCTTGGTGGTGCCTGTCATGTCTCAGTTCAGATATTCTTCTCAGAGATGCTCTCCGAAACACCCTTTTCTAAACAACAATCTCTGATTATTCTCACCATATAGCTTGTTCCCTTTAAAACTTTCTATGATATTAAAACACATATGTGTATACATAGATACGTATTCTCCAGCTTTAGTGAGGTATAGTTGACAAAAAATGTATATGTGCCAGCTATGGTGGTGCATTCCTGTAATTTCAGTACTTGGGAGGTTGAGAAAGAAGGATCACAGGTTTGAGGCCAGTGCCAGGTTTACTTAGTGAGACTCTGTTTCAAAATAATATATAGAAAGGACTGGGAGTGTAGTTCAGAAGTATGATGACTCTGAGTCAATCTACAATACCATAAAATAAATATATTGTGTATGTAAGGTGGACAGTGTGATGTTTTGATATACAAACTTCTTTGCATAGCATTTTTATGTAACATTTTTATTTCAAACAGACTTTTTTTACATTTTTTCTGGGTTTCTAGTAATGGTTAAGAGGTTTTCTTCAACTTCTATACTATTTATGTAGCTTTGATGATTTCTTCTATGTATTTTTATGTAATTTTAAATTAATTTGGAATTAATTAGCATATAATGTATAATAATATTGTGTATTATAAATTTTATATTATAGATACATATTTTATATTAATCATGCAAATAAGTTTGTATTTAGACATACACATGTAAATTATATATAAATATATGTACATATTAGCAGTACTGTCCAAGAAAACATTTTGCAATTATGAAAAAGTTTAATAATTTGCATTATTCGGTAAATTAGACATGAGCTTCATGTAGGTATTGATCATTTTAAATCATAGCTAATGTAATGCCACTGAGAAGAATTTTAAAATCATATTTAATTTTATTTAATTTAAATTTTAAGTTAAATATCACTTCTGGCTAGTGGCTACCATATTGACAACATGGATATACCTTTGTTTTAACAAAGGTAGAGCCACTACTTTTCTATTTTCCCACTGAATAAAAATACTAATATTGGCTTGCATAACATTTTCATATATAGATTTTTTTTTCTAGATTCTTTATTTTTTGTGGATCCATATGGCCAAAAAAACCATATTGATTTGATTATAGTGACTTTATATTCTGATTAAGAACATGTAAAGTAAGTTTCCCAGCTTTTCATTCTCTTATATCAAACTTTTCCTGGCTGTTCCCAGACATATTCTTCCAAATAAACTTTAATATCATTGTATCCAATTCTAAAGTAAACACACTTGAAGTTCTTCTTAGAAGTGCTTTAAATTTATAGAATAATTTTGAAGAATTGGCATTTTTACTCCATCAATTCTTCTCATCCAAGATCACAGTATGTTTTTCCATAGTTCAGTTATTGCTTTATTACTTCAGTGAAATTTCTTAGATATTTTTGCATTGAGCTCTCATTTTTTTGAAAGACAACTTATTTGTAAGACTATTGTGCTGTTTATTTTAAGTAATTTGCTTACAGATAATACAGATGAAAGCTGTTGATCTTTCTGAATTTATCCTTTTCTTCTCTTAGTAACTTCTTGTATTCGAGTGCTTTTCATTATTTTTAATTTTAAAGAGTTTTGAGATTTTTGGTCATGCAATATTTTTCTAAGAAAAACTGCTTACCAATGTTTATACTGACTTTAATTTTTTAAATCAACATATCAATGCAATTAGATTGGTAGAAATTCCCGTCTAATTTTTGACTAATCAAAAGGAGTTTTAGCCGGGCGTGGTGGCGCACACTTGTAATCCCAGCATTTGGGAGGCTGAGACTGGAGGATCCGGGTTCACGGCCAGCCTCAGTGTTTAGTGAGGCCCTCCGCAACTTTGTGAGACCCTGTTTCAAAATAAAGAATAAAAAATAGGGCTGGGGCTGTAGCTCAGAGGTGGAATGCCCCCAGGTTCCATCCCCAGTACCGCAAAAAAAAACAGGAGAGTTTTATGATTTAGAATGGTAATTCATTTTGGTTTGGGATATATCATTTTGTCAGTTTGTGTAGTGCTTTAGTGATTTTATTCCTCTTTACTTTAAAGTGTTTGTGTAAACTGCTTACTAAATTTGTAAAATTCATTTTACAAGTTGTTAATATTACCATATGGTTTTAATTTTTATAGATTGATGTAAATAATTATATTGATAGATTTCTGGATATTAAAAATCTCTTGTATATTATATTTTTTGCATCTGTAGTTGCATAAGAGGTTAGGCTACACTTTGTTTTTTTATGCTAACTCTATAAGGTTTTATATTTAAGAACTTTCCAATGGAGTGTAATAGCTTAAATAACATGAGAATTAGCTATTTTTAGGGTTTGACAGAACTTGGCTATGAAAATCACTTTTAGTTGTAAATTTTAAAACTCTCAATCATTTTTATGATCAATGGTTTATTCAAGTTTTTTACTTTCTCTGAGGATAATTTTGGAAATTTAAATTTTGTTCAAAAACATATTTTATCTAGGTTTCCAGATTTGTTGCCATAGGAATAGCTAAAAATGTTTTAATATAATATATGTTAAATCTCATTCTTATTCTTGTATATGATTCCCCTTTAATCCTTTAATCAGACTTCTTTCCATTGCTTCCTAAATCTTACCTCCCTTGAGATCAGTTTTCTTCTGGGAGTCCTGAGCTTGAGAGATTCTGAGATAATCCCATGTATGCTTTTTTTTTTTTTTTTTTTTTTTTTTTTTTTTTTTTTTTTTTTTTTTTTTTTTTTTGCGGTTCTGGGGATTGAACTCAGGGGCATTTTTCCTATGAGCTATATCCCCAGCCCTATTTTTTTTTTTTTTTTTTATTCTTTATTTTGAAACCGAGTCTCACTAAGTTGCAGAGTGCCTCACTAGGTAGCTGAGGCTGGCCGCTAACCCGGATCCTCGGGTCTTAGCCTCCCGAATGCTGGGATTACAAGTATGTGCCACCATGCCCGGCTGCCCCATGTATGCTTTCTCTCATATATGAACCATCTCTGGTGTGTGCTATCACTCAGGTGCTCTTTGATTTGCTCAAAACACAGGAGCAATCCCAGGTCCCTCTTCTTGGGTCATGTATGTATCAGCTGCTGGCAAGTCACTGTTTGTGACCTTTAGAATTAAAATTTGTTGTCAGATGCCAATCTACTGAGTCTCCCCTAATCTGCCATGAATTCACATTAAGCACGCAGTATTCTTTTTAGATCTGAAGGCAAAATAAAGCATGTATGTGAGTACATGCCTTTGTAGCATGTACTCACAGCACAGCTACTTCCAAATAATTCCTTTTTCTAAATTTTAACAGTGGTTCAATCTCAGAAAATTGAACTGACTCCAGCAATCATAAGAAGAAAAGTTATAAATCTATTCAATTAGTGCTAAACAAATTAGGAAAGATAGCAAAATGAGCTCCAAGGATCACAGGCCAAGATAACTAGGACATTGACTTTTTCTGCCACAATCAGGAAACATCAATGATCTCTGTGTACTAAATTCCTCTGCAGTTCCTGAGGATACAGTAATGAATAACACACACACACACACACACACACACACACACACACACACACACACATCCCTGTAAGAGGTACAGCAATGAAGCTTCACTTTGGGGAGTAGAGATGGGAGACAAGAAGCAAGAAATGTAAATATGTAAAATATATGTTATGTTAGATGATCGCTATAGAGACACATAAATCCAAGGAGGTTTGCAATTTAAAATAGGTTAATGTCTGGGAGAAGAAAGTTCCAAGAAAAGGAGGGAGAGTATCTGGCATGTTTAGGAATTAAGGAGGCCAATGGGGTTGAAGCAAAGAGTCGTAATAGTATGGTTACAGGTTATGAATAAAAGTGAGGGTGCAGAAATGGACAGAAGGTCTAGTCATATGAGACCCTGAGAGTCATTACCCAAGTCTGAGAGGCAGAGCCATTGAAGGGTTTGTTCAATGGAGTAACTCGATCTAATTATTTTTACCAGGTTCCCTCTGGCCCCTGAGATGGGAGAAGGAGTGAAAGCAGGGATGATTATTGGTAAAACTACAGAAATTATTGAAGTGAAAGATGACACTGCTTTGGGTGAGAAAACCAACTATGAATTTCTTTTAGATGTTAGCAGTTTAATCATATATATGGCTAACAACATTTGTTGATAAATCCGATGTGGGATGTAAGTGAAAGAGATGAGTCAAGGATGATTACGTATTTTTCATTTGAGCACCTTGAAGAATGGAGTTTCCATTAGCCAAGATGAGAAGGATATAAAAGGAGATTTGAGTAGGGGAGATCAGCAGTTTGGTTTTGGATCTACTGATCTTGAAATTATTCCTACTCATTTAAGTTGAGATCTCCAATTAATATAAGTCTGGAATCTATGGGCAAGTCCAACATAGATTCACTAACAGGATATGAAAACAAGATGCTATTTTGTTTTTCTGGAAAGACCTTCTATTCTTTCACCATTTTCTCCCCTTTCCCTCACATTTCTTTCATCTTCTATTTTTATCTATGTTTTTGCTCTGTACTTTAAGATGTATCTTGATAATTAATATACTCGTCCTCAATTTATTTGTGGATTTTTAAATTTGAAATGTTTGCAATTTAAGGGAGAAAAGTGTATATCTGGACACATGTTGCAGGTATCTCCTAAAATAATCTCTTTTCTTCATCTTCTTCTGTACTAGGGGTTAAACCCAGGGGCACCCTACTCTATATCCCCAGGACTTTTTTATTTTTTATGTTGGGACAGATTCTTGCTACATTACAGAGAGTGGCCTGGAACTTGCAATCCTCCCGCATCAGCTTCCCAAGTAGTAGAGATGGGGATTGAACTCAGGGGCATTCTACCTCCGAGCTACACTCCCAGTCCTATTTTTTATTCTTTATTTTGAAATCGGGTCTCACTAAGTTGCAGAGTGGCTCACTAGGTAGCTGAGGCTGGCCGAGAACCCAGATCCTCCAGTGTCAGCCTCCCAAAATGCTGGATTACAAGTGTGCGCCACCACGCCCGGTTCCAGGTTTGCTTTTTCTTAACATATTATCCATGCAGTTGCTGCTACTCCAGAAGCTCAATATTTTAAAAATAATTTAATTAGTGCATTACGAGGTTCAATGTGATACAAACATACATACACAGAGCTCTTGCTGTAGTTTCTTCCACAGTCCACTCCATTCCCCCATCCTCCTTCCACATATGTTAGTGAAATCGGCAGTAATACCTTAGTATATTGTCATAGTATTATTTGACCTGTTTTCTTCCTCAATGACCGTTTTCCCTTCCATGAATCCTTTCCCCAATTCCTTTCCACTACTCTACAGATCTCTACATTATTTAAAGTTCTTTGTGTTTCCTATTTTCTCTCTAACTTACACATGAGAAAACATAAAATCCTTGGCTTCCTGAGACTGACTGATCTTAGCAATATTCTCTAGTTCCATCCATTTTCCTGCAACAGACATAATTTTTTTTTCTTTTTTATGGCTGAGTAGAATTCCATTGTGTGAATATATCACATTTTCATTATGAATTTATCTGTTGAGGGATACCTGGGTTGGTTCTCTAGTTTTTCTATTGTTAATTATGCTGCTACAAACATGAATATAGGTGAATTGCTATAGTATTTCATCTTTATTTCTTTCAGAAAGAAACAGAGGAGTGGTATAGATATATCATATGGTAGTTCCATTCCTATTCTTTTGAGGAGCCTCCATACTGATATCCATAGTAGTTATACTAATTCGCAATCCCACCAACTGTGTATGAGTTTGTATTTCCCCACATCCTTGGCAGCATTTATTATTGTTTGTATTCTTGATGATTGTCATTCTAACTGGAGATAGATGGACTCTCATTTGATTTGCATTCCCCTAATTACTACTGCTATTGAACATTTTTTCATATATTTGTGGGCCCATTATATTTTTTTCTTTTGAGAAGTGCCTATTCAGTTCAATGACCATTTTTATTGTGTTTTTTATATTGTTGTTGTTTTTTGGTTTGGGTTTTTTTTTTTTTTTTAGTTCTTTATATACTCTATCTATTAGCTCTCATAGGAGTATCTGGCAGAGATTTTCTCCCTTTTTGTATGCTTGCTCTCTTTTCAGACTCTTGATTTCTTCCTTTGCTGTGCAGAAGCTTTTTAATTTGATGCCATCCCATTTATTTATTCTCAGTTTTATTTCTTGAGCTTTAGGGTCTTGAGAAAGTCTCTACCATTGCCTATGTTGTAGAGTTGGATTTTTGTTTTCTTCTGGTAGTTGCAAAGTTTCTGATAGAATGCATAGGTTTATCTTACAAGAAGCCTGTTCTGAATCCTCTGTCTCCTCTTTGCCTGCTGGTCCCCTGAGGAGTGGTATTATCAACTTTGCAGCACACTGGAGTTCAAATGCAGTGTTGAAATTACTTGGCATGATGTCAGGCTCCTAAAGGTGAAAAGCCTTGGTGTTTTGAGCTTTTGAACCATGAGAGGTAGTGGAGGGTGTTCAAATTCTTACCAAATGGACAAATGAACTGCCAAATGGCAAATGGACTACCTTCTCCCAGATTTATCTGCTGAGTACTCAGTAGACCTGTTCAGCTCTGTTTTAGCTCCTTGGTCCTCACTGGGAATGCAAAGCAAGTTCGCCAATCACTAATCCCAAGGAAAGATTTTCATTGCATGAAGGAAAGCAAAGATCATCACTATACCAATCACCTTTTAGACATAATTATCACAATATATTGACCCACACAAAAGTCTGCAGATTTTTGAATTTTTAAAATATTTTCTGCAGGTACTACCATTTGGTGTAATGCCCCATACCTCCCACTCAGTCTCTCTAGCAGCAAACGGTGGAGTGGATATTGAAAACCAGGACTGACTGTCTCCAAAGCACAAGGTATTTCCACTATGGTGGATTTTTTGTAGTAAAATTTAAATAACTTTTATATTGCCCTTTATCAATGTAGGTAGAGTTAAGGACTGGCATTAGGTAGAGAAGTCATAGGACTTAAATAGATAAAAGCAAATTTCTTGGTGTCTTCATAACTTCAATGCATTTCCTGGAAAGTTCTGACCTTCTGCCTTGCCACAGCCCAGTTATTTCTCGATCTGAGAGCATGGTACCTTCAGTGAGGCCTTGGAAGATGCGAACCAAGGTTGGAAGTGTAGGGTGAGTGAGGTGTGTTTGGCATGAACTACCTAATCCTCCCAGAACTACCCTAGTCTTTCCAGATTATTGAGATGCTTAGAAGTAATCATCACTCTTAATACACTGGATCTTGTCCAGGTCCAGATTCTTGGACTTCTCTGAATCACTTACAATGACTCCAGAACCAAACTCTATTAACTGCTAAAGACCACCCAGGAGTAACCTTTAGACTGAATGTAGCCATATCAAATTTCCCAGGGCTCCTTCAAGCTGAACTGGCTCACCCAGGACCACCCAGAGACAGGACAGAAGATCCAGTGGAGTCCTGGTTTGGATTCAACTTCCAAAGAATGTGTGATGTCCTCTCCGGCATTGAGAAGCCTAGCCAGGAAAGCCAGAGCCCGTTTGTTCATGGAGTCAGCGTGGATGTAACACATCATCCCACCGTTTGGCTTCAGTGGTGTGTATGAGTATCAGCCCTCCCCTTCTGAGGATCACAGCCTGTGAATTTTCAAATAGGAACTTCCCAAGAATGTTACAAAAGCCATCTTCCCCATCCAGCCTACCAGGAGACTGAGAATTCATTTAACTTCCTTTTTTCTCTCAATTGTCTTTGTCCATTTCTTGGTAAATTCAAAATGCTTTACTCAGAATTTTTTATAAAAATGTATTAACTGGTAATTGCACAGTGAATTGCAATTTTTGAGGTGAAATGTGTTAGATGGATGAAAAATATTGGCATTGTATGTCATTCAACTTACTTCTTCCCAGGAGTTTGGGAAACATAATCATAAACATCTGTAACATGAAGATTATCAGGGTGAATCTTGTGAATTGACAACAGCAGATTGGGACTTAGCATTTTGTTTTTAGGTCTAATTATGTGGGTATGGTAGTTGTATCTGTGTTTCATATGAACAAGAGAAAAAGATGATGAGTGAGTATATTGAACTTTTCTCTAGCTGAGAAATGTTGACCTTTTGAATATATATTACCACTGCCACATTCAAAGCCTTTCTATTTAATCCCATGAGCAACTCCAAATTTATACTGTTATTTAAAAGAAATTTTTCTTGTGTACAGATATAAAGAGATACTAGTATATATACACTGCAAGTCAAGGTATAATCTGACCTAAAGCACAGACATGCCTCTGAAAAGTCCACAATGCTGTTTTTCTTCAACCATCCATCAACTCAGTGAGAGAGAATGTAAAACAATTTCATTTATGATGCTCCACCTTCCCCAGAAACCAAGAGCAAAAAGTTTCATCTGCTTATAAAATAGTCAAAATTTCATCTAAGACAGATAAATAGAGGCCCAAGTGATCATTTTGTGCGAAAAGAGAAAATCCTGCCAGATCTATTTCTTGAGTAGGAGGACAGGTTAACCCAAGAGTCATTTGTCAACCACCATGTGGAATCACTTATGCCAGACTAAGCCATCAATTAAATTGGAAAGTATTGCCTTTATTTTTTCTAGATTATAAGGGAAAAAATATCATAAAATTAGAACAAGGGAGCAGCAAGATGGTACCTGCTCAATCCAACCTCTCAAGTTCCTCCAATTCTATCACTGTAGATTGTCTTTCATCACCTCCTGGGTTTCCACCTACAACTGCACTGTAATACCGGAATCCAGTTACACATCCACAGCACTGTTAGCAGACAGACAAAGAAATCTCTCCAATGCAATCATTTATGTGTCAGCGAGCAGGGAGCCCCACTTCCCTCATTGCCAGAAGACTGACTTTGCATCATTGGAGTGATGGCTAGACATTTACAAGCCATTTTCTTTGGCTGACAATTTTGTTTTTAAACCCCTAATGGAGCATCTGCAACTACTGTTTCATTGAATTAATTTCAAATGCAGCCATGTTTCCAGTAATCTATGACAGTGTTAAAAGTTTGAAGAGACCAGGAGTTGGAGACAATAGGAGTGCAGATGTGTTTCATTGTGATTTGTTAGCATCTTGCTAAATTATGTTATAGGGAAAGTTCAAGAGACAAACATCGGGTCCAGCGACAGTAAATCCCCATTAAACACACAAAATTCCAGATCAAGGGATAAAATGAGAACACAGACGCCACCAAACTCTTAACTGAATATGCAACTATCATAAAAATGTATAACATTTACAGTGAATTTACAGTGAAGTTTTAAAGTCCTAAAAATACTACAACGTGTGTGTGTGTGTGTGTGTGTGTGCACGTGTGTTTGTGTAAGTAACTGGGGATTGAACCCAAAGGCATTCTACCTCTGAGCTACACTCTCAGACCTATTTTATTTTTTAGTTTGAAATAGGAGTTTCACTAAGTTGCTGAGATAATCCTGAAACCTGTGGTTCTCCTTTCTCAGTCTCCTTAGTACTGGGATAACAGGCGTGTGCCACTGCGCCCAACTAACAGATTATTAAGAGTGAAGAAAATTCATTCAATTTTCTAGAAAAATATAATTACTAGGCATCTGCAATATATTAGACACTGTCTTAAATTCATGGGCTTTGTCAGTGACTAATGTCCATGATTTCAAAGAGCCTCCATTCTGGAAGAAAATAAGAAATAGAAATAGGGATAATAAAGAATTATAAAGCTTGATGGAAGGTGATAATTGCAATGAAAAGACAAGTCAGGGAAGCAGAGGTTGGAGAAGGTGACAGGTGGCAGGATGCAGAATTTGGGTGGTCAGTATCCTCTTTGACAAGGTGACCTTTGAACAAACACTTGAACAAAGTAAGATTAACCGTGATATTTTAAGTAATAAATTATTTATTAAATAGAGAGATCTAAATATCAATCTGATAAATTATACGCCAATCTGTTAAACAGCTGAAGACTAGTCATTAAAAGATTAGAAAGCAAGAATGATGGTAAAATAAATTCTCCTTTTAAGTTTTTTCCCACTTTGCTCCTTCCAGGTGCTTCTTTTTTATAAGTCCCCTTTTCCTCATTTGTTGCTCTGCTTTTCTACTTTTCCCTGCCAAATTCATGTGTTCTCTCTCTGTCTCTCTCTCTCTCTCTCCACATTAATTTTCATTATATGAATAGCCAGAATTTTTTCTAATAATACAATAATATTTTCCCAGGAAACCAACATAGTCACTTACCTTACTCTTGTTGTAAACATTGTTTTAAACTAATGTGACCATCAGAATCATAGTAAATTTAGTCTCATTTTGTGATTTTAATTTTATTCCTGAAACTCTTGCTTGCTGATGATCCTTGTTGTTCCTTAGCACATATATAATATTATATAATATTATATAATATATAATTCCAACCTTGTCTCTGTCTTCACGTGGCTTTCTTTTACTGTGTCTCTGGGTCCAAATTGCAATCTTATTATAAGGACACTAATCATTATAAGGACACACTCTCATTGGCATCTCATCAAACTTGATTATACCACAGACTCTTTTTCCAAAAAGGGTTATATTTACAGGGATGAGAGGCTAGTATTTGAATTTATCTTTTTATTGGACACATTTCAACCCACTGGAAAAGGAATTTCTTTTCCTTGATGCCACAACAAAATAAAGGTTAACCCTGAAAGCAATTTAAAACACATAGAAAACACACGAGCAAAATAAACTAAACACTTAGAAGATATTACCCCTTCATTCTTTTCACCTGGCAGACTAACAAAGTAAAAGCAGTTTTGCATCGAAACATGATTTTCAATTTCTATTTCCTCCATGTGAGTTTTTTTTTATACTATTGGTGCATTATAGTCTCACGTCATAGCACAGTTTATAGTGATAGTGATGTACATGCACACGACACTTGGTGTGCTTTTCCATTCATGTGTTGATTTTTTATTAGAAATTATTGTTTTAAGTAAGTGATGCAATTTTCCTGAAAGTATATCATTAAATATCATTGATATGGTATATTGTATTCAATGTGTTTAGGGAACAAAACAGTTGTAATTTCCTTCCAATAAAAAAAATATATATATTATTTGGGGAAAAAGAAGCTTTAATGGTGAAAAGTGGTTTACTAAACAGTTATAACATGAAATTAATCTGTGTCTTCAGGTTTAAGGGTGACCTTACTGTGATAGAGGCATATATTTTCATGAAAATGTGCTAAAAGCCATATTTCCAATGTATGCTAGTAAATAGGCTCTTAAAAATACTAAATACTTCTATAGTCTAAAATGTCCCCCACTTGAAAACAAAACAAATGCTGTAATGAGGATGCCATAGGGGAAGTGAAGGTATCCTCTAGGCTTATTTTCTAATGAAGCAAATCTCATATCAACTATTAGGAATTGGATATGTCTCCTAAGAATGACCAGGTTGTAATCTCCAGTCATGAGGAGCGTAACCTCCTTTGGAAGAGGGTCTTCGCAAATGTAGTCATGATGAGGTCATTGGGGTGGGCCCTAATCCAACAGGACTGGTGTCCTCATAAAAAGGGGAAATTTGGACAAAGACAGACACTATGTAAAGATGAAGGCAGAATGCCATGTCAAAATAAAACCTGTGACAGAGGTTTGCTGATTACAAGCCAAGGAACACAAAAGATTGCCAGCCACCACCAGCAGCTCTGGAGAAGCACAACCCGCAGAGGAAGTGATGCCAGCACCTTGATCTTAGACTTTCAGCTGTCACAACTGTGAGAAGATAAATTTCTATTGTCTAAGGTACTCAGAATGTGGCACTTTATTATGCAGCTCTAGCAAGCTAATATGCTGCCTTTGGTGTAAAGAAGGGCTAAAATTGATATAACAGATAAATTTAATATCACACTCCATTGACCTTAAAAGTTGGTCTTGACCAATGTTGAATGTGTATAGTCTGACATTTTCAGGAGTTTCTGAAACAATTCTGTCCATTCCCTCCCAGATGATGTAGTCTAATTGTGGCTCCATTAATGCTGGAAGACAAAACCTACCTTCCTATAACAATGACGACTGAGGGTCTTGCTAAGTTACTGAGCATCTTTTTAAGTTGTGGAGGCTGGCCTTGAACAGATATAGTATATGGTGGAGCTAAGAATAGAATCTAAACTTCAGTTTCCTAGTCCAGTTCTTCACCCATTCTCCTGTGCTTTCCTTCTGTGGTAGCTTCTACTGGGAAGTGGTACTTCTGCCCCATGAAGTACAGAGGTGATTGAAGTGACTCAAAAAAAGGATTCAGTCAGGTATGTCTCCAGATTGAATTATTATTTTTGGTGAAAATTTAAGGTATTACAGTATAGAAAAAGTCTATTATGATACTCTGGACAATGAGGTCATTTACCAAAGCTATACTATCCAATGTCATTCATTGCAAATCTAACACTAGCCCTTTCTTCAAAGCTCAACCTCTGACAAATGTTTTCAGAAGTATCGTTGGGTACCCCTTGCCTGAATTGTGTATCCACTTTAGACACTCTTATGTAGCTAGGTAGAAAATACCATAACAGTGTTAACTTGGACCACAGGGTTACTCTAAATTTATAGGACATTTGGCTTGCATTCTTTGTTCCCCTAGCTCATCAGTTATGTCTAGAGAAATCTATGTTGTTACAGTCTTGGAAAATGGTCTGTAAGGTTAGTGAAGGATGAAAAATTGATGGCAAAAATCCATTTTTTTCCTACATTTTCTTCTGTTCTGTTCTTATATTTCCTGCTTAATTTTAGATCCTTCTGTTACCATGAGAATCATCCTAACACAACTACAAAAAAAAATTTTTTGAAAAAGCACTCATGGCCTAAAAAAAAACAAAAGCAAACTTATCAAGTAAGAGTGCAAGTAGCTGCAAGCTTAAAAGCAGATATACCTGTATGCCTTCCTGAGTATCTTTTTGTCTGTTGTTCTTAGTCATCTTTATGGCTTTGTGTATTATGAGTTTATACATTACAGAGAAATATTAAACTTTCTCTCACACCAAAAGGTAATTTGATCACTCAATTATCCATCCAATAAATATTTATTGAGAGCTTATTCTGAGATATATGCCATGATAAATACTGGAGATATGATATAAACCTGATGAGTGTGGCCCTTGCCTTCATGAAACTTATCATCTGAAGGGTGATGTACAAAAGTAAAAATTAAAATTAAATTAAATATGAAAAATGCTACAAGTTTGAAACTATAGAACTCTCTGAGAGGATTCAAAACTGATTTAGAACAGAATTTTCTATGGGAATATTTAAGATAGAACAAAATTCATCGTGTGTTAAGTTTAACCCAACTCAAACTTTCTCTTTTTAATGAAAGTATTTATGAATAAAAATAAATAAGAATGATATTATTATAAAGACAACTTTGAACTTGCTTGCAGAGAAAAATGTAGCTCATTCTTAAACCTGACTCTACTAGTATGTCTGCATTGTATTAATCACAATGTGGTGTGTTATACTAGGTCTGTGATGTCATCTAAGTATGAAGACATTATTTTGAACATGAGTCCAGAGTAAAATCAAAACACATACTATTTTATTCTAATTACATTTTTCTAACAGTGAGATTTTACCTTCCTTGGTCCATGTCTTAAATTGGATGTACTTCAGGATATAATTCCATGAAAAAGTAATGCCAAACACAACCTACTATTAAAGTAGCAAGTGGGAAGCTAACATAAATCTACATTAAAAGTGATGCAGATATAGATTATTTTATAAGGTGGTCAATATTTTAGTGTGTTAATACAGCAGACATGATGTTTTCAATGTGATTTTAACCTAAATTCATTATTAACAAGCTTAAGGTGTGATAGCCTCATAATAGTTGAAAAATAATAATGAAATGGAGCACATTACAGTTTACTCTTCGTGTTTCACTGAATAAATACACGTAGTGTTGAACTATGACCAAATTCTTCCTTCACTGGGTCCCTCCCATATTGTCCCATCTGGGGTGCCAAAATGATACAAAGGTGTCTCTTATTATTGGGTTCTTGTTCAGAATATTTCGATGAATAAAGTCCAAGGACTAAAAAAGGGTATAGAAATATGAAAGTTTATTTTAAGCCAAGGAAAGATAGAAGACAAAAACAGCTCCCCCCATATAGGGAAGTTTCAAAGTTTTTCATAATTTGAAATGTCTCCAAATTTCAATAATAAGGGTCAAGTCTACTGAAGTTGATTGAAACTTGAGTCACTTCAGGGCTACTGTGGTACTTACTTTGTCAAAGACTAATTTCTTCCTTGTGTTTTTAGCACAATACATGTCTACTTGATCACTGATACGAATTTAGCTATGAGAGACCCATGGAACTGACACAGGCCATAGTCCCCCAAACCACGGAATCTGGGGAAATGTTTGCTAAGTTCATATTAACCACAGTCCAAAAGAAATACCTTCAAATACCTTCAAGTTTTTCCCTCACATCTTATCTCTGAAAGAGCTACCAACACTGGCAATGCTATCGCTATACTATGGCCAAGCTCATTCTAGAGAAAATAAGGCCATTTTTTTTCATGTTCACAGTTCCCAAGAGAGTAGTTGTCAACTGTCCAGGGAATGCGTCAGTGTGGGCCAAACCGCAGAGAAATATTCTTATCTTCTGTGTATTCATTTTACTATTTGGTATATCATAAATATTACCCAAATTTCCCTTTTTTTCATGAAATTGTAATATATGGGTTCTGACTGGGTTCTCTTCAGTGCCAGTAATTTTTTTTTTAAATAAAAAGTTAAATTTAAATGGCAATTTTAAAAACTGAAAAACTGGACTGGGGACATAGCTCAGTGAAAGAGCACTTGCCTAGCATGTGCAAGGTCTGGATTCCCAGCAAAACATACACACACTCACACTCACACACACACACACACACACACACACACACGGAAAAATGAAAAGCAAACAACAAAAGAAAAAATTGAAAACCTCTTTTCTTCCTATTTTTAGAGTCTTCACTGGAGGTTGACAATTAAGGGTGAAATGATAGGAAACCACATATCCTGTCATAGAATGCAACTCATAGTCTTAGTATTTTCTTTTTTTTTTTTTTTTGGTACTGGGGATTGAACCCAGGGGCATTCTACCTCCAAGCTACAACTTCAGCCCTATTTTATTTTTATTTTGAAACAAGTTCTCACTAGGTTGATGAGAGTCTCACTACTTGCTGAGGCTGTCCTCTAATCTGTAATCCTCTTGCCTCAGTCTCCCAAGTACTGTGATTACAAACATGCACCACCATGCCTGGCTTAGCTCTTAGTATTGATCTAGAGTCTTAAATTATTTATAACTATATCTCAAGAGCACTGTGAACATAAACTTGTAAGAGACTTGCCTTAGGTGCAAAAGGCAGGAAAGGGCCTCCCGCCAGGTGCTGCATCAACCTGGCCTGATGCCCTGATCACACATAGCCAGACTACTCACTCGCCATTGCCCTGGACCTAAATGCTGTCTGGTTGTCAGGTGGCCGCG
This sequence comes from Graphiurus murinus, assembly GCA_004027655.1. Taxonomy (NCBI): domain Eukaryota; kingdom Metazoa; phylum Chordata; class Mammalia; order Rodentia; family Gliridae; genus Graphiurus; species Graphiurus murinus. The sequence continues at coordinate 169,073 of PVLC010000176.1, read as the reverse complement.
AGTTGAAGGACTCAGCACCCCACTCCTGTGTGCCTACAGGGCCACAAAGTCGGTCCCAAGCAATTCCGAATATCCATATAGCGTGGGCCATTAGCCCTGCTAGGCCATGGCCTTTGCCTCCTGCTGCAGCTGAGCATCATGGAGCTGCTCGGCCTGCATGACCTCCTCCTCCACCTGCTGCTCTGCTTCCCATGCTTGCAGCTGGCACTCTGAAACCTGGGCTTCCAGCTCCTGCTTCCTGGCCGATTTTAGTCCTTTGCTCTCCTCTTCTGCATGATGAGCTGAACCTCTGGCCTCCTCGAGGTTCTCAATGAGTTGCCCCCTAAGTTTTAGGGATTCCTCTTGTGCCCATCGGTTTTGTACAATCTTTTCTTGTATTTTTTTTTTTTTGCCTCCCTGTAAGAACTATGTTGTTTACCAAGATGCACTGGCTATGTCAAAACACCCAACATCAAATAACATGATGTAAAAGTGTGTGTATGGGAAAGATACCAGGCACAGCAACAGCAGAGCAGAAGGAAATGAAGCCACCATCGCTGTGGAGGGTGAGACATACCCAGACTTTCCATTTGTGCTTTCTATACTTTCAATTTCTTCTTTTCTTCTTGTTTTCCTCTTCTTTTCTTCTTCTTCTCCTTACTCTTCCTCCTCCTTCTCCTCCTCTTCTTCTTCTTCTTCTTCACCAGTAATTTAAAAAGAATAGAAAAATAAAAAATTTGTATTCTATACAGATATTTTGACCTAATATACTTTTAAACTTACACTTATATAGCTAGCCTCAAATAATACTTAAAATATGTATAATATTTAAAAATAAAACATTATTTTAATTACTTTTCAAAGGAAAATATTCTAATTCCTGGCAAGTAAACTACTATACATGGATATTTCTAACTGGTATATGGCATATAATATGTGCTCAAAAAGATTTTCAAACTTATTTAAAAAAAATAAAAAGTTAAATATATAATTGCATAAATATCAAATCATATTAGCACACTATCTGTTATTATTTAAACTTTCATATATCTAGTTAAATATAAAATTGATAATCTACTTGTAATTTTTTAAAGTAATGAATAATAAGCCGGGAGTGGTGTGCACACTTGTAATACCAGTACTTGGAAGGGTGAGACCGGAGGATCTGGGTTCGTGGCCAGCCTCAGCTACTTAGTGAGGACTTCTACAACTTAGTGAAACCCTGTTTCAAAATAAAGAATAAAAAATGGGACTGAGGGTGTAGCTTGGAGATAGAATGCCACAGGGTTTAATCCCCAGTACCGCCAAAAAAAAAAAAAAAGAATATAAAGAATATTCTGAATTTCCTACTGTTTTCTATTTTAAAAATTAGCATTCTAAAGTAGCTAAAATACAACATTTTATGATTTGTAGCTTAGGAAATTTTAGCACACACATTTGCCTTCACTTCCAGTGGCAAAACACTTAAAATAGCATTAACTAAAATAAAAATAAAGGATGCACTCATAATAGTTAAAGAAAAGAAAGAGAATATATAGTATAATAGGGACTTTAACAAGAACAACAAAAAATAGATGGGGAGAACTTTTTTTCTGATAATGTGGCAGCCTAGACACCCTAATGTAACTTACCCTAGAAGTAACTAGAAATGCTAGGTATAATCTATACAGCATCAATTAAATCTGTGAATGTGCTATAAAAAGGTAAGGATTATTTGAGGAGAAAAACAACATGAAAAAAATGAGTGTGGTTTTGTGTTTTCACCTTGAAGGTATTTGCCAAACCCAGATAAACGTGAGCAAAAGTTTTCAAGGTTTCACAGATCACAAGAAATATGAAAGGAACTCTAGAATCAACCCAACATGGAAAGTCCTACATATGACTTTCCTACATAAACTGGAAAGGACATGGTGACATATTCTTGGCTAGTATACACGGGAATCCTGTACCCCCAAATCTCCTATTTTCCCATCCTCACTTCCTCCTTCCACTTCTCACCCACACTCACACCTCTGCTACTAGTGATAAAAAGAAAAAAAATCTTATCTTGAAACTCAGTGTTGATGAATGGAAAAAAAGTTCTCCTAGGAATTTGTAAACACAAATAGGCTCTCAATGAGTTTTGCAAAACAATATTCCATGGAATTTCTGAAAGATTTTAAACCATGAATTTGTTTTGCAGAAGACCTACATTAGTCTCAACTACAGACATTGTCAGACACAACTTGATATTCTTTCTGAAGGACACCACTATTAAGCCATGAGTTAAGGAAATACTAGATAAGTTTCCAAAACCTATGATCTCATACTCAAAATCACAAAGCATGTTGAAAATCAAACACCATGAGAAAGAATGAGGAGAGTTAACAAAAAGAATCAAGCCTTCAATGAGTCAAAAATATATCATAAAAACAAATATTAGAGTATCACAAACCAACTTTCTTGTAAATCAGTACACCGACTATGGAGATAATTATGGAGGTTTCTTAAAAGACTAGGAATGGAACCACCATATCACCCAGTGATACCACTCCTCGGTATCTTTCCAAAAGAATGAGAGTCAGAATACTATATTGATACATACATATCCATGTTTACAGCAGTTCAATTCACAATAGCCAAATTATGCAACCAATCTAGGTATCTGTCAAAAGACAAATGGGTAACAAAAATATAATGTATATACACACAATGGAATTATATGTAGTCATAAAGAAAAACAAAAATATGTCATTTGCAGGAAAATGGATGGAACTAGAGAATATTATGCTAAGTGAGATCAGTCAGTCTCAGACAGTTTTTCTCTCATATGTAGAAGCTAGAGAGAAAATAGGAAACAAACGGGACTTTAGATAACTTAGAAGAGAGACCAGTAGCATAGTGAAAGGGGATTGAAGGAGGAAGGTGGGGAGAGGAAAAGGAAACACTGATTAACCAAACAGTTCAAATTATGTTATGTCTATACATAAAAATATCATTATCAATATTACTAATATGTATGGGAAGGGGTAGTTAGTAGGGTGGGATATGAAGGGAAATACAATGTGTGCATGTTTGTTTGTAAGACTTTGAACCTCACTGAGGTTCAGCCAGTGAGTTATTTTTTAATTAAAAAAGTTAAATTTGATTATTTCCAGTCTGTTTTGTTGTTTTAAGTCTTTTGTTCTTTATTCATATATTTTATTTTTCTTTGAATTTCAGCTAGAAAAGTATATTTATTCTTATGATAAATATTTTGGCCCACTGAAAGGGTAATTCTGTTTGTTAATTCTCCTCATTATTTCTCATGGTGTTTAATTATGACATATAATTTACAATGCACCAATAAAAGTATAAAAAAGAAAAGCTGACAAAGAATATGAAATTTTAGTTTTCAGACATTATGCAAAGGCAATAAAAATCTTTGGATCTGAAATGTCCCTTAAAAGCTCAGAGCTCTGATATTATCAGTGGAATAATCCATTTAATGGATTAATAATTTGAATAGACTTACTGGGACTTCACTGGGGGAGTGGCTTTAAGGAATATATCTGTCCCTGGCCCCTTCCTGTCTCTCTTTCTCTGCTTCGCAGCTGCCAGGAAGTGAGCATCTTTACTCTGCTGTGCTTGGAGCCAGCTGACCATGGACTGAACCTCTGAAACCATAAGCCAAAATAGATTTTCCTCTTCTAAGTTGTTCTTTTTAAGTATTTTGGTCACAGCAACAAAAAGCTGACAAACACAATCTGTGCGCTGTAGTTTGGATCTTAAACAGCTTGGCACTATTGGGAGGTACTGGAACATTTAAGGGGTGAGGTCTAGTGGAAGGTTTTATGTCATTGAGGAGATGCCCTTGAAGGAGATTGTGGGACCCTGCTCTCTTCCTTGCTATTTTTTGTTTGTTTGTTTTGTTTTCCTGACCATGAGGTGAGTGGTGTTTTTTTTTTTTTCTCCATAATATATCCCTACCATAATATGCTGCCATAGGACCAAAGCAACAGAGATAAGTGGTCATGGACTGAAACCTGCCAGATTGTGAGCTAAAATAGATCTTTTTTCTTTATAAGTTGATTGCCTTGGGTATTTTCTTGTAATAGAGGAATGCTGACTAACACATACATTGTCAACACAGGGAGGGGGAAACCCATATGGAGTCTAGTAGTGTCACTGAGTTGAAAAGGATGATTGAAATTTGAAGACACCACAGCAGCCAGCATTTGTGGGATGGGTTACTGAAGAAGGAGCTGCATAGGGAAAGATGCAGAGTGCAGATAATTGTTGGGATATTCATCTGTCATGCATGATATTCCTGAGATAGTAGGAATACCAACCTGAAACCATTGGGACAAACAATTTCTGGAGCTCACACAAATCTGGGAAAATATCTACCCACTATGACTGGGAGGAAAGATAAAGATGTCCTCTCAAATAAATTTCATTTAACATTAAACTGAAAGTTCCAGACAGTACAGTAACATGCATACATGTATACTTGGAAATACACACACACCTACATGTATGCGTGTATATTTAGAAAAATGTAGACACATTGAAAAGGAATAAACAAAGCTATCTTTATTTGTAGTTCATTCAGTTATCTAAGAAATTCTCTTACCAAAAGACATTTAAAAGTTTAAAAGACAAGCATAGACTTGGAGAAAATATTTGCAAAATGCAGATTTGGTAAAATATTTCTATATAAAATATATTTAAAAAATAGTAACATGATAGAAAATACTTGACAAATATTTAATATACATATTTAATATACATACTTTTACACACAAACACACATTTAATGAGATGGCAGTATACAGCCTGGTTAAACTTACACAGGGTGACTGAGGATGTGAGGCAGCTGAGATATTTATACATTGCTGGTTGGAATGTGAACTGGTTCGACCACTTTGGAAAGTGATTTGGTACTATTTGCTAAAATTAAGCACAAATTACCCTAAAACTCCACTCCTTGTTGTTTACTCAAAAGAAATGAAACACATGTCCCCCAAAAGATGTGTAAGCAAATGTTCTTAGCAGCTTTACTTATTAGAGCCAAAAACTGGAAATAACCCAACTGTCCTCTAATCACCAAACATATAAAAAATTGTCTTTTATCTGTACAATGAAATGTTACTCAGCAACAAGACAAAACAAACTACAAATATATTCAAGAATATGGTTGAATCTTAAAAGCATTATGTTCCGTGAAATAGGCAAATAGAAGACTACATACTTCATGATTTCATGCATATTAAATTTTAAAAGATAAAACTGTAGTGACAGAAAGTAGATCAATGTTTTCCAGGGAAAGGATAGAATCAATAGTAAAGCAACAGGAGGGGAGAGAATTTTTAGATTGATAGAATTCATCTTTATCTTGATGTAGTGGTGATTATTTGACTATATACATGTCTCCAAGCCCATCAATTTGTTCTCTTAAAATTAATAGCAGTTATTTTCTATAAAACTTCAACAAGACCAATATTGTTAAGCCACTAGCAAAAAGTAACCAGGCAAAAGCAAGTTAAACTCTTAATATGTTTCCATTTTGAACCACTCTGATGACAGAAATTGAGAAATCATGAATACCAAGCAATGGAGAATAGGTGGTCAATATTATCTGTTGTGTATTATTGAAGTGGCATTTGATTCCATCACACCATAAAATATATGTGCCTTATCCTTGTGAACTGAGTGATACTAAACACTATACCCTAACAACTTCACCATATGAGCACATATAAGTTAATTCTTACATGTAAGAACTATAAGACATGTGTAACAATATTCATTTTAGTACATTTTGTAACATGAGATAATAGAACTACTAAATGTATATAGCCAAGATGACAAGTTATAGTATATTCATACATGAGAGAAATATACTGTAATAAAAGTAATTTAACCAAAGCCACATGTGCCAACAAAGAATGAATGTTGGAGATGTAATGTTCAGAAAAATAGCTAGTCTCTAAAGATCATATACTACATGACACCCTGTTTATAAAATTTGAAAACAAATAAACTTAGTCTTCTAATTCTTGGTTATTATTGTGATGATTTATTATAATATTAATTAATTAATTAATACATGAACCAATAATGACAGTGTTAAACCAAGTATTATAATTAATTCAAATCTATATTCATAGAAGTCCACTTAAAATAAGGATGTAAACATCTGACTAGAAGGAAAAGTGAATAAGTAGATGAAACATATTAATAACATGTCATAAATATATCTTTTGTTCTCTCAGTGAGGAAAAAATATTAGTATACTATTCAGGGAATATGAAAAATAATATAGAAAAATAACAGACTTAATAAAAATGAAACATGGAACTATTGCTGAATTGAAGATAATCCTTTTGACCCTATTGCAGATTTTTTTTCCAAGTGCCACAGAGGCTGTGATAATTGACCCTTTCAGAATTAAATGAATCAATCTCATTTTGTCCCTTGTGTGAATTGCCTTTGCATAAATACAATTTATAATACTCACACTATGCAATATTTTTCACCTTCAAGATTACACATCAACCAAACCAGAGGACAAAATTATAATGCTAACATAGAATGCAAATTTTACCTATCCTGAACATTTAAAAGTGAAGGTATGGATAGGCAAAAGTAGGAGATGGAAGGAGGGAAAAGAGAAAGGGGTTAAAAGCACATATATTTTCTATAATTTAGAGTGAAAACAAATTGTATTTGATACAATTAGAAGAATTGTCTAGTTTGGTTATTTTTCACTATTAGTTTAACTAAAAAAGAAAGAAAATCAATACTATAATTGTCTGATTTTGAGACCAGTAGTGGGTACAACATATTTGTGGCAGTGTGTATAAGCTACAACACTATCTGTCAGACTGGAAACTCTGTAGTTAATATTTTACATTCTAAAAAATATTGTTAAAAAATAAAAATAATAAAAATAAAAATAAAAAATATTGTTAGAGTAATATTATTTGGAGTGGTTTAAAAGTAAAAAAAAAATTTAAATTATAATTGGCTGCCTCTTGAAATAGGACTGTAAATAGAAAGACATGTAGGCAGGAAACTATTGCATTTCGTTACAAGCCCTCCTGTAGTATGTAATACTTCTCCTGTTTGAATGAACCTAAATAATTTATTTCATCTAAATAATAAAGGGACATATAATTAAATAACAGGACATCAAATAAAATGCTGGTGCAAAACTTCTAGCTTTCAAGTAAGTAGTAGATGCCACAACTTTATTTTACATCCTCCACTCAATATTATTTTTATTTCTGTCAAGATACGCTATCCTATACCACAGTGTATAATGATAACTAGCTTCCTTTGCATGAAAAAAACCTTTAAAAAATCTCATAGCTGAATTAGAGGGAAAAATTATAAATAATTTGTAGCCAGATGTGATGGCGAATGCCTTTAATCCAAGTACTCAGAAGGCTGAGACAGAAGGATCACAGGTTAGGAGTTAGCCTCAGGGACTTAGCAAGGCCCTCAGCAACTTAGTGAGACTCTGTTTCAAAATTTAAAAATAAAGTAAAATAGGGATGGGGGTGAAGTTCAGAGGTAGAATGTTACTGAATTCAATCACCAGTACCCCCTCCACCATGCACACATAATCACTTGTATTTATTATTATTATTATTAGTAGTAGTAGTAGTATTAGTATTAGTATTAGTATTTGTGGTACTGGGGATTGAACCTGGGGCATTCTACCACTGAGCTACACCCCCTAGTCCTATTTTTTATTCCTTATTTTGAAACAGGGTCTCACTAAGTTGCAGAGGGCCTCACTAAGTAGCTGAGGCTGGCTATGAACCCGTATCTTCCTGTCTCAGCCTCCCAAGTACTGGAATTACAAGCGTGTGCCATCATGCCTCGCTATCACTTGTATTTTATAATCGTCACTATAAGTGAGCTGAATTGTCTGGTTAGTAATGGAGAATGAACAGAAAAGGCACCAGACAGTCACTGCAATCATTGACGTCAATCTGTAGCCAGAGCTCGGCTGAAATTTAGAGATCCCTCTAAGCCCTGTGAATAGCATTGGACCTTTACTTGAACAGACCCATCAATGCTCTGAGGTTCCCTTAATGAACCTTGTAGTAGCAGGACCAGCCCAGAGATCTGACTCCGCTGGGAGTCAATCCCATACTGGTTAACTAGGGTTAACTTTGAACATAATATACTTAATTTGTGGATTTTTTGTTTTTGTTTTTGTTTCCTCCTTCAGACTTTTAAAATGAAAACAATCTTGGAAGACGAAACGCTTTTTCCATCTCTTCACGTAGGAGAGTGATGTACATGCTGGAAATCTGTCCCTTTCTGAGGCAGCCGATATGGGCCCAGTTTATCCAGCAGACTGCTACTGGCTCCCTAGTTATTGAAGAAAGCACATAACCTCATCTAGGAGTTGAGATGTATTCTCTTCCTTCTGCAATAAGAAGAGGAGCAATGGAGAGTTCCAATTCTGTTTTCCAAAAGCTAACTTTGTCTTTCTTCTCTTTTAAAGATATGGCTATAAACAAGTAGCAACTCAGAAATATGGAAACACCAATCACACCTTTCTAAAATTAGTTCAACAAGCATTCTGTGGAGTAGAGAATTGTACTGAAGGGATGATTGATAACCTAGTTTTGATTTTTCTGTATTTCATTTATTGAGTCACCACATATTCCTGGGGTAGAGACAGGAATCTTGCTTTTCACATGATACTTAAAGCAATGCAAAGAGAGATGAGGAAGTCATTTCACAGACTAGGCTTCCCTCAGAGAAAGGATCAGTAAGGCATCATTGCCAATCTCATGATAAAATTTGTTTATAGACTTGGAGTGTTTAATAAGCTGTAAAGCATTAGGAAAATATAATCACTGTATTGATAAAATAACGACTAACACATCAGTGTGTGCTGTATCTGAAAGTTGCTGACTTGGGGAAGTGAGTTCAGAATTATCTTTCAGATCATAGGATTTGCTGAAACTTTCTATTCTCATGCAAAGAGCAGATTTTCAAGTTTATTTAAACCAGAATTGTGGATAGAAACCCTTCATACTTGGTGACAAAACTTTATTATGGAAGTGGTTGCTCCAAATCTCTCAGATACTGGGAAGCATTTGCATGTACCGAAGGCAGAGGCGTGCTTACACACAGGTGTATAGGATGCTAATTTATCCACAAACATGCTACTCACACTAATTGGCATACTATTCCTTCTATACACTGCTTTCCCTCTTGGCTCAGGACTCTTGTATTTACTTTTTTTTTTCTTTCTACCTGCAGTACTCTCCCAAAGATAGCCTGCTCAAATGTCACAAGGTGCTGCCAGATCACCAAATTTAAAATTGCAATTCCAACACCCCAGCATACCATACTTTTCTTTCCAATTTTATTTTTCTCCATGGCATTTAACACCTTCTACTATATTCTAAATGTATTATATCTTCTGTTCTTTAAAACCAATATGTCTGGCACATTAATATACTCATACATTTTTTTGAGTGGATAAATATAAAGATGATGTAGATGATGTCAGCTTGCTACCTGGATATGACTTATGTGTTATTTTTCTACTATAAACCTTTTTTTATAAGGGGCGGGAATTGGGGAAGGGTTAAATGAGAAATGTGTGCATGGATGTCTTTACCTATACTAGCTTGTACCAAACAAAGATGTGTAATTACAGTACATCAAGTAAAAAAAATAAATAATAAAAAAAGTAAAGAAAAGAAGTTTAGCATGGTGGTGGTTCAAAAAAAAAATAAACCTTTTTTTCAACATTTCAATAAAACTATACACTCTTTCTAATATCCAAACACTGTGCTTCTGTTTTTCCCCCACAAGTGATTCCTCAACTTCCACTCCCAAATTGCAAATATCTCACTGATCTTCTAGTCTGATTCATCCAATAATTGTCATTTCCTGGCTCACTGAGTACTACCTTGACAAAGTGGGGTTTTCCAAACAACAACAAAAAATTCCACAAAGGAAAATAAAATTGGCCCTGATACAACAATGAAGAGAATTTGCTGTGAAAGATCAGGTAAGCAAATTGAAGGGTATCTGGGACACACGGGCTACTCAGAAGGAGTAAGAAATTGGACTGCACAAGGAATCTCTTGCTCCCCTTCTTCAGGTGAGATGTCTCTGGCAGAGGTCCCATCCATCCCCCTCATTCACATTCAAAGGGCAATATTTTTCCAGTAGAGCCATTTGGACACATGGCTACTTTCCAGTCATTTGAGAAGTTCTCCAGCAAACATGTCCCGAGAAGATGTCTATAGTATAGGTATGATTTCAGAAGATGGATCTGTCTGAATGATTTCTTGCCTGGGCTTGGCTGGAACCCTTTTCCATCTACTCTAATTTTTTTCAGTCTATATTTTTATGAATATTGAATAATAGGAGTATTTTAGATGTCTCTAGTAGCTAAGATCCAGTCTTAGACAAAAGACTTCTAAGACTGAAGTATAAATAGAGAAGAGTTCAGGGTGACATCATGCTGTATGCACACCAGAAGTGACCACAAATAACCTACAATAACCTTTAAAATTAGTTTTTTCCTGACTTCATAAAACAATATTTTATTTGGCAGGCATATATTGGCAAGCTCTTTCAAAAGCTCTATTTGTTTTTGTATCCAGGAAGACACAACCACTGTTTTCACATAGGTTTCCTTCTATGCTGTGGTTTTGCCATTTTCTGCTGCTTTATGACTGCTGCAGAATATTTTTCTTTGGGACATTTATTAAGAGCAACAAGGATATGAATGAAAAACCATTCTTATAACAATACAGGGTGGGTTTCTCTTTCCATATGTAATGCTGACTGAATCCAAAGGCCAGAAATGCAATATATCAACAGCGATATGGTTGCTTTATTCTGAGGTTATATAATAACATGCAGCTGGATAAAAACACATTATAGTACACTGAAGGAAATTAGTCCTTGTGCCTTTTGATGTGCTAATTAAAATCCAAGTCTAGATAGAGAATGTAATACCATATCATTTTTAAAAAGATATAAAATTATTCTAGCCAAATTGAAGTGTATCTCAGAGCAGGAAGACATAATTTCAAAGTTATCTCATAGGTTAGTCAATGTGCCAGCCTTTACAACATGTTTCCATTTTAAAATAGAACCGATATATTTTTCTAAATGATAACATATTATAAAATCCTTTCTGAATCTCATTGAGTGCACATCATTCAGTTTTAAAAAAAAAATTTCTTCCCCTCCTATTTCCTAGAAGACAAGTAAGTGTAAAGTCTTTTCAAATCTCATAAAAACAAAATAAAAACTCCCCAAATAAACAGTGCTTCTACACTAAGTCACTATATTTCATTTTCTTCTTTTTGGTTCCTATTAATCTTACACAGGCAAAAGAGGAAGGTTCCAATAATTAACCTTGTGCTGTTGACCTAACCAAAATTAACTGGCTATGCAACAATTTAGTTGCCCATATAAAAACAGGAAGAGAGATTTCCCCAAGTAACCCTTATTCACCATGAGAAAAACAGCTGGTGCTCTCTCCGTGCAAGCCTGTGGGGCACGGATGAAAGGATGTATACTTCTGATATCCTCTCTTGTAAATGGGTGGTTTTTTCAGTGGAAATATGCCAACACTCAGTTCCTGAGAAGCAGGGGCCCAAGAAAGTCAGGTCCAAATATTTAGAATTATATCTTTATGAGAATGAGGTCTGAGAAAATGAACAAAGTTTCTCTACCAGTGTTACAGGAATAATCACAGCAAAATAATACTAGAAACTCATACCTTTCCCTCCTTAGAAAGGAGGAAAAGATTAATAAGAAACATTGCCTTTCAACGACAAAAAACAAAGTTTTAGTACCAGACTTCTTTTGTGTCCCTGTTTCCCAGTAGTTCTGCTACATTTCCCACAGTACACTGCTGGGATTTTTTATTTTTTATTTTCGCTACGCATGCTCACACATCTGTTGCACATGTGTGATCAACCGACTAGATTTTTGAGCCAAATGTCCTGTTAAATGGACAGAGTGGGCAGAATATTCCTTTGAGAGTTCGACTCTGCCTCTGGTGGATTGCCGCCAAATGCAATGGTGTAATAAAGAAAAGAAATCTGCTCATTTGAATTGCATTGAAATGAACTGTATCCTCTCCTAAAACTCCATATGGTAATGATCCCTGGAGGTATGGCGCATAACACCTAGGTCTGGCAGGCTCCAGTGGAAGGCCATAAACGTCCCTGTGTAGTCAGGCTGTGAAAGGCAAGATAGTTGACAAGAAGCATGCAGGGTGAAACAAGAATCCTCTCTGATGTCCCTCGATCAACTCAAAATGAAAGAAAGGAGACTGAACCAAGAAATCCTAGCAAGTCATCTTGGAGAAATCCTTCTTCTCCCATTAAAAAGCAGTTCTTGGATCTCACCTCCAGTAAAAGTGAAACCTTATGGAAAGAAAGCCGTTTCACCTGAGCAGTAGCCAGAGTTTCTTTGCAGCAAATTATCTCAATAAGACTCAAGTGTACGTCTGCAAAGCAAAATGCAGTCCTCATAATCAAACCTCCACCGGAGCTGAGAGCAGATGGACCAAGTAACTGGAGATGCTAAGAGTCGAGCCTCTAGTTTGGCTAGCACTCTCAGTGAACCTGATCCTACCGCAGGCAGTAGCCACTGACCTGCAAGACATTCTATGATGTCCCTCAAGGGACACACACACACACACACACACACACACACACACACACGTCTTTTAATGCAAACAACAGAGAAGAAATTCAGGTAACGTTAGAGAATTGGTGGTGAGATATTGAAATGTCTGTATGTCAAATAAAAGAAAAGAATAAGTACTATTGTAGACATTATTATTGTAGAGTGGGCTTTAACTGCAATTTAACCCCAATAGCCATTAGTAGTCATAAAATTTTCATTTATATCACTAGTGTAATACTGATCCTTTCTTTTATCTTTCTTGAAGAGGTACATATATTCCACTGCTTTCATCTAAAATCAAACTAGAGTGCATAAAAATGTTACGAGAAATTATCTCAAGACAAAAAGTTACTCTCACCTGTATTTTTCCTGTTCTTAACAATTTGATCACAATGGTGTATGTCTGTGAATGGGCTGCAAGAATTCCTAAAAACTACAGTTTCTTCTCAATTTCCCCCCTGTTCTCCTAGAAGCTTAGAGAACTAAAGAAAAGTCTATCTATATACCTAAACACAAAATATATATTTATCTAATTATTGGCCTTTCAATTGAAAATTGAAGTTTTGATTTTTATGTCAAATGTGACTTTGTGTTTCAATTTTTATAATTTCTTTGTGATAATTTTGAGAAAACTCAGTTGTTACTATTTATAAAAACATAAATATTCCATAATGAAATAATAGCAGCTAGTATATAGTAGGCATCTTTGTTGGTTAATAGCAATTCATATAAAATAGAGATTAATAGTGACCCATATAATCTTGACCAAGTCCAATAAAATGAGTATTATTACTATTATCCCTGAAACTCACAGGTGGCATTGATCAAACTGATACTAATCAGAATTTTATACTACGTCCAAAGTAAAAAAGTAAGCAGTATACCTGAGATGCAATCCTTTTTTTGTTTTTATCGAGCCAGTGTTATACAATGGCTATTACATAATTATGATAGAAGTGGATTTTTGGTTTTATTTTGTTTCTGGAATCCAGACCCTACCGTTGGCATGTCAAACATATCTTAGATTCTAAAATCATCAAAGAGCAAAATACTATTTACCTCATTAATTTCATAATATTTTTAGAAGTATTATGTAACTAAAGATTCTTATTTTCTTCAAGTCTAAAGAATTTCTATGACAAAAGTGCTAATCCATTGTCTCTACAATCTGCTACTAATATTATCTTTTAAAAAACCTAATGTTTTCTTCAACCTTTTTTCCATGGAGGGAGGGAAAATTTCTCTTATCTCACCACAGAAGTCATTTCTTTTTTTGTTTTTAATATTTTCTAAACCAAAGTAGTTTGCCAAAAGGAGACCTAAAAGTTAAAAAAAAAAAAAAGGATATAAGTAAACAAATTTAAAAGGATTAAATGTCTTTAACTGAAGCCTTCATATCTATAAGGCCTCTTCCTGTCCTTGTTTATGAGTCATTTTTACTTGAGAACCTCTATGAGTATTAGGATCACAAAAATGGATCTTGGAAATCATGTAGCAGGAAGCTGACATTTCCACTGATACCCATATTTCAGAATAATTCTCATAATATCAACACAGATGTTTCTTTTTTTCATTAACTATAATATCTTCAAACTTGATACTGAAACGCCAAATAAATGTCAGCTGCTCTTTGTTGTTGATAAAGAGGACATTGGATTCTGAAGCAATGCTCAAAGTCATATATTACAGCCCTGTTTATTGTTTCAATAGAAGAATTTTGAGCACAAAGTGTGTGGGAAGAATATTTATCTTATTTTCACAGATCAGAAAGCTGATTTATAGAGATTAAATTATATTTACAAGGTCAATGAAAATACCAACAGAATTGTGATGAACCAAATCTGCAGTCCACAAAATGACTAAGAATAAATTCCAAATGATATATAACTAGTATTTTAAAACATCTTGTAAAATTAATATATTTATATATTTATGCCTTTCATTTCAGCCCTAACTTAGACTACTAACAATGTTATCTGATTCACAGAAAATTCCTAGTATGTTACCAATTTATCTTAGAGTATAAAATCCAAAGAAATAACATACATACACAAATGTTTTATTTTGTTTTGTTTTGCTTTTTCGGTACTGAGGATTGAACTCAGGGGCATTCTACCTCCAAGCTACATCCCCAGCCCTATTTTTTATTCTTTATTTTGAAACTCACTAACTTGTGGAATGCCTCACTAGGTAGCTGAGGCTGACCAGGAACCCATATCCTCCGGTCTCAGCCTCCCAAATGCTGGGATTACAAGCGTGCGCCACCACGCCCGGCTTACATATGTATTTTTTAAAGTTAGAGAACATGTATGTTCAAAATTCATGGTATCACCTGTGCCAAATAAACCTGAAAGTACTTCATTCTTAGATGGGAAAAAAACTGCAAAAAAGCAAATTCTCACACTTCTCATATCTATTCTAACACCAATTTCCTGGCCATTTTAAGCATTCTACCAATTGTTCTTAGATGAAAGATTTGGAAGTAGCTGATGTCTTGTATAATCATTAAAAATTATAAAGATTCCAAAATAGGCCTGATTTGTTCTTTTGGGAAGCTATATGAATAATTCCTATGTCTTGCTGAATTTTAGTAAAACTCATAGTTTTTTAAGTGAAAGTGAATCTCTACCCATTAGTATGTCCAAGATTTTAAGAAATAGGCTTCCATTCAGACATATAACATGGTCTGACAATATTCCTGAAAATTCCTACTTGAAATTTTAGGTTTGAATTTAAGTTAAGAGACTATCACTTTTATCAGTCTCTCTCTCTCTTTCTCTCTCTCTCTCTCTCTCTGTCTCTCTCTCTCTCTCTGTCTCTCTCTCTCTCTCTCTTTCTCTCTCTCTCTCTCTCTCTCTCTCTCTCTCTCTCTCTCTCTCTCTCTCACACACACACACACACACACACACACACACACACACACACACACGCTCACACACCACCACCACCACCATCACCACCACAGGTACTGGGGGGTGAATGGAAAGCAAACAAGCCAAAACAAAGATTTTACAGGCCAGCCTCAGAGGTATGCAGAGACATATTGGTCCAAATTTCATTTTCTTCAGTGAGCGTACAATGTACCATGTGTGAAAACACTCACATATAAACAGGAATCTGAGCTCAGTAACACTTCTGCATACTTTTTTCTTCCTCTTTCTTTCCCTCCCCAAGTCCTTTTACTTCCTAATCTGCCAAATGAAATGCTAAATCAGGAGCAATAACCTACAATTAGCTTTTTCAATTAAAACATAGAGTTCAAAGTTGACTCCAGAGTGAGTAATTACTTTTGAAAACCACAACCAGCAGGCAGCTGCCAGATTATTACAACAGTTTATTTAACCTCAAAACATCTGATCAATTTTATTATCTTGGAAGAAGGGAGATATCCTGGAGAGTGGGATTTTAAATACACTACACCCATCCTACATGTCTGGGAGAAAACTGAAATTCTTCAACACCATAAATATCCTTTTGCCATCACCTTGCTGAGAAAACAAACTCAAATTACACTCTCTTACTTTAAAAGTCAACAGAAATGAGGAACATCATGACAGTCAGCCCTGGCAGGGGAGACTGGGTGGGTAGTGTATAGGGAAGGGGCCAGGAACAATTTACAAAATTACAAGGTTTAAAAACATTCAAACATCCGGCTTATGATATTTGGGGGTTTTATTCATCCAAAAAAGAGACTCGGGAAGGACTGCCAACCTCACCAAAACAAAGAATATCGCATTTCTAGAATCCTGCCTCGACACAGTTGACGTTATTACTCTGAAATCTGTTCTCTGGATACAATAATGAAGTAGACTGAAACCTTTCATGTTATATAACAGGACTGAAGGGCCCTTGGAACACTTGCCTACACAGAATGGAACCTCCAGGGACTTCTCCCTGCTCCTTCTTCCTGACCCTACCTTCCACACCCCACCAAGCCTATACTTTGGATCCTCCTCAGATTTAATCCATAATGCCTCTGCAAGCATAATGGAACCTAATGCATTAAACCAGTTGTATCATTATTTCCCCACATCTCCATCCTTCTCAAAGATACTGTGTTGGTTAAGAACATAGACTCTTCAGCAGTCTTCTTGGATTTCATTGACATCTCCAACCTCCAACATTTTCTTTTTTTTTTTTTTTTGGTACTGGGGATTGAACACAGGGCCATTCTACCTCTGAACTACACCTCCAGTCCTATTTTTTATTCTTTATTTTGAAATAGGGTCTCACTAAGTTGCAGATGGCCTCACTAAGTAGCTGAGGTCGGCCATGAACCCAGATCCTCCTGTCTCAGTCTCCCAAGTACTGGGATTACAAGCATGCACCACCAAACTTGGCTTATTTTCAACATTTTCTAATAGGATCATTTTCAGTAAGTTCCTTCTCTGTGGCTCATTTTGCTCCACCTATAGATACAGCACAGCCTCATTTTGGAAAAAGTATTCAGAACCATGTCTGGCACATACTAAGTGCTATGTGGGTGTTACCCATTTTTTTTTTTTTTTTCTTTTTCATTCAGGCAGAATGCAGCAGTCTTTAGTTTCCCTTGGCTCTGGCTCTTCCTCATGAGTAGTTCCATTCACTGTCCAGCTCAACTTCCAGCTCTTAGAACTGGGATAGTTTAGCTTGAAAGGAGAGTTCAAACAGCTAGCTACCTGGGATGTTCATGTGCCCTTGAGTTCACATTATATAAGAAAGCTTCAATGCCACTGCTTATCTTTCCAGAAATTTAACCATTTTGAACAATGTCCTAATGGACCCAAAATACAAGTAACTCCCAACTATAGCTGTCTCTGAAATATACCATCATGCACTTTCACAGAAGTGTAGACAGATACTAATTCCAATCAATGCACTCGAGGAATATTAATTTTAATCTTTTTTGCTCATTCTAAGAAATTAAACTTGAAATAAAAATATTTCAAGAACAAGAAAATTTAGAAAGTGTTCGTAGAAAATTAACTATTCACCCCCACAAAAAATACTTTAGTATTTAAAAATATATAAGAACAAAATATAATGCTTATTCTTTGTTTTATTTCCTGTTAATTGTCTTTTATGTCTGTTCTCCTATTCCATCCACTTTTGCTTCTATAAATATGCTAATGTATTTTTATCATTGAATTTCCATAAATTATTGCACAATATGTAGTGTTTTATGTATATTTGAATGTAAAGTGCATTGGTTTATCAGCTAATAAGCAACAGAGATTGATTTATTAAAATATTTTATTCATTCTGTTTATTACTTTTAAACATTCAATAAAGTATTCCTACAGTATATTCATGTTATTTTGTTTAAATCTAGTTGGTGATTTTAATTACTGCAGGATAATCCAGAGTGTGTGCTCATTACATTTTTACTTAATTGCTCAGTAGTTAACATTTAATTAACAAAATATTAATAAACAATAGTTGATCTCACATTTGATCAACCCAATTAAAGTCATAGTGATTCTGGTAATCTGGTAAGGGAATTATTTTTCTTCCGATCTTTTATGTAAGAGTTTTCCACCTGAATTATTGAGACAAATGATTCTCTTTCACTTTCTAGTACAGAGGCATGCAAATAGCATTTTTTGTTTTGAAATATGATTGAAATATGATTGCTGACAGCCAACATGTTTTGTTGATAAAAGTAAATATCTTTCAGAGACACTGAATACATAAAACACAGACATTTACACAACTTTGTAGAAATAGGTAGGTCATGAACAAAATGTAAATAATAGCAAACAGCATGTCTTCAATATTTATAGAATTTTATTTATAAAAATGTAGGAAATGCACAAGATTCTAAAGATATTTATTCAAGTATCTGCACTGAAGCACTGTTTGATATAATGCATACCAGAAGCAATTTAAGTGTCTATCAATAGAAGACTGGGGTCTAAATAAATTATAGGATTGTATGCAACTAGGAAAAAATAAAGTAATTCTGTAAGTACTGACACAGAAACATCTTGAAAATACATTGTTAGTAGAAAAGGAAAGTCACTGAAGAGAATTTTATACACAACTTCACTTTTGGAAAAAAAAAGAAAAACAAAGGAAATATATATGTATAAGAGTGTGTGTGTGTGTGTGTGTGTGTATATATATATATATATATATATATAGGATTGCACGTGCTAGAAAATATCTGGAAAGATTCAAACTGTGCTGAAGGAGAGCACAGTCTAAGGGAAGAAGCAAATATGTTTACGTTTTAATTTTTATCCTTCTACTCCATTCACATATTTCTGGTTGTTTACAAGCAGTAGGTATTAAGTTCACACTGAACATTTCTAAATATAAGTAAAATAAAAACACAAATGAGCAAGCCTGATTTTTGAGATGGGTTAGATATATGGTTTTATTTCCAAATTGAGAAGCTGACATAGTCATAATATCATTCAGGGAAGGGAAGGCAGATGTAAGAAAGGAAGTGAAGTGCAGACCAAGGGATCATCCTTGCTCCAAATCACTTATTAAAGGCTAATATAAAATTAAGGTAGCATAGCTCTTTCTACATTGATGCATCACTTGCAGAGGAGTGTGTGTGTGTGTGTGTGTGTGTGTGTGTGTGTGTGTGTGTGTGTGTACAAGTGTACGGGTGTATGTTTATTGCAATGGAAAAGAAGAAAAAAAGATTTCCACTTAGAAGAAGAAATTTTCAGTGAACTTAGAGGAGTCAGGAGAAAATTTCTTTATGGTCCTTGTAACAAAAAGGTAACAAAAAGGCAGATGAGTTAGAAATGGTTCTCAAATGGTTAAGATGTCAAGAAATTAAGTGTTTTGTTGTTGTTGTTAAGAATAAAGTTGAAATAACCAGATACATGCTTCTTTTACCTTCATAAAAAGCACATAAATTTCAATTTAAATATATTTGACCTATAAAGAGCTAGTATCTCAATTTTTCATAAAGATTTGTTTAAATTTGTAAGCATTGTTTTATTGTTTAATGTTTCAAAATATAGGTTAATTTTAAATTTTTCTCCAAATTTTCAAGTATAAAAAAATATAAGTCTAAACTTGGGAATTAATGTCAGAATTCATTCACATATTTTTTAAAGAAATTAGTAAAAATATATGAAACATTAATGATATCTATCTTATAACTGATGTTTTTTACCCTTGACAAATACCATTTTTATTTTTCCTAAGATAGCAGATTTTTTTAATCTTCAGAACTAAATATTTTACTTTGCTTTGATGTAATCAAAACAGTTGCCCAGTGAAATAGTTTATCTTAAATACTGAGGAAAGCTGTAACAGAAAGTAGCAGAATAGCAGGTAAATATATTAATTATACCCAGGGAACATTAAGCATCGTGCTGAACCAAGCATGGTGCAGCATGCTTGCACCCCAAGGTGGTTCAGTTTTGTCCAAAGAATTTATCTGGATTCCATTTCCACACAATGGCTTTCAATTCTGAACATTTCACAGATGAAAATAAAAAATATTGTTGTATTCATATTATATACTACGCATTCATTTTTTAGCACAGCTTTTCTTTTCTTATCAGAATATTCAAGATCTGAATGATTAAAAAAATCAGAGAAAATACGAAATAAGTTCTACGTATTTGTCCTTAAATCTTTCTTTCCCACCTAGAAGCAAAGTGACAAATGGAGGAAATATTTATGATGTTTTACTCCCTCTAGTGGGCATTTTTTAAATAAGTTCAGGAACTTCGCCTTACATGCTGGTGTGTTTTGAACAGTATTCTCATGATCCTGAGTGCAAAAAGTCTTTGCAAGTTGTAACATTTCCTGTGATGTAAGAACTTCATAGTAAATCAGCTTAGGCTTCACCTGTTTCAGTCTCTCAAGATAGCTGCAGTTTCTATCTGGGGATAATTGCTGTTAGGAAGATAGCTTTATACCTAATCCAAGTTCCACTCTGTAACATAAACTTCTTGAACCACTAGGGGAACCTAGGAAAAGCTTAGAACTCATCCTACTTGTCTGTCTGTGGAGGATATTTAGGAACTATCTTAACATAACAGTAGCTACTAAAGGAGTGAATAACAATAGCATTAAGAAGCCATTTAAAAATACATTGTTTCAAGCAGAAACAACACAATAAGCATGCATTGTTAATAACCCATGAAATTACAAACATAAAATGGTTATTTTCTTTGCCATTATATATTACCATTGCCTATTATATCCAAAACTCAGTGTTTTATCCAAATAGCAAATAGTTTATGAAGATAATCTTGCCAAATAAAAATGTGTAAAATAAAATGAAAAGGGCTAAGGGTGTATCTCAGAAGTAAACTATCCCTGGGTTCAATACCCAGTACCACAAAAATTGATTTAAAATCTTTTTGTCTTTGCATGAATTCTAATAATTTTTATTGCATGGGAGATCAAATGCAACTTTTTTTTTTTTTTTTTTTTTTGCTAGCCCACAGTGGCAGAGGAGCCCTGCACAGAACCTAAATTACCTCCAAAAGGACCACCAAAGGGTGAAGCAAATATATATGCACAAAGTATCAGGATTTCATCACAGTGAAGTGTGACTCATTACTTGAATTCATCTTTCCAATTAAAAAGGTTGATACTGGAGTGCCATGGTTTCAATCCCCCCAGCCCCACCCCAAAGCATGTGTTGGAAATGGAATTGCCACTCTAGGTTCTGGGATTGGGGCCTGGTGTGAGGTGTAATCCTGAGGGCTCCACCCTCATGAATGGACTAATGCCAATTACAGAAGGGCTTGAGGTTGTGAGCGCACTTGCTCCCTCTTTATTCTTCATATGAGATGACACAGCAAGAAGTCCCTTGTCAAATACTGGCCCCTAGCACTTCAACTTCCCAACCTGTGGAATGGTAAGAAATAAATGTGTTTTTTTTTAAATTACCTAATCTGCACCATAGTAATACAAAATGGACTAAGACATTAGAACTCCCTAAAAACAAAATAAAAATTAAATAAATAGAATGAACACATGAACTAGCAATCCTACTTCTGGGTACACAGCCAAAGCAAATAAATTCCCTATCTCAAAGAAACATCTGCATTCTCAAGCTCATTGCAGCATTATTCACAATAGCTTAGATATGGAAACAATCTAAGTGTCTGTGGAGGGATGAGTAAAGAAAGTAGGGAAATATGATGTGAGTATATATACATTCAGAAATAAATATTTTCAGCCTTTTAAAAGAAGAAAATCCTGCCATTTGCAAAAGCATAGATAAACCTGAAGGACACTGTGGTATGTGAAATAAGACAGTCATAGAAAGATGGATATTGCATGATGTCATTTAAAAGTAGAATCTAAAAACTGCTGAATATATAGAAACAGAGAGTTAAAGAGTAATTTCCAGTAGTTGCCAGGGGAGAGAGCAAAGAGAGAGGAATGGAGAGATATGTATTAAAAGGTAAAAACTTGCAGTTATAAGATGAGTAAGTCCTGGGAATCTAATATACAGCGTGGGAATAATAGCTAATAAAATGTATTGTAAACTAGGTTCAGTGGTGCTCATTTATAATCATAATTACTCAGGAAACTGAAGCAAGAGGACAACAAGTTTGAGGCCAGCCTGGGCAATCTAGCAAGATCCTTTCTCAAAAAGGGCTGGGGAGTGTAGCTCAGTGGTAGAACATTGCCTAGCAAGTGCAAGGCCCTAGATTTAATCCCCAGTACCACACACACACACACACACACACACACACACACACACACACACACACAATCACTATTGTATACTTTCAATTTACTGAGAGACATTAGTGTTCTTATCACTCTCACACATAAGGTAAGTGTGTAAGGTGACAGATTTTTAAAATATTTCAGGTATGATCATTTCACAATGTATACAAATATCAAAACATCATATTATATATCTTGAATGTGTGCAATTTTTGTCAGTTATACCTCAATAGAGCTGAAAAAGAGAAAAATTCATTTTGAAATCACTACCAGTATGTTATATACTCCTTGAGCAAAAGCATTTTCCTGTTGGCTTGTTGGCTGGTCTTGGTCTATCCTGGGCTTCTCAGACTATAATTTGCCCAAGCTCAAGGTGGCTCTAGAACTTAAAGATGAATATTTTTCAATATGGCCTCCAAATATTAACTGAATCTGTGATCTAGTGCTCATTCAAAGAAACTAGATTCTTTTCTCAGCTAGAAGGGAATTTGACTCCTTGAGGCAGCAGAGAATCTGCAGCTGAGTAGATAAACAGTAGTAAGCCAGGCTTACTATTGATGACCTCCAGGCTAATTGCTTGGGTTCATCACCATTTATTAATTCCCAGTTATAACATATGACATATTAATTTGCCTTTTGGATTATCTGCTGTTGAAAGAAGTATATGATGGGAAGAGGTAGTCGGGAAATCAATGAAGCAGAACAGTCTGAGGAATGTGTGATGGGGGAAAACACTGATAAGGCACCATCCATGTAGGATGGAAGAGAGGGAATTTGAAAGAAAGAGGTGGGAACACAAAAGATGCATACTTGTTCAGGAACATCCCAGATCTGCTATACCACAGGGGGGGAAAAAAAAGCTTAGTCTCTTTCAAAAGCAAAGTGATACAATCTCAGAGAATTACAGGGCCTTTTCTACAATGTTATTTTCTGCCTGAATTATTCTTATACTTATAAGATGCTTATGAGTTTATTTGTGAAATCATTACATCATTGCTATAGTAGTGAGCAGATATGAAGCAGAGGATAAATACTGGGAAATGGACGACTAGATGGTAGATTTGCTTGCAAATTATATCACTTAGAAATGCATTAATTTTTGTGCAACTAAACAGCAGTATAAACACACCATTCAATATAAGGAAGTCTTTATCAAGTATGTCCCTGAATGTAACCTGCAATGTTCACCTGCAATTTTTACATATGTGTAACCCAAAGCCTACTCAATTGAAATTTTTAGTAGTGCTGCCAGATGCAACATAGTTCACAAAATCCCCAGCTGAATTTCTGTATTCAAGTGTAAGAATCAATCATATTTCCAGAGACTTAACAAACATCTTTGACAAGAGTGGAAAGGGTGGTGGGGGTGCAGAGAGGTAGGCTCTAAAAACTCAAGCCTCATGAGGAAAATCATGCATAAATACTTACAAATTCCTTAGAAAGTAACATTGGAAGACCAATGTTCCATTTTTCAATTATATTTGGAAAATAATTTGGTTTCTTTGAAGGAACACTAGATGACATAGTTGACTAACATTTAGGTACCATATTGAAAAATGAGGATACCAGAGAGACTTCAGATAATGAAAGAGAAACTCCAGTGGAGCCAGGGAAGTGGACTAGGAGAAGTAGGGGAGGAGAGGGAGAATCAATGAAGGAATCACTCCCATTGACAGTTATGAATACCAATGTCAATCTCAATAACTTGTATGGAGAAGGGGGATAGGGAGGGAGCTGAGGAAAGCCCACCAAGTGCTGTGTGCATGTATGTCACTATCCCTATGAATTACATTACGAGGTGAGACTATATGGCCCAATAAAAGTAGAAAAACATATTCATCTATAAATTCTAGAAGCACCTTGATCTTGGGGAAATGACAGTCAGACCAGGGTAGACTGAGACCAGCTGAGCAAGCAATCATGTTAGAACTGAGCCTTCTTTTGCTAAAGCCAGAGAGGGTGTCAATAAACTGAAAAAAGACAGATACATTCTTTTCTTGGTTCTTTCATCTATATATCAAGCAAATTCTTTATGTAAAGTGGTAAGTCTAATGATGTAAATACCAAGATGAATCGTGAAATTAGTGTTTGTTGTGCCTCCAAACGATAGCATTGTGAGAAATAAAAGCTAAATGTGGGAAACCTTTTAATAGATTATCAGATTAATACTTTAAAAACATATTAAGTACTCTAGTTAAGTGAAAAAATCTTAAGGACAGCTAGGTGGAGCTGCAGAGATGAGTTTTGAATGTACACAAGGAGATAACAGAAAAAAAAAACATTAGATTTTTCTATAAGAAGGATCTATTTAAATATTCATTTTAGAGTATCACGGATTATTGACCTACCCAGCTAATGTTATTATTTAAATGCATTTACAGTTGGTATCCCCAGCCCTCTCCTTGCAAATCAGGCATATTCTGAGGATTCATCTACATGAGTATCTGGTCTCGGAGCTCAACTGTCTTCTACACCCTTGAATTTGTGTAATTACATCACCCATCTACAAATACCTGACAGCCACTGCACTCATCACTGACACCACATAGAATATAAAATCTCTTATAGTACCATAATCTCATGGAAATATTTCAAAGGCATCATTCTCTTACTAGGTTGAAAAGTGATTCCACAGTATTCTGTTCAAAAGCAACAGGAAAAAAATCTACAAACTTTATGCATCTCAGAAAAGAAACAGCAATAGTGTAAACACAGCAATTATAATTAAAATCTACTCTTCATTCTGAAGGACATCATTACAGGAGCATGGAAGGGCTATGTGAATTTATCCTTTTATTTTCTAAGGACCATATAAAAAATAAACCTGTAAGAGTATGGTTCAGATTTCCTTTTTTCTTTAAGAAAAGCATTTCCAGGTTGGAGATAATTCTACAATATATTTACATAAAAATACTTGATATACACTTAAACCTACTTCTATTTATTAATTCTAATTATTTAAATGTCTAATATCTTCCATTTAACTCTTAGTTTCCCATTTCAGAGCAACTACTTTTTTTTTTTTGCACCTCTTCTACCTACTTTATCTAAAAAAGGCTCATATACCTGAACCAAGACTACTAGTTGGGTTCAACACACACTAAATTGTGGGCAAAATCACCCGTGCTATTTCAGGAGTCTGTCAACATATCATTTTTAATCTATGCAAGTATGAGAATCTTTGGGGGAAAGTTTATGCTTTAATACTTTTTTATTAGCTCTTTTAACCAAGACTCTTATTTGCCAACTTCAATGTCCCTGCCACATTCTAGGCGTAGAGTTGGTTAATCATAACTTTTCTCCCTTCTGTAGAGGAGTAGAAATAACTTAGCTTTAAATACTCAGCTAAGGAGTCAAATCATTTGTCAAAATCATTGTGTCTACAGTCCAGTTTTCTCTATGAAAAATGAGTAGTTGGATCTAATGATACCTAAAACAACTGAAATGATCTCAGAGTGAAAATACCATAGCTGTAAATGTTTCTCAATCCAGGTGTCTTTGTTTGTTCATTTCTTTCTTTCTTTTCAAAGGGAAGCAAGCCTTTAGAATTCATATCAGCCATAGTTAGGAATGATCTTTATTTTTTTTTAAATATCATACCACTTAAAGTGCACCTATTCTACTACTGTGGCATTGTGCAAAATAATAAAGCAATTTTATACCTTGTGTTTGTTTGGTATGTTTCCTCAATTTTTTCATAATGATTGACCTTCTCTCCTAATTTCCTCCTTCTGCTAAACTTCAAGGTACTCAGACTAGCATTACAAATGGCTTCAGAAACCACGTGCTAATGAATAAAGGAGGAACAGTATAAACATTAAGGAATAGTGGGTCCTATGGAAAATTAGACTAGTGCCTTCTAAAAAGAGATCACTACTCCTTAGCTTGACATCACTTGCCTTGCATGATAAAAGGCCCCTCATTGTTAGAGTTGCATGTTTGTAATGAAATTTTCAAATGAAAATTTTCAAATGTAGGCAACTATTTTGCAGCTTTAATATAGAGGTAACAAAAACAGATCTATGAATTAAATCCAGGTATAGATTTTCAGTGTATGAACTCCGGCTAGTTTTCTAGTCCTTATGAAGCTAAAAGTTACAAAATTATGTCACTCAACATAAGGAGTACATATAATAATTCTGTCGTATGCATGTGAGAGAAAAAGGACATATTCATACATTCCTTAAAGAGTTGGACTATATATATAACATTATGACAATATATTTAAACATTTCTCCATTTTATCTTTATGATTTTATATCAATTGTAGAGGCCTATAAATAATCGTCTTTTATCATTAAAGCACAAATAAAATCCTTTCAAAAATATTGATATGAGGCAGAGGTAAGAGGAAAGATTTGGTTTGTGGTTTTCACAGGATTATGCTAGTCATTGCTGATAATCTGAACATCATAAAACATCTGTAATAATCAAATGCTGAGTGTCAGGCTTTAAATATCAATGAAATAAAGCATGAGCACATTTTACAATTTTAGTGATAGAAAAAAACCAGAGCTGGGCATGGTGGCGCACGCTTGTAATCCCATCATTTGGGAGGCTGAGACTGGAGGATCCGGGTTCGCAGCCAGCCTCAGCTACCTAGTGAGGCCCTCTGCAACTTAGTGAGACCTTATTTCAAAATAAAGAATAAAAAAATAGGGCTGGGGATATAGCTCGAAGGTAGAATGCCCCTGAGCCCCTGAGTTCCATCCCCAGTACCTCAAAAAAAAAAAAAAAAAGAAAAAGAAAAAAACCAGAAAAGCATACATATGTGATACATAGGTACATGAGTAATTATTTATATATACTGTTTCTCTGCTGAATAGATCCTAATGCATATGCAGAAGTCCAAGAACAAAAGCAAATTCCACCACCAGATGGAGCTTAGTTTCCACTGAATAGCAGATATATATATATATATATATATATATATATATATATGAAATCTTCCATATATATATGATTTCATATATATATATATGAAATCTTCCATATATATATGATTTCAAAAGCTTCTTTGAATTCATTGCATACCTCAGGAAAGGACTGAAGAAAAGCCATAAACTTCAAAGGAAATTTAATGTTTTAAAATCCTATTACAAACCTCAGTTACCATAGAACTTTAAGTATTCCTTAGGAGTACTCATTTGATGGCTGTTGTGGCCACTCATAAATTATTTGACAAGTTACTTCCTTCTATTCTGTTTATTTTCTTTTCTTTGTATGAAAATATTGTTAAATTTCTATACATTTAAGTGCCTGCCTTTAAATAAATGTTACATATCATCACTATAACAGAGCCTAATCAAAAGAAACAGTTCATGTTATGTGAAGGTTGAGCTCTTTGTTACACAAGAGAACATGTATTCTCCATTAGAGGAGGTGAAATAAAGAACAGAGAGCATCTACTTTGGTCCCTGAAACAGAGTTACTGGTGATGAAAGTTACTTCTCTCAGATTTTCAAAGGAGATGACCCTCTAATGATGAATCCCTACCAAATCCATGTGCTTTGTGCCCATGAAATATTCATCATATGTTCAAAACAGAGCTGGGCCTATAAAGCAGCCAGTTACAAACCAAGATATAGTGTTTACCCTTAAATTGAGACAAAAAGATGCAAATTATTGTACCCTAATTATGCATGAATGTTGGTTGTTGATTTATGTGTATGACTTAGATATGTAGCACGTATGTTCTAAGACAATGGAGAGAGATAGGGAAAGTATGCTAGTCGAGCAGAAACAGGAATGACATTATAAGAAGGATAGAACTGAATAAACAAAGGACAGCAAACTGTTCCCAGGAGGATCAAGGACATCTTAGCAGCAGGAAGTGAGTGAGCAGGTATGTGTAACAAAAGCATCGTGTCTGGTTCCATTGAAGGTACACTTTTAATGCACCTAAAAGATAGGGCCTAAACAGTACCTAAAAGGTAGGGCCAGACTGCAATCAGTGTGATGGACTAAAATGATAGAGGATATAATAAAAAACTAGGTAAGTATAGAAGTACATCACTGAAAATAGTGGATTAGGAATATGTAAGAACATTAGTTATAGAGCCTATGAAAGGAAAGGAGATGTGGGAGGCTCATTCAGTATTGAGCCTGCCTTTTTGGTAACCTAACTTATTTGTCACTAACATTTTGGTATTCTGGATTAAAAGAAAATAAAGATGTGTAAATCACACTCTATACTGTTAATATCATGTTCAAAGTCATAAGCTAATGATCACAGTGGTGCAGGTGATGGTGAGCGGCTTACAGGAGCTGAGTGGCTTGTCGTAATCAATACCTAAGCTGAAGTGATGACAAGAGAAAAAAGAAAGCCTAGTTTAATGGATGAGCCAAATAAATGGGGGTGAGGGACTGCCTAGGTAATAAAAAGAAAAGGGTCCCAAACTTCAAAAGGAGAGTAACCAGCATCAGTAATTTCATCCAAGACACTAAATTAAGAAGAAGCCTGAGTGGTAGAGTACAAATAATGGGCTCAGTTTTCAATTAAGTTTAACTAAAAAGCTACAAACATGTTATTCAATAGGAAATTGGAGATATAAGATTGAAGTCCCTGTGATAGTCATTGGGAAGAACCAAAAATCTGCAGAGAAAGCAGCCGTATTTATTATCAGCATCCTTGACTCCATATTTAATTTAGAGAAGGCACAATTATTTGAGTTATTCATTAACATTTTGCTCCCTGTCCCTTCCCCTCCCCCTTATATTTAAAACTTAATGCTTGGCTTTGTTATCTTTTGTCACAGAGACTTTTGGAAGGAGAGAAGCAAGAAGAGCTTAAAGTTATACTTGCTGCTGGTTCTAGTGTAAAAGCCAAAATCTATTAGATTTTATCAATGAATCCTGGGTAAGGGAAAAGAGGCAAAAAGAGAAAAAGGCAAAGAAAAGAGAGTTGGATAAAAAAAAAAGGAGGATGGTACCCAGGAATACAGGGACATGAGTTGGGTTAGTGCCCTTGATCACTGGACCTGCAGAAACAGTAGAATCTGGATAGTCCACAGTGGAGGCTGATAGTTAGGGACTAGAGGGATAACTCTGATGTTCTGATGCTTCTTACATAGCAGGATCGTCATACACCTCTGGTGCAAGAGGACCTGGAGATAGACCTTTGCTCTATCCTCATGGAATTAGCTTTTAAGATTAGAGGTAAATTGATTTTAAAAATAGGTATTCAGGGGGCACATACATTTAGGACTTGAGATTCTAACATATTACATATGCTTCAGTGAATTTTTAAATATCATTTGATTTATATGTTATGTCTCTTGCTAAGGCTGTAAATTTTTCAAGTTCATATCTGCTTAGATAAATGTTTAAGGAATGTTCATACTGCCTCTAGAATGAAATTGAATTTTATACTTAAAAGAACCTCAGCAGGTTATTCTTACTTTAAACAAAAGCTAACTAGATAACTAAAACTTAATGCAAATCCACAGGAATATTAAATCTGAAAAGCAAAGAAAGATATATAAGGAGAACTTTTCAATATAATATGTAATTAGTAAGTGGAGATAGCCACTGGTGGTATGTGAATACCACAGAAGGATGTGTTACCCTGTAGGAAAGTTTAGGGGAGTTTAATAGAAGCCTAAGCTCCATTGAGGACTTAGACTGTAGCAAAACAAGGTATTCTCTGCACCAGACATGTTGGAAGTTTCTATCCTTTGAATTCTCACCAACAGTGACACTTTAACCACCTACAACATTCCATACTCATAATTTTCATTTCTTTTTCTGGGATTTCCAGAAAATGTGTCAAGGAGAATAGGGATTCTACCTTGTATCTTTGTGTACAATCTCCATGGGAACTAGAGTTCCTTATCATAAGAGGTACTCAATAAGTAATTAGGGACAGGATTTGGTCTGCTATGTAATTTGTACCTTAAGGACCAGGAGACAGACGTCCATTGCTAATGACTAACTCTGCCATCTGGCCTGAAGTCCATGAAAGAATAAGAGTCAAAACAAAAAACTGAAACAAAGCTGAATAAGTAGACTCCATTGCCAGACTGATCACGATCTTGTGATTCTCCTGCTTTAGACTCCCAAGAATTTGGGAGTACAGATGTGTACCACGGCAAGATACTCAAGATATTCTTTTACCTTAATAAAGATTACTGAGATTTTGTAAAGAAAATAGCAGTATTTTACATACTTTGTCCTTACTTGTTTTTCTAAGTGAAATTTATGCAGGTCTCATGAAATACTTCCCATTTTTTATTAAGTCATTTAGTTAGAGTGTTACAATTTGATCATGGCTAAAACTAAACAAAAAAACAAAAAAACAGATTTTGGGAGATATATTAATACCCACACTATTTTCTGTTTAACGTGTTGGACACAGCATTGGTATAAGTGACAAACATACCCTTGCCTCTTTCTGGTGGTGCTATTTGCCTCTATTACAACAGAAGAATTATCATGGTGTCAGAGAAAGTCTAGCCTCTACCTCCATCAATTGCATGCATCTAAGATCAAGCTCTCCAAGTGAACAGCAACCAACCTGAGTCTCTGGATGCAAAGACTGTTCCTCTTGAGACACACAGTGACAGTTAAGACTGGAGGTGGCAGTGCATAGCAGAGGGACTTTTTCATGAGGACCATTAGTGACAGGAACAATAGCATGGTGACAAGATGAAAAAGGAAGAGTATAAGAAACTGAAAGACTTTTAAAGCATACATGAAATTGCTGGGGAGGATACTGAGAGTCAGGTTAACTTCTGGCAAAAACTATATGGGCTTATGTTATAATACTTTAGATTTAAAAATGAGTCCATCAACAGATGAATGGATTACAAAATTATGGGATACGTACACAACGGAATTTTACTCAGCCATAAACTAGAACAAAATCATGTAATTTACAGGGAAATGGATGGATCTGGAAAAGATTACGCTAAGTGAGATTAGTCAGCCACAAAAAGTAAAGTATTGGATGCTTTTCCTAATATGTGGAAGCTAGGGAGAAAGTGGGACATAAGAGGGACTGTAGACGAAGAAGGAGAAACCTTACATGAGCAAAGAAGGTGACTTAACTGAAAGTGATGGGGAGGAGGGAGGGAAACACCCTAATACACATGATGTACTTTCATAATCATATCAAAGTCAATCACTAAACTGAATGAGAGGAGGGAGGGTGAGGGAGTAGTGTGGGAATTGGAGAAAGGTTAAATGAGAAATGTGTGCATGTATTCTTCTACCAGCTTGTATCTAACAAAGATGTATGATTACAACACCACCAATAAAAAAAATAAACTGTTGAAACTTTTAAAATAATGAAACAAATGACAGTGTAATATCACAGACTAGCAAGGTTGCCAACATATAAGATGTTCAGTCACTTTAAAAATGTGCTCAATCTGGATGTGGTGGCACACACCTGTAATCCCAGTACGTGGGAGGCTGAGAAAGGGGGATTGCAGTTCATGGCCAGCTTCAGCAACTTATCGAACCCTTCTTACTGAACTTACTGAACTTAGGGGGACCTTGTTTCCAAAAAAAGGGGGGGGCAGGGCTGGAGGTATGGTTCAGAAGTAGAATGCCCCTGGGCTTAATCTCCAGTAACACACACAACACACACACACACACACACACACACACACACACACACACACACACAGTTCACTTTGCATTTTCAATGAGAATTATGTATGTATAATTATTAGATATAAGCATACATTTATTATGTATGTGCACAGTATATTCACAAGATTTATTTTCTCTATTTTCCCACTTTGCAAAATCAGAGACACATAGTTTCTAGAACTTTTTATACATGCATACAAAGTATAAAAAGCATAAAATCACATTGCAATTGTTTCAGAACAACTCTTTTAATGAAAGTCCACATTATAGAAGAGTTCCTATTTCCCCACATCCTTGCCAGCATATATTGTTGTTTGGCTTCTTAATGATTGCTATTTAATTGGGGTTAGATGGAATCTCAATGTTGTTTTAATTTGCATCTCCTTGATTGCTAATGATTTTGAACATTTCTTCATGTATGTAGTGGTCATTTGTACTCCTTTTCTGAATCATCTATTCAGTTAAATTTCCCATTTCTTGATTGGATTATTAATATTTTTGTATACTTTAAAGTATTTTGTATATTCTAGATATTAGTCCTTTATTAGAGGGATAGCTAGCAAAGATTTTCTCTGGTTCTGTAGACTCTCTCTTTAGACTCTTAATGGTTTCCTTTGATGAACAGAAAATTTTTAGTTTATGCATTCCCATTTATTAATTCTTGTTTTAATTTCCTGAGCTTTGGGGGTTTTATTGAAAATTAGTGCAGCCACTATGGAGATTAGTGTAGAAATTCCTCAGAAAACTGAGAATGGATCTACCATATGATCCACTCATGGATATTGTTCCAAAGGGACTGAAATTAGAATATTATAGTAATACATGCATATCCATGTTTATAGCAGCACAATTCCTAATAGAAAAATTATGGAACCAACCATGGTATCCATCAACAGAGCAATGGATCACAAAATTATGGAATATACACACAATGGAATTCTACTCAGCAATAAAGAAAAACAAAATTATGTCATCTTCAGGAAAAATGGATGGACCTGGAGAACATTATGCTAAGATTAGCCAGTCACAGAAAGTGATTTGGCATATGTTTTCTCTCTTGTGCAAAAACTAGGGAGTAGTCAGGATACAAGAGGGACTTTAGATAATGGAGAAGAAACTCCAGTGCAGTGAGGGAGATGGTAGGGGAGGATGGGAAAGAGGGAAAATGAATGAAGGAAATACTTCCACTGACATTTGTACATATGTGAGACTATCAATGCCTTATCTTAATATCTTGTATAGGGAAGGAGAGTAGGAAGTGAGCCAGGGAAAAGCTCACCAAGTGCTGTGTGTGTGTGTGCACATGTATGTCATTACTATGAACCACATTATGATGTGAGATTAGATAGTCCACATTAAAAAATATTATTTTTCTAGCCAGGTGCGGTAGCGCACACTTGTAATCCCAGTACTTGGGAGGCTGAGACAGGAGGATCCGGGTTCGTGGCCAGCCTCAGCTACTTAGTGAGGCCCTCTGCAACTTAATGAAATCCTGTTTCAAAATAAAGAATAAAAATTAGGACTGGGGATGTAGCTCAGAGGTAGATTGCCCCTGGGTTCCATCCTCAGTACCAAAAAAAAAAAAAATGTCTGTTTACACACACACACACACACACACACACACACACACACACACCTGAAAATTAAGTAAAATATCATAATATGCTGGTAAAATTAAAGCTTCAGATTGTACTGAGAATTACAGTTCCAAAAATCTATACAAAAAAGCTCTACGAAGCTGGACATGGTGGCGCATACTTGTAATTCCAGCATTTAGGAGGCTGAGACCTGAGGATCCAGATTTGTAGCCAGCCTCAGTTACCTAGTGAGGCATTCCGCAGCTTAGTGAGACCCTGTTTCAAAATAAAGAATAAAAAAAAAAAATAGGCTGGGGATGTAGATTGGAGGGAGAATGTCCCTGGGTTCCATTCCCAGTACCACAAAAAAAAAAAAAAAAGCTCTAGGGGGAAATATCCAATTTTCATTTATTTTTACTATTTTAACTTATCTATGAACTTATGTGATCATTAATTCTTTTGTGTGTGTGTATGTACGTATGTGGTACTAGGGACTGAACCCAGAAGCATTCTATCTTTGAGCTATAGCCCTAGCCTGATTTTATTTCTTATTTAGAAACAGGGTGTGACTAGGTTGATGAGAGTCTCACTACTTGCTGAGGCTGTCCTGGAACCTGGGATCATCCTATCTTAGTTTACCAAGTACTGGGATTACAAGCATGTGCCACCATGCCCAGCTCTCATTAATTCTTTATTAAAGATATATAATTGCATATTATAAGTTTTTAGTGTGCTAAGGTTATAAAACTGGCTTTAGAATAGTTACTTGATATTAAGGAACAATTAATAGTATAATAAAATTTCCTTTAGAGAACACACCTTGGTTTGAGAAGTGTTATGAATAATGGATAATTAATGCAAATATTTTAATATTCATTAAGATACCCAAACCAGCTGGACTTAATGGCACAGGTCTGTGATTCCAGTACTTGGAGATCGAGACAGGAGAATCACAAGTTTGAGGTCAGTATGATAACTTAGAGAAACACTGTTTCAAAATTTAAAAAATAAAAAGGGCTGGGGGTCCATCTCCGTGGTAGAATGCCTCTGGGTTCAATCTCCACAAAAAAAACCTTGACCCAGGAATAGTTTATCTACAGTTGTTTCTCCCTGTTGCAGTACTATATTGCATTTATCTTGAATTCCTGATTTATGGCAGAACTTATAGATATTCCCACTGGGATCCTCAAAGCTCTTAATTTGTTTACATATTTTGGCTTCTTTCCAGATTTCTGTGAAGAGTAACTGATTCAAGAAACAAACAGGCGGAAATGTCTTTGAATAGCATTCCTTTACCATCAGGTCATACATGCCTCCATTCAGTGAAACAGGCAACTGAATTCCTGAACAGGGTAGTTCAATAATATATTTTTAAAACTCAGGTGGGATTAAAGAGAATGATTTTCTATTCAAACAGGAAAAGAAAAAGGAACTATGAACTTAACAGGGTCTTAAAAATACACACAGCATGGAAAAAAATTCCTCCAAACTATTGAAGAAAATTAGTAACACAGTTTTTATCATCTATTTCCTTCTCCTCAAAGGAATGTTTTGTTATCCACTTAGACTGAAAAGCTTGCTTTCAACCAAATTAAGGACTCAGATGTAAAGAAGAGAAAAAGAAAAAGAATACAAATAAAAACCTGACATACTAATAAACCAACCAATTTCAATAGCCCACTTCATAATGCGTTAGAACAAAGAATATAATGGATAGTTCCAAAATGGCAAGGCTCCAGGAACTTCATTCAGTTAATCTACTAGATGCTTTGCCAAACTTTATCCAAATAATCCAATTATGACAGTCTACAGACACTAGTGGAAATTCTTACAAAATTGGCCCCCATATGGAATCTCCAATCATGTCTCCACTGGGGTCAAAAGGATCACTTGGACTCCTTTTCGAAGCTCTTGCCTCTGGGTTCAACTGCAATTTTGCAAAATAGAAAATGAGGGAATACATCCATGTAAAAGTCTGGATGTAGATTTAAATCAAACAGTTTAAACCAAACCATAAGTAAAGAACAGTTCTTCCTATTTTTGATTCAATTTCCTTAGAATAATTGTCCAAAATAGAGGTCAGTCTGGCTTCCAGAGTACTGGGTGATCATAAGTCCATCTCCATATCTTCCTTTCTACAAACATCATATCATAATGTTGATACAGACAGACCTACCTCATAGAAACCCTGTGAGGATTAATTAAGGTTAAATTGGAAGAAACACACACACACACACACACACACGAGACAAGCTAGGCTTCTTCTATGCTGCTAAGTAGACCCAGATGTGTTAACAACTGTCAGATTATTTGGTAGCATCCTCATTAGGTAGAGAGTTAATTTGCATAATGCGGTTCACCTATAAATACATTTATAAAAATCAAAGAAACCAATGTTTCAGATGAGAAGGGAAAAACAATCTGGTTCTACTCCGGCCTTGCTCATCATACTGGCCTCCCTTCACTCCAAAATTTTTCCTATGGAGTGAGCATTGGTGAACATATGTGATTAAGAGAATCTCAGGGCAAGGGAAGACTTCATACGTTCTCATTCATGAGTATTTCTCTAGACATCACTTTCTCTAGGTGGTGAGTAGATTTCACTTCTTTTTCCTGTCTTGCTGCGATTTGAAGCTTCTTTTTCCAAATAATGTATGGAACTTTACTCAAGAAAGTACTTTCTTCTATTTTTCATCTCCTACTTTCATTGTCCAAATATATTTGATCATTCATTATCTGAGGAAATGCCAAAAGTTTCGAGCTTACAGAGATGACATTAATAGCCTTATATTTGTATCAGTCTTTGTTGACTTCACATGAAGAATCAAGATGTTCCAAGATATGTGGGGTAGGGATAAGCAAAGGAAAGGAAGAAAACAAAAACACTGAAAAGTAGGGGGCTTTACCCATTTTATTTTTCTGGTTATTAAAGAAAAATAGTGAGAGTCTTCATTAAGGAATCTTAAAATAGTATTTTTATAATATTATATATGCAATACTTAGAAATCAGCTCCATAGCTCTGAGGATAGCTAACCAAATTTTATTATCATTTATCCTACTTTGTGCTTGGTTGACTCTGAATCAGTTGCTTAAAACTTATGTGCTTTGGTTTTCTTGTGTCTTGTTTTTGAGAAAGGGGTCTTGCTGCTTTCCAAGCTTCTCTCAAACTCCTGGGGCCAATGATCCTCCTGCCTCAGCCTCCCAAGTAGCTGGAAATATAGGCATTCATTCCCTATGTTTAAAATGGTGATTGGTATACTACCAATCACATAAAGATATTCTGAAGAATAACATGTATTGTCATGAA
Organism: Graphiurus murinus; assembly: GCA_004027655.1. Classification (NCBI taxonomy): domain Eukaryota; kingdom Metazoa; phylum Chordata; class Mammalia; order Rodentia; family Gliridae; genus Graphiurus; species Graphiurus murinus. The sequence continues at coordinate 132,307 of PVLC010000176.1, read as the reverse complement.
CTTGTAAAGCACTGAGAACAATTTTTGGAACGTGGTAGGTAATCATCAATACATGTTAGCTGTTTTTATTAATAATTATTATTACTATTATTTGGGTACTGGAAATTGAACCCAGGGGCATTCTATCTCCTAGCTACACCTCTGAAACTTTTTTTTTTTATTTTGAAACAGGGTGCTGCTAAGTTGCTGGAAGTCTTGCTAAATTGCTGAGGCTGGTGTCAAACTTGTGATCCTTTTGTCTCAGCTTCCCTAGTACTGGGATTACAGGCATGCACCACCATGCTGAGCTTATTACTTATTACTTTAAATGCCCACAATTTTAACTAATATCACTTAATATTAAAAAAGTTACCTCTTTTGAAAACTTCTAAAACCTTCATATCCACATTTCTTGTTTAGAAACTACTACATACATAGTGAGTTATCCTTAGAATCTTCTAGTAGTCTACAATTATTGTTCTGACCAACAATTCTCCTATCAGTATTCTGCCTTAGCAAAATGTGTGTCTCCAGATAACTTTCTAGTCTTGTGAGGGTAAATTTACTATACACGGTCATAGATTTTCTTTCTTTGATTACCAATTCTTATGCATACAACAAAAAGACTCAATACTTGGTACTTGCAGAAAACAGTGAACATTTATTTGGTTCAAATGTCTGCTGGAGGTCAACTGAACTTAGAGGGGCAGATCTGCTGATCTCAGTTGATTCTTTATCTCGGTGTTTGTGTGAGGGTCAGTGGAAGGTCAGCTGGTCCAGGCTCTTGTCTTCTTCATGAGGGTGGCAAAAGAAGAGGAGAGCAAATAGAAATGCATGAAGTATTTTAAGGCCCAGTCTCAGTGACACAGTGAAACTTCTTACTCATTATATTGGTCAAAATGGGTCACATAATGAACCCCCCAAAGTCAGAAAGCAAATACATACTCCTCCAGTGGAAGAAAAAGGTAGGAAAAGAATATTTTTGAACAATAATACAACACACCCAGAAATCATTAAGTGGCCATACTACTACTTTTACACTGTGCACAAATATAATTTTTATACACATAGCAGTCACTATTACTGCTAGGAAACCTGCAGACCAAAAAAAAGAAAAAATCTAACTGAGACTTCTGGTTTATAATTATAAAATTAAAAATTTTAACAGAATAATAGATCTAGACTTCAAATTCTATTTTTCCAAAACATAAAGCATTACACTGTCATATTTTGAGAATATTATATTTATTCAGCTATGACTGAATGCGAAAAATATGTACATAATCATTAAATATAAATGAAAATATCATTAGATTTATTGAAGATTGTTTTGTAAAATTAACATATTTACACTCTTTAGTAGGTTTTTTTTACTTTTTAATCTTAAAAATGTGCATTTTTCACAATTTTTAAGCTAAAATGTACCATAACATACACAAATGGTAAAAGGCCAAGTACCACATACATATCATATCCACTTTAGTTCATTAATTTTAAGACATGCTACCATTCTAAATTAAATTATTCATTTTTTCTATTTTCAAACTGAACTTTTGAAATAACCCAGTCTTTCTTTTCTCAGATGATTGTCTTAACATTTTGGTTAAAGTTTAATTTGTGTTTCTATAAATCCACAATTAGTTTCAACATTAAAACAAAGTGAAATTTAGAGATTTTTAATATAAGAAAATAGAGTGCAATTTTATTTTCATAAATTGATTGCTATATTTATATATGTGAGGTAAAATTTGATAGTTAAAATAATTAGCATGGAAAAATAATTGTCTTGTTAAACCAATGCAAAATGCTTAAATGACCACAATAATGATGACTCTGATAGGACAGCATACAGTGGTCTGACTCTTATCTATAGGTAATATAGCTAAAGCAAGTCACCTCCTAATGTGAGCACTTCAATGGAAAAAAAAAAAACTATTACTTCTTACAAATACAAGTTATTGATCATATTACTCAGTTGTGAATTTCTAAAGAGACTAAGTTGCACTTTACCAAGTAACCTACATTTAGAAATAAGTCTTTCTAAAAAATTGAATTTGAACAACTCTAAAGCATAACTACTATTCTTTTTTTAAGAGAGTTTGGAAAATAAAGTGAGAACCAGACAGTTTTTATGACAGTAATTAAATTTACAAAGCAGTGATTAAAACCTAACTGTAAAGGTACTTCTGAATCTCTTAATGAATAAGAAAATGATGTACCTGCCTACAATTTCTGTATGCAGGGAAGATGGCTGGGAAGCCAGACGCCCCAGGGCTTTTTTCTGGTCACTGGACAGATTTGTTCTTCCCTCTTTGTCCATTCTTTGATGTTCACTCAGAGCTTCTGGCTTTCTGGCTTATATCTCACAGCCTCCCTTTTTGATGGCTTTGTTGGGAGTTAATATATACTATAATACGATCTTAAAACTTTTCAGGGTTTCTGAGTTTAAGCGTGCCTCTTTTTCCAATGAATCCTGATGACATTGGACAAAGCAATTAAGATTTCTGAACTCCAATTAACTCATCTAAACAGTGAAGAATGCAGGGGGATTTCTTCTTCTTTTTAATGTTCAATGCAGTGGATCAATAATTTGTGTCTGTGGTAGCATTCCTTTGTTACGGTGAAACCAATGTAAACACAGACAGCTCCCCACAGTGTGGCATGATTTTGCTGTGAGGTACATATGCTGAATTGCCTGCCTTCTTCTTAAAGCTACTTTCCCTCTCTTTAAAGGCCTGGAAACATTTCCGCTTCTGCCTTTATGAGCAGTTCAGTCTTTAAACATTTTCACATGAAGACTTCAACAGGCACAGGGTGTGGTCTTTGCCACAGCCCCTTCTAGCACATAGCCAACTACCTCAACAGGGACACAGACATTCTTACCAAAATCTACATGTTGCCTGCATATTTCCAGCCTCAAGAATGTGAGTTAACTGATTTATGTTTCCTAACGTACTACAGTCAAACAACCCATTTCATTTGGGAATGAATTGCAATAATTATTCCACGAACATTATATTCTACTCACTATTATTTAAATGTAAAATATAAACTTGGTTACTATATTCATACTTGAGAAACACAGGGAAAAAAAGGAATTTCACAAGATAGAAAGATAGATATTTTACTATCAGTAGATGAAAACATTTTATGCAACTTCTATAATTTCTACATGCAGCCAAAGCCCTGATATAATCTAATTTATTTTATAAAATAAATGTATGCTTAAAATAAAAGACATTTCTTATGATTGCATGCACACACTTGTAAAATGTTAAATACAAAGGAAAATATAATATTCAAGACGTATATGCCGTTGGAAATTGAAAATAATATGAACTTTATTTAATAGGGTAGTGGTATCTGAATCAACAGAGTAACTAATTTAAGTCTAAAAAAATGCCATGGATTACCTGCTTTACCAAAGACCACCAACCAGGGATTGACCAAAATAACCGAACTCTTATGAGGTTTTCCAGATTTCTTTGAAACTTATTCAGAAAAATTAAAGATTCTTTAAAATAATATAACTCAAAATTACATTTCATAAACCAAAGAACATATACAACTTAAAAATAATAGAAAAGCAGAAGGCAAATATATATCCTTTAGGGATCTAGAGTAATAGAAGGAAATGGTGAAGATATTTGAAAAATTCCCATTTCCTGTTACCCCTCTTATTTAAAGTGTGGAAAATTTCAATAACAGACAAAATATCGTATGGTGAGAAGACAACTCTAGAATTGAGAGTTCAGAAGCTTGTTCATCAGCTTTTTTATGGTATACTTTATTATTAAACATTTAAGATAATAGCTGAAACTTTTAAAATTCTAATTACAAAGAATCAATTCCTTCCTTCCTTCTTTCCTTCCTTCCTTCCTTCCTCCCTCGCTCCCTCCCTCACTTTCTTGTGCTGAGAATTGAACCAAGGGGCTTTCTACCTCCGAGCTACATTCCCAATCATTTTTATTTATGCTCTATTTATTTACTTATTCTAAAATAGGTTTTTGCTAAATTGCTGAACCTGGCCTTGAATCTGTGATGCTCTTGACTCAGTCTCCAAAGTACTGGGATTACAGGTAAGCACCACCATGTCCAGCATTCCCTCATTATTTAACTTGACCTACCAGTCTTTGTGAAAAAATTCCTTATGTGAAAGCAGTTATTTTCTACTTATCTATTCTTTTCTGGTTCGGGCAATTTATATTTGACATATACAATTTTACAGATATAAACAGGGATCCACTTTTATAATCTAAGCATTGAGTCCTACAAATTATAAGATATAGAAAATAGCCTGTCACATACAAAGGGGAGAGAGACTGGGAATAAAATACAATACAGGTACTCAGGCAAATGTTTTTGGAAGCTTGAGAGGTGATATTCTGTGTTCTTCATGCTACCAGGAGCTGACCAATGAGTCCAGAATTTCTTTCTTTAACTAAGGCAGCAATAATGATGGCACCTTGCCTTAAACTCTCTTGTAGCATCTGTTCATCCTGAAGATAAAAATAACAACAATGACTATTTCATTAAGGAAACAAATCACACGTTAAATTTGATAAAGAGCCACTTTGTAAGACTGGCTGCTCTCCAGTCTTGTCATTTTGTAAACTCACACTTTAGTAAATGTTTTGCACTGGGTCCTCTAAATGAAGGAGAAATTCTTTTGCAAATGCTTTTCATTACAGAACTAGAGATCTGCTAAAGATATAAAGAAAAATACTGATACAATTTCAAATGCTAACAGCAAGAAACATGATTATTTTCCCTTAATCTGATTTCTGAGCAATTCTGGCTCTCCGCTAAAGTGTGAATATTTTCTTGATGATGCAAGCGTTTTCTTCTCTTATTTCTGAGTGTTTTCCAACTTAGATATGAACTGTCTGTGAGTACTGGTGTGGGGAAAACATCTATTGTTTTTGAGTAGATGTGAATTTTTGAAACAAGTTATTTCACAAGTTGCTAAGATGTGGTTATGCCTTTGAGATCATATTTCCTGTGAAAATTGTGTTTATTCTAACTCTTTAGGTTTCCCTAAGGTGTGGAGAGGTTAGAACATGAAGGGAAAGAGAAAATGGAGACAAAGCTAGTATTTTCAAGGTCTCTGAGTTACAAACTGAGCTATCAAACTTTGGCATTGTCATACTTTGCTACCTCAATATTCAGTTATCTCTGTAGTCTACTGCATCTATACTTCCTTATTTTTTGTTGCATTCTTATACATTAGAATAAGTCATGAAGGATGGTGCCACTCAAACTGCCCCTGTCAGCATCATAACTCTGTCCTCAATTACAGAAACAGCCTGATAAATAGTCTCTCTAAAGACCTGCCCTCATCTGCCCCATTTCTCCCAAAGCAGTCAAAATACTTGTTTTAAACTGTAGATCTGATCACATCACTGTCTTGTCTAAAACCCTCTGAAGACTAACTTTAAACCTCAGGATGGGTCTGACCCCTTTACCTGGTAAAGAAGTCTTTTATCTTTCCAGCTTCTTGCCATTCCCTTAACTTCACTCTATTCTCCAAACCACATATTCAAGACTGGCTACACAAGATATTTTTCTGAGTTTGCATCCCTCTGCACCAGCCAATTCCCTTGCCAGAAAAGCTTTCCCACACCCTTCCTCACTTGGCTGACCCCGATTACACTTTGTGGTTCAATCCAGGTATCCCTGACTCTTGAAATCCGCCCTGATTCCTACTCTCCAGCCCAGTCTGGGTGAGTTGACTGTTTCCACAGCTGTGAATTCCTCTTACGTGCTGCATCTTAATTGTCTTTTCAGTTGACCATTTATTCCACCAGATAATTTTGTGATGTAAAGAATTTTTCATTTTATCTCTGAATATGGAACACTTAGCTCAATGCCCAACACATGGCAGCACTCCATAAATTAGGAGGAATTCAAAGCAAAGGAGGCTCTGACTATGATAGAGATATCATCACCCTTTCAAATTAACTCATCTGTTGACACTGACTGCTATTTCATTACCTCGTTTATTCCTATTTGCATATTTAACCAGAAGTCCGGCAATAGTACTGAGAAAAATACTCTCAAAGGCTCACCACCACAACATGCCCCCACCAACCCTGGCCCTGGGTTCTTATCTATGAAGATGGCAGATGCAGGCGAGGTCACCTGAGCTGCTCTTTCTTATCCATTTCTCTGATTATATTTTGTGGGTAAACCAGAAAAAGACCCATGAAAGCTGAGTGGTAACTACTTTGTTTTTTGCAAGCAGGTTTCACAAGACATTTTGGTGTTAGGTTTCAAATATTTTTCTGATTCCAAAACTATCACAAGGCCTAAATGACATAGAAACAAATAACTCTAAATATGGAAATATTTGGGCTTTAAATATGATATACTTATGTTGGAGTATATATCTCCAGGTCACATCATTCACAAACATAGAAATAAGTATTCTAAAACTGAATTAAATACAAAACAAGTATTGATATGTATTTGTCACACTTAAAGATCAATTAATTACAGTGCTTGAGGCCTATAATAAACATCTACTCTCTAGTCTCATTTATTAAATTGAGACAACAGAGATGATGATAATTTAATGCTTCCTCTTTCAAAAATAAACAGAAAGTCTATGTCTATAGACCTTGTGAAATCAGTTTATAATTATCATAATAAAAGCAACACAATAACAAATAAAGAAATTCAGGAAACCGTGTTTAAGATCCCAGCATTGGAAAAATCACATTTTTTTATGTCTTAGAATAAACTTCTATTCATTTAGATAGCTCTATAATGTATATATTTTTAGTTAATAAAGAATTTAAGATGTTCTCTTCAATATGAATTTACTTCTACAATTTGTTATAGGTTTCATTGTGAAAGATTAGAGTTCAATGAGAAGAAGCTATGTCATCCCATTGTTTTATCATTTTGTATGAACTCATACTGTCGGGGGCCTAGTTCCGCGGGCTAGACCTCGCCTCTAGATGGCGCCTGGCAGAGTGCCAGAAGCAGCTGCAGGTGAATAACATCCTAGGGCTGTGCCACGCCAGAGCGCATGCACCAGCACGCCCGACTCGTGGCCGGGCCAGGTGAGAGCTGTATGAGACACCTCGTGGCTTAGACCCGGTGCAGTTATAAAAGCC
>PVLC010000176.1:25633-119296 GCA_004027655.1 Graphiurus murinus | reverse complement strand
CATAGCTGCTTTTACAAAATGGCCTTACTTATGCTAACCCACCAAAACCCCCCATAACAACTGGGAGACTTCAATACTCTCACATCACTAGACCAATCTTCTAGACAAAAGGTCAGTAAAGATGCTTCAGACCTAAAGAATACCATAAACCAAATGGGCCCATTAGACACATACAGAATATTCACCCAACTACAGCTGAATTCACATTTTTTTCAGTTGCCATGGAACCTTCTCCAAAATATACCACATTCTGGACCACAAAGTGAGCACTGGCAAATTAAAAAAAAAAAAAAAAAGTAACATAATTCCCTGTGTCTTTTCAGATCACAATGGAATGAAACTAGAAATGAACTATAAGAAGACCCAGAGTAAACATGTAAACATATGGAGACTGAACACAACACTGCTGAACAAATAGAAGAAATGAGGGGAGAAATTAAAAAATTCCTAGAAACCAAAGAAAACAAAGACACAACATATCAAAACCTCTGGGACACCTTGAAGGCAGTACTAAGAGGAAAGTTTATAGCACTGAGTGCTCACATAAAGAACAGAAAATCACCAAGTAAATAACCTAATGACACAGCTTAAAACCCTTGAAAAACAGGAACAGTCTAACCTCAAAGACAGTAGAAGAAAGGAAATTATTAAAATCAGAGCAGAAGTTAATGAAGTAAAGAAAAAAAGCAATATAGAAAATTTTTTTAAATGCTGGTTTCTTTAAAAAAAAAATAAACAAGATGGATAACTCATTAGCCAACCTAACCAAAAGAAAAGGGGAATCAACCCAAATTACCAAGATAAGAGATAAAAAATGGTGATATTACCACTGACAGTGTAGAAATCCAGAGAATCATCAGAAACTGTTTTGAAAAACTATACTCCAACAAAATGGAAAATCTAGAAGAAATTGACAAATTTCTAGACACCTACAACTTTCCTAAATTGAGTAAAAAAGATAGAGAAAAGTTAAACTGACCAATAGAAATCAGAGATAGAAGCAGCAATAAAGGGTTTAACATCAAACAAAATCCCTGGGCCAGATGGTTTTCCAAGTGAATTTTATAAAACCTTTATAGAAGAGCTAATCCCAATACTCCTTAATCTATTCTGCAAAATAGAAATGGGACTCTCCCAAACACATTCTATGAAGACAACATCACATTAATACCAAAGCCAGATGAAGACAGCTCAAGAAAAGAAAACTATAGGCTGATGAGCTAGATGCAAAACAGCTAAACAAAATACTAGCAATGCAAATTCAAAACCACATCAAGAAAATTATACACCATGACCAAGTTAGGTTCATCCAAGGGATGCAAGGCTGGTTCAACATATGGAAAACAATCCATGTAATTCACCACATAAAAAGAATCGAAGACAAAAATCACATGACCATTTCAATAGATGCTGAAAAAGCATTTGATAAAATCCAACACCCATTCATTCTAAAAGCACTGCAGAGAATCTGAATAAAAGGAACATACCTCAACATCATAAAGACAATATACAATAGGCCCACAGTCAACATCATATTAAATGGGGAAAAACTGCAAGAGTTCCACTAAAAGCAGGAATAAGACAAGGATGACATTATCACCACTTCTGTTCAATATAGTACTTGAGACTCTAGCCAGAACAATAAAGCAAGAGAAGGAAATCAAAGGGGTAAAAATAGGAAAAGAAGAACTAAAACTATCCCTTTTTGCAGATGATATGATACTATACTTAGAAGACTCAACAAAGTCAACCAAAAACCTTATATAACTGATAAGCCAATTCAGCAAAGTGTCTGTATACAAAATCAATCTTAAAAAATCAGAAGCTTTCCTTATGTCAACCATAAAGCTGCTGAAAAAGAAATCCAGAAAACAATTGCACTTACAATAGCACCCAGAAAAATAAAATACTTAGGAATAAACCTAACCAAGGAGATAAAAGACCTCTACAGGGAAAACTATAAAAAGTTGAAAAAACAAATTGAAGAAGACCTTAGAAGATGGAAAGATCTTCCATGCCCTTGGATAGGCAGAATAAATATCATCAAAATGGCCATTCTCCCAAAAGTGATACCCATTAAATTACCAGGGTCACTCATCACAGACATAGAAAAATTAGTCCTTAAATTCATTTGGAATAACAAAAATTCCAGAATAGCCAAAATAGTTCTTAGCAACAAGAACCATGCAGGATGCATCACAATACCTGATTTCAAACTATACTACAAAGCTACAGTAATAAAAACAGCATGGAATTGGTGCAAAAACAGACACATGGACCAAGGGAGCAGAATAGAACACTCAGAAACAAACTCACACACATACAGGTAATTGATTTTTGACAAAGGAGCTAAAAACATATACTGGAAAAAAGACAGCCTCTTCAACAAATGATGTTGGCAAAACTGGTTAACCATATGCAGGAAAATGGAAATAAACCCCGCTTTCTCACCCTGCACAAGAGTCAACTCAAGATGGATCAAAGACCGAGAAGTCAGGCCAGAAACATTGCACTTACTTGAAAAGGGCATAGGTCCAACACTTCAACACATAGGCACAGGTAAAAATTTTCTCAACAAGATCCCCAAAGCACAAGCAACTCAAAGGAAGATCAATACAAGGGATTGCATTAAACTGAAGAGCATCTGTGCAGCAAAGGAAACTTTCAAGAACCTCAACAGAGAGCCCATGGAATGGGAGAAAGTTTTTGCCAATTATTCCTCTGATAGAGGACTAATATCTAGAATACACAGAGAACTCAAGAAACTCACAGCTAAGAAAACAACCCAGTAAAAAAAAATGGGCAAATGATATAGACATTTCAAAAAAGAAGAAATACAAATGGCCAATAAATGTATGAGGAAATGTTCAACATCATTAGCAATCAGAGAGATGCAAATCAAAACTACCTTGAGATTTTACCTAACCCCAGTTAGAATGGCAATCATCAAAAACACAAACAACAACTAATACTGGTGAGGGTGTGGAGAAGTGGGAACCCTAATACATTGTTGGTGGGATTGCAGATTAGTGCAACCACTTTGGAAAACAGTATGGAGGATTCTCAGATGAATGAGAATGAGTCTACCATATGATCCAGCAATACCACTTCTGAGTATCTACCCAAAAGAATGGAAACCAAACTATCAGACCGACCCATGTGTATCTATGTTTATAGCTGCACAATTCACAATTGCCAAACTCTGAAAATAACCAAGATATCCATCGACAGATGAATGCATTACAAAATTATGGGATATGTACACAATGGAATTTTACTCAGCCATAAAGAAGAACAAAACCATGTTATTTGCAGGGAAATGGAAGGAACTGGAAAACATTATGTTAAGTGAGATTAGCTGGTCACAAAGAGTAAAAAAGTCTATGTTCTCCCTAATATGCGGATGCTAGGGAGATGAAGGGGCATAAGAAGGACTCTAGATGAGAAAGGAGAAACCCTGATATGCAAAGAAGTTGACTTAACTGAAGGGGATGGCCAGACTGGTTGGTACACCCTAATGCACATGATGTACTTTCACAAATATATCAATCACTAAACTGAACTTGAGACGGAGGGAAAGCAAGGGAGTGAGGTGGGAATAGGGGAATGGTTAAATGAGAAATGTGTGCATATATGCCTTTATCAGCTTGTACCTAACAAAGATGTATGATTACAATGCACAAATTAATATAAAAAATAAATAAAAAATAAAATAAAATCAATAATACAGAACATTTTCCAAATTTCCAGAGAACGTTTTTCTCCATAAATATCTTCAAAACTTGAACAAAATAAACATGGTTTGCTTGAAAATTCTAGTCTTCAGCAAAAGGCCCAAAAGGAATAATATTATTAATCCACAAAGTTTTAGCTGTCTATTAATTTAGATGTTAAGAAAAATATTGTAGAAGTAAAGCTAAAAGTAGCAAAAAATTTATACTTAATTTTATACAGTATCTAATTGTTCACTGAGATCCTGAAGAGTTTCTTAATGGTTAGATTTTAAGAGTATTAGGAAGAATGCAAAAAAAAAAATCTAAAAACTATTAAGTATCTATTTTTAATATTCTGTTTTCAAACTGAATTATTCAGGATTATAATTCACTATGAATTTTATCTAGAAATTTTTACATAGCTATTTCTCTATCACCCATAATTTCAATATTAAGATGAAATATACAATGGTTAGACAAAAGACGAACAAAAGTTCTAATTACCATTGTTTTTAAAACAGATTTGGTAGTTCTAAATTATACTCCCTAGTAATTAAGTTTTGCTAATGCAAATACTATACAGTACTTTTGTATTTTTGTACATGTGTTTTTGTTGCCATTATTGATAGATTGGTTTCCTTAAGTTGATTGTATCTATCATCTTCAGCAATGTAGAAAAGTCTTGATGCAGAAATTCCCATGAGACTTCTAAGTCTTTGGAAAGCAGGGAAATTAGAAGATTCTTTAGTTTCACAGAAGCTTGGAAATGACAGCAACGCTTTCATAATTCATGGCAACTCTTCTAATACTTCCTCTTTAGCTTTAGCTTCCACCATAACATTTGGACAAGGGAAGGCTGCAGGTCCAGAAGCAAATTACTAATAACTAACACCCTGCAAGTATACCAATAATTAATTCTCTATGATGCCCATATCATCCCTTTCATTTTACTCAAAAGACAGCTTTTGAAGACACTATTTCCAGAGTACTTAATCTTGAAGAACATTATAAAAGTATATTTTAAAATTATAAATCTAATCATTGTCCTATGCAGATGTCAGCACTTGAAATGTACTCAAATATATAGTAAGCTGTTGGAACCAATTTTATGTAGATTTTGTGGAATTCTCTCTCAAAGAATAACAGGAAGAGCTATCTTGCCATTGTTCTCCAAATCTTTATTAGACACTTGAAAGGAAATTTCTAGAGATACTCATTCTCCATACACATGACTCCCAAAGAACACAATGTATTCTGTAAAAGGAGAACTATAAAGTTAAAATATATGTGTGTATATTTAGGCTTCAGATGTCTCAGGAGATTACACAATCCTTCTGGAAGGGTAAACATCGTATTGTTCAAGCAAATTCCATACTTAGTACCTAATTCAGTTCCATGAGTTATAAAATTGTGAAGTTCAAGTTGCTAATAGCTTGATACTAATATCATTTGACATCTTATTTTTATATACTCAGGTAATTTTTTCCTCTAAATTTCACAAAATTTCAAATACTCTAAATAAATAAAATTGTTATAACTATAGCTGTACATATATGTGCACTATCTCTATCCATAACATGTGCAATATACAAAATTCTTAAGTGGAAGGCTTTCAAATAGCTTGTTCAATTGTTAAGATAATTAATATAAGTAATATCAAATCAAAATAATGTTAGACCCTTGTGTATATATTTTACTGATGGGGAAGAAAAAAAGTCCAATGGTGACACACTGACCCCTAGTGGAGAGTAAAATATATGTTCAGTATTTGTAAATTTCCTAAAATATAGGGAAAAGTAATCATCTATTGATAGGGTTTGAGAAAAACGAAAAAGCCCTCTCCAAATGAAAAGCATCCTCCTTTGTTCCTCAGAAACAACTGTCTTGCAAAAATCTAATAACAAAATACTAGTAAAAATGCACTTAGGTTTACTGATTAACAACCATGAGACAACAGTTTTAGTTTCCTTTATTATCTGTGCCAAGCATAGGGCCTTGGAATAGAGTAGTTACTCAATAAGTATTTGTAAAATGAGGTAGGGAAAAAAGATTTAACTTGGGATGAAAAACAGTAACAAAATCCCCTGTGAGACAGCACATATACTTTGCTGAATAGGAACAGAAAAGGAGATAGCAAAGGCCCAGAATATACAGTGTGTAGAGGGAGCCATATTACAATGCGATCAGTTGTGGGCAGCCATAAGCACCAGGTATCTGACCTAAGGAATAAGCAGCGAATCATTGTGTTAATTCTAGATCTCGAACTTGTCACACTGTCACTTTATCTTCTTACAATGTCATCTATAACATCAATCCTATAATTTAGTAAAGTTGAAAAAGTAGTTTCATATATAACATCCCTCTAATTAGCAAATGTGTTCTGGCCCTATGCAACTCACTCAACAGTTATCACATCCTGCTAGCTTTTTCTTGAGATATCCTTGCCACTCTCCACCCATGCTCAACCTCCATTTATACCCTCCCTTACCTGGATTCCTCTTGATGTCCTAACTGGGCACTTCTCTTTGCCTTTGACTAGTGTTCTACCAAAGCTCACTAGAACAACCATTTTCCCCACATCAAACACACATTATTTTCAAGATTTCATAATTTTATCATCATAGTTTTCCCCCAAATCCCTTAGTATTATTTTGTTAGGGTGGCATATTTATAGGTCTTATTTTTCTTAGCTAAAATATAAGATACCAAAGATAACTCTCCAAATTATGTTCTAACCTCAAATTGAATACTATGCCCATAATAGATTCTCAATAGATATTGCTAGATTGTTCTAATTCCATAAAAATATGGCTTTATAGATGACCATTAGGACATTTTTGAAGCTTCAAAACTTTTAGATGAAACCAGGCATAGTGGTACATCCCTATAATCCTAGTACTTAGGAGGCTGAGACAGAAGGATCACAGTTTCAAAATCAGCCTCAGCAATTTAGTAAGACTATCAGCAACTTAGTGAGACCCTTTTTCAAAATAAAATAGGACTGGTCAGAGGTAGAATGCCTCTGGATTCAGCCCCCAATACCCCTCCACACACAAAAAGAAACTTAGAAAAATGATATAAACAACTGCAAAAGTAAGAAAGAAAAAAAACTATCTATATTTGGAAACTGGAAACAGTATTAAAAAAAGGAATATGAGCTGCATGATTCTTCTATCTATGAAAGAACAACCGGTCTGAGAAGTAAGCATAAAGGACTGTAAAATCTGCACACTAATACACTTAATTCAGAGGAACAGGGGAGATGACAAGGAAGGCATCCTTTTGCACAGGGTGGCTGCTTAAGCAGAAGAGCAGCAACAATTGGGATTTCTTGGCAATGGGGACTCTTATAGATCACATAATAAATGAAAGAAGGGACAGAAAGCTTATTCAGAGTATTTCATCTTACGCGGATGTTACTAGAATAAAATCAGTAATTTCTATTGAAGAAGACCGGTTATCAAATAAAATTTAGCTTCAAAGAGGGTTTTTTGGTTTATTTGATTTTTTTTTCTTTTAAGGTGCTGAGGATTGAATCCAGGACTTTGCACATGCTAATTGTTATCACTGAGTCATACCTCCAGCCCCCAGTTTCAAATTTTTAAACATAATGCATGAAAAGGTAACTAAAATGGGAAATGGACCAATTCAAACATATCTACTTGGTAGAAACATTGACTGAGTGGGGTTAATGACCATTAGACTCCTGAGTGCTGGTTAATGGGTGGGAAATGTGTGTGCAAATTCTCAAAAGCTTTACAAAATATCATTCATCATTATCTTAAGCACTTGATTTCCTTCCCAGAAGAAGGCTATGAATTGCAACCTATAAAATGAATCTTCTCTGGGCAGACAAATGCTATTTTTTAATCAGTCTTAGCTGGCAAAAAATTAGTCTGGCAAAGCTCCTTCCCTGAATGGAGAGCAGAAACAATCTTTCTCCAAGTCACAGATAGTGAAATTAGTGCCCACAGAGCTTCTTCCCACTCAAGAGTTAGGAAAATATTCACCAGATATGTGAAACAATTTGCTAGCTAGGAAGAGTTTTCTATAATTCTCAGAATTAAATAATGATGCTTTTGAATGAAATAAGAAAACATATTAGATATTTGTTTTCATTCTCAGGTTGATTAAAGAAGATGGTTCAAACAAAATAAGCACAAAGTAGGAATATTCTCATGTCAGGGAAATAAATGTATCTTGAATTAAAAACCTCATTAGAGGTGATATATACCAAATTTTGTTATAGAAAACAGAATTAAATAAATATAAGCAGACTTGAAAATGTCTGTTAATTCAGAAGAATAAGGGGTGAAAAGAGTGATAGGAAAGCTGTGGTGTCAGTTATGAAACTATATTATGTAAGGGAAGTCTTGGTAGAGAACAAGAAATATTATGGAATTCATTATAAACGTCAGAGTCTGAGCTCAGTGTGATGGCACATACTGGTAAACCTAGTACTTGGGAGGTTGAGACAGAATCACAGATTCCCAGCCAGTCTTAGCAACTTAGTGAGACTTTGTTTCAAAATAAAAAAATAAAAACAGCTGGAGGTGTATCAGAGGTAGAATGGCCCTAGGTTCAACCCCTAGTAACACACACACACACACACATACACACACACACACACACACACACACACACCAAAAAAATACCAGGATATTGCAGATTGATAGCATTAGTGTCGAACAAAAATAGTGAAAGAATACTATAGAAAAGCTATATTCAGATGATACCTTAACATTTAAAGATAAAAATTTAACAGTCTCCAATAGACAATATAATTTTTATAAGAATGTGTGACACAGAACTTCTCTAGAATACTAAGTTACAGAAAACAATGGGATCTGAGGAAAATATTATTACCTAAGAATCCTGGCTAACTATCAGATCAACAAAAACAGATACATGATGGTATGTAAAGGAGGAGGAAGAATGTGGTATTTAAAACCTTCCACTATTCAATGATGAAATAAGGATGGGAGGGAAACTCTTACTCATTCAATGACTGCATTTCAGGAACCTACCTGATGCCATGCTCCAGCCATATGACTATGTGAACAGATAGACATTTTCCCCCTTATGGAATATATAGTCAGGCAAGTTAGACAAATACACAAACACATAAATGTATTCATAATTATAAACTATGAATAAAACAATAGACTAATTAAGCATCAAAATGAGCTCAGCATCAGAATTTTCAAGCATAAAATATTTAAAAATTTTTATAATATATGTAAATTTATATAAAAATCACAAAAGCAAGCAGGTCTCTCAAACATGAACAAATCTGAAATATCTCAAATATGTCTCTCTAATGTGTAGAGATTTAAAACATAAAAAATAGAACTTTTACACATCAAAAACATTGTTGAGCAGGGCATGGTGGCACACACTTGTAATCCCAGCATTTGGGAGGCAGAGACTGGAGGATCCGGGTTCGTGGCCAGCCTCAGCTACCTAGTGAGGCCCTCCGCAACTTAGTGAGACCCTGTTTCAAAATAAAGAATAAAAAATAGGGCTGGAGGTATAACTTGGAGGTGAAATGCCCCTGAGTTCAATCCCCAGTACCGCAAACAAACAAACAAACAAAAAACATTGTTGAATTTAGAAAAAATCTAAAAGGATATATCAAAGTTTAAATTAGATACAGCTAAAGATAGAATTACTGAAATTGAAGACAGTAATGAGAAAATTATCCAAAATGAGCATCAGAAAAGTCAATGCAATAGAAAATGTAAAAAAGAGGTTAAGAGATTGGGCAGATAAAATAATTTTTAATATACACTTAATCACAATGGAGAAAATAAGTTTAGGCTGAAAATGTTCTGCAAGTTTTGGAACACATCAATTCATTCATAGAGGAAACCTAATAATCTCAGGGTAGATAAAAAGGAAAACCAATAAGTAAAGAAATTATTGGGATACTGTAGAATACTAAATATAAACAGAACCTTAAAGTATCTGGAAAGAACCTTAAAGTAGAAATAGAATTAAAGTACCTAAATGACCAATATTTAGACTGATAGCCATCTGTCACCACAACATTGGTAGCAAAAACAAAATGACAATTTTTTGAAGTGTTAAGACATAAAAAGCAAATACTGAATAACCAAATCTATCAAAATAGAATGTTTAGACCTCCCAACAACATGATTTTTAAAAATAAAGATAAAATATAGACTCCTTCTGTTGAACAAAATATGAGATCACCTCTAAAAATATTTTTTCCACTAAAAGATATACCTCAGGTAGAAGAAACATAATGTCAAAATAAAGGTCCAAAAGGCAGAAATATATGGAAAATAAGTAGCTTTAAAATAACTATATAAATCTAAAAGCAATCAGTATCCAGAATAAAGTAACATCTAAATATAGACGACATTTAAAAGAAGAAAATCAAAACACTGGACTAGAACAATAGTATATAAGATAGTAACCAAATGATCAAACTTGACCTCAGATTAGTCAAAGAATTGAGAGTGATTAAAATTAAAACTTTACATTTTCATATAAATATGAAAGTGAAATTTCAAAATATCTAATACATGTCTAAAAATGAGATATGCAACTTCTAAAGGAGATAAAATTAAGTAAAAACTGTTGGTGTTTCCAGGTGGCAAATGCCAGTGACCTGTCAATAATTTCTTCAAAAATAATAATGAGAATATTAAATAAAACTACACATGCACTCACAACAATGCATATGCACACACAATATTTTCAATGTAATTGGAATACAGAGAAATCTAAACTTTGAAATAACAGTAAGTTAGAAGAAAAAGAAAACACTGCTAAATTTTAACAAGCCCTTATGATCTTGCCCCGCCACAAACTTGTAAGGGCAAGCTGAAAGAGCTTGGACATAAGGAAGAGAAGAGCTACTGATTGGAGTAATGCTGATCTTAAAGCATCACCAAAAAGAATAAGCCTGAGTGAAGTGTGAAATTACTAAAAAGTGTGAAGGTACAACCAGGATGATTGTTGGAAGCAGCTTTTAAAACAGTGTTTGACTTGAAAAGTCAGCCTTCCACTGTGGCAAAAAAACACATAAAGGGAGAAAAACATCATTGGCAACTAAGTGATGAAAGGGGAAAGAACCAATAGGGTAAATTAGGGCCCTGCAATATAAGAAAAAACTAGGTAATTGGAGAACACATAACTCCTTCCTCCATCATTAAATAAGACTCATTAACTAAAGCAGCTGGGTCTTACTACACTGTCAGAAGAGGGCAGCATTGATTTAGGTATCAGGTTTACTAGGCAACTCCACAATAAACAAATAGGAAAGAACTTATTAATATACATTTATTTCACAAAAGAAAGAAATGATTCAAACATTTCAATTAATGAACCACCATCCCAACTAAGAAAAAAATCAACATCAACAAAAGACTTCAAAATAGCACTTTTGTTATTTTAATAGCATTTTTGCATAGTTCTGACTTTCAGAAACATGTTAGTTTCATATACTTCCCCAAAATAATTATATATCAACTTTAACGTGGAAAAAATTTCAAGATGGATTATTAATAACACCAACTAAACCTAAATGTGTTATAAGCAAATAGCCTAAGTGAAGAAAGTGGCAAAGAAAATAAACTAATTTGGAAAATTGTATTTTGACTCTATACCCTAAGAAATACACCCAAATACTGTACTCTAATTAGTAAATTTGTTTTCCTAGAGGTACAGGTTAACAAGACTGAATTATACTTCTATGTATTCTATGTCGAACAAATAAGAAAAGATAGTGTTGGAGAAAATATATACATATGAGGACTAGGGAAGGATAAAAAGATCCCACAATGTTGTACTGTAAATAGAGATGTCAGTATTAAACTCATTTTTTCTTTTGCTTTAGATTATACATCACATACAACTACACACATGCAGATCAGAATGTGTTTCTGTATGTAAAAATGCATACCTTTCCAACTTATGTCCACTAAAAGGATTTATAGACAATGATATTTCAGGAGGAATAAGCACTCTTACTGTCCAGATCTTGGTTTCTAAATGCCATTTTCTAATAAAAGAAATGCGGGTTTCTTGGAGAAGTTGCTGATTCCAAGGATGAGTGAGAAAAAGAACAAGAACATGCTCAAAATCTAATAAGGATATTGTGAAAGAAAACAGAAGGCAACATGAAGGGGCTCCCAGTGGTTTTATCTGGGAAAACTGGGACAACAATATAATCAAACTATGGAGCAGAATATGGAGCAGAATATAAAACTAATACCAATGAGTTTGTTGAAATGGAAGGAAAGAACGAAGGAAAGAACAAAGGAACGAAGGAAGGAACAAAGGAAGGAACAAAGGAGAGAAAGGATGAATAGATAGATGATAGATAGATAGATACATACATACATAAAGAGTACAAGAGAATATTCTTCCTTATTATAGAATTCTAGTTAATACATTAGGAAGAACAATAGAAACAGAAAAACACCACTTGACAAGCAACACCATATAATGGTTTCCCCAAGAACCATTGATGTATACTAAAATTAACCTGAAAAATGATTAAAAATCAGGATATTTACATGGCCTCAAGGTATCTTCCATAAAATAATAATTACTAAAGAAAACATAAATTTCCAGTGCAGAAACATGCTAGATACTAGATCAAACTTAACATCAACAATAGGGGAACACACAAATGTCATATGACCCTTGACATGATGCACTGATAATACATTACTTTCATGCTATTCCTGCCAAAAATGCATATCTTGAGTTTATTCAAGGGAAAATAGCCGAGAAACCTAAATTGAGACATTATACAAATTACATTATGATGTTAAACTATAATGTGCCAGCAAAAGTATAAAAAAATAAAAAGCTAGTATTTATCAAGGGTACAAAATCATGAAAGACTGAGGATGTATCCCAAACTAAAGGAGATTAAGAATACATGAAAACAAAGTGCAACATGTTTTAGATTTAGATCCTGAAAGAGAAAATGTAGTTTAGTGGAATAAGCAATAAAAATTAAATGAGATTTGAAGATGAGATAATAGAGTTGTATCAATGTTAACTTCCTGATTTTAGTAGTGTGTAGTATGTCAACCACAAAAATTCTAGGACAAGAGTACACAGGAATTCTTTGTACTGTTTTTGAAATTTTTTTGTAAAACTAAAATGATTTCAAGATGAGAAGCTAAAAATAATTTTTAAAAGCTGGGTGTGGTGACGCCTGTTTGCAATCCTAATACATGGGAGGCTGAGGCAGGAGGATAGGAGGTTTGCAGACAGCCTTAGCAACTTAGCAATGTACTCTGCAACTTAGTGAGATCCTGTTTCAAAATAAAATAAAATAGGCCTGGGGGTGTAGTTCAGAGGTAGAATGCCCCTGGGTTCATTCCTTAGTACCACACAAAAATAATAATGAAAGAAAAGAAAGAAAGAGAGTAAGGGAGGGAGGAAGGGAGGGAGGGGGGGAAGGAAGGAAGGAAGGGAGGGAGGGAGGGAGGGAGGGAGGAAGGAAACAGTTAAGAATATTAAGAGACACAGCAGGGCAAACAGGAAGCAATCATGTGAACAAACAAATCAAAAAATTTTTTTATAATTTCAATAAATGTAAACGGACAAAGAAAGCTCTTGGGTGAAAACACAGATACTGTCAAGTTGTATTAAAAACTAAATGCAGACATATGTGTAACAGCCATGCCTAAAACAAGAACACAAAGGGTTGTAAGTTGTTGAAAGGGATATGCCAGACAAATACTTATCAAAAGAAAGCCTAGTTCACTGTATTCACTGGAAAATTATTGACTTTAGAAGAAAAAGCAGTATCACAGATAGAGTATGACTATAAAAGTTACAAAAAATGTAATTCACCAGAAGCAGGCTTTGGATGTTGAGAACAACAAAATCTGTTTTGGATAAGCACAAGACCCTAGAGAGGCATTCAGAAGAAGCTATCAAGTAGGGGGTTTGTATGAGTTTGGAACATGGGAAAGAGTCATTTGCAAATGATGGATATTTAAAACCATGGGGATGGGTAAGAATTCCTTGGAATCACACAAGACAATGCCCTAAGAATCTGGATCTCCCAGGATCTGGTAGAAGTGAAGAAGCTGGCAAGGTTTCTTTGAAAAAGAATAGAGATACTTGACAGAAAGAAATCAGGAAACATTTGTATTATGGAACTTGAGATTTTAAGTCATAAAGTCAAACTATGGAAACAGCCAAGATGTTCATCGACAGATGAATGGATTACAAAACTATGGGATATGTACACAATGGAATTTTACTCAGCCATAAAGAACAAAATCATGTTATTTGCAGGGAAATGGATGCAACTGGAAAACATTATGTTAAGTGAGATTAGTCAGCTACAAAAAGTAAAAAAGCATATGTTCTCCTTAATATGTGGATGCTAGGGAGAAAATGGGGCATAAGAGGGACTCCAGATGAAAAAGGAGAAACCCTAGATAAGCAAAGAAGTTGACTTAACTGAAGGTGATGGACAGGGCTGGGGGGGGCACCCTAATGCACATGGTGTACTTTCAAAAATCTATCAAAGTCAATCACTAAACTAAACTTGAGAAGGAGGGAGGGTGAGGGAGAAGGGTGAGAATTGGGGAAGGGGTTAAATGAGAAATGTGTACATGTATGCCTTTATCAGTTTTTATCTAACAAAAATATATGATTATAATGCACCAATTAATAAAAAGTAAAAAATAGATTATTTTTAAAAAAGAAGAAAATGGTACCTTGATAACCATTGATGCTTACAGATTGTTAAGGACTTTTACATTGATCAAACTAGTCGAGCTGCGCCTAATCTCTTCCACCTTGGTGTCTATATCACCCAGTTTTAGCAAAGACCCTACACACACACACACACACACACACACACACACACACACACACACACACACACACCACACTCTATCTTATCAGGCTTGATACCTGACCAAATCCCTCAGTTCCCACCATCCCCCAGGTAATATTGGATTGCCCTGACTTACCTTCACCAAGAGATCTATGAAAGTGGTTAAACCTCACCCCCCACCCCTTACTCTTGATGTTTCTTCTTAGTAATTTTAAAACAATAAATCCCATCATTGGATCACACAGATGTCAATACTTGAATTTTTAAAAAATGTAAAAAAATTCACAGTAGGCTGTCAGAATCAAATTTATGCATATTTGGTTAAGTACTCTCCCAAGGGTAGCAGAGAAAGCTATGACATGGTTCTTCAAATCTTTATTTCCACTCATTATCTCTCCCCACATACACAAAGCTGCACATTATGTTGTTGTATTCGGAGTTGAGCATAATCTCTCTCCCCTACTGCAAGACCCCATTACAGTAGTGCCCTCAATAAAATCTTCCTTACCATGTTTAACAACTGTCAGAATAACTTTTTAATATTATGGAAAATTGAATCAGTCACATTGAGATACAGATGGAGAATTTAATAGATTATGAAGTAAAGCAACATGACTAATAATTCTACGAAGATAAGGTTCTTAAAAGTATATCACCAACTTGAAATGTGAAGAGATAATGAATAGGGCTAAAAGTAGTACTGAATTTCTCATTTTATGCAATAACAAGTCAATATAGATCAAACCCTTGATGATTTTAAATAAGAAAAAAGTAAACATACATTAAAAAACAAAAATTGTTGGCAGTAAAACAGGATTATATCTTACAAAATCACTAAGAAAAGAGTAAAAGGGAATATAGCAAACCCTATGAGGTAAATCCCATTGTTTGTACATTTAAATCAAGAAAGATTAAATAGCTCATGCAAATTCACATTGATAATAACAAAAACTAAAGAATTCAAACCAGGATCAAAATCTATAGCATCATTTAATAACTATATTAGAGATCATCTTACCCAAGAAAACATTCTTCTAAATGATGGTCTAAAATTTATCTCCATCAGTTTTGTGAAACTTAACATCAAATTAAAAAATATAATTATTCTCTTGAGATTTTAAATGACTCAGCAGCAGAAATTGTGTGGTTATTACACACTTTCATACCTCTGTGGCAAGTACATCCTATGCCTCCACAACAACAGCAACAAAAATTCCAAGTTAATTTATGTTCTATGATATGAATACAAACTAATGAGTGAACTAAATTTCTTTATTCTATAATAATAAAACCCCAAACTTGAAAATGGAGACACTAATGATTTCAGAATTTGTAACATCCAGACAAAAGGTAGAAGAAAGCACTTTTCTCTGAATGGTGATGGCTGAATGCAAAAAGAGTGCTCTGCAAAACAGATGTAGTGGATATAAAGCAAACATTTACTGAGTCAAAATGTCATTTTGCCTTGTAGTTTATATGGCCACACATATACATTACAAAGGTAGGCAGGAAGCCTTGTCAATTTCAGGAACTGTCATGCCATAAAATGATAAGTCAACGGTACAATGAATGCCAGAGTCAAGCTGTTAAAGCAAAGGCAAAAATACAAATTTAAATCAAAACATACATTGATTTGCCCGTCATGGTTGGTGGGGTTTGGCACAATCCTGGACAGGATCTGTTTTATATTGAGAAATAATGAATGTTTGCTTTCTCTGCCGACATGTTTTCAGTGAGGTGTAGGACATAGGAAAGGCTAAACAACATTTAATTATTGCTCCAGCATTATAATAACTGAAAAAGATCTGGGGAGAACACAAAAAGCAGCACACTAGAAATCTCCCATGGCACCCTGGAAACCCTACAAAGGAAATGCTAACATGTTTTCCATTCTCTCAGCCGAAAGCATAATTCTCCAGTTTCCTGGATATACTAATTTCATAAAAAATAATTTGTGTTATATAGAACACACACAATCAAAAGGAAAAAGAAAGGCTACAAAATCTTTCTTCCTTTTATTTGTTTATTCATTCTGATTGGGATTGGAAGGCTTTTAAAGGACCAATAAATGTCTGATGGCTATAAATAATTAAAATCTAGAAAGAGCAATAACAATTAAAAGAAAGTGTCTTTCTTGATTATACATATTTGCAATAACAAAAGTGAGAGAGACTATGGTGTATTGAATACTAATATCTGAAATAAAAAATGATTGATAATTTTCATAGGAATATATTGAAAGTCAGCAACTAACACAAATTCAAGGATAAGAAGTTCTAGTAACTATAGATATTGTTCTTACAAAAATATGCTCCTGTCTAACAGAATGAAATAGTTACATCCATGACCTGAAACATGAAAGGAAAACCTTAATTGAGAAATCTATCCGGCTCAGATTTCTTTTGTTCGGATTTGAGGACCTATGTGGAAGTAAGTCATCATTTCAGGAACAAAAACATAAACTCACCCTAAATAGGTACAAAAAGTGTACTTTGTACTGGCATTCTTATAGCTACATTATTCATTTTTAAAAGTAAGTCTTGTGAACTTCAGAAAGAAAAGGGTAGGGGAAACTTGTCTAATTATTACAGAAGGAGCCTTAGGGACTGCTCTTCATATTCTCCACTCAATGCTTAAAAAAAAACCACCACCAACAAAAAAAACCCTCATTTACAATAATTATTTTCAATGTGAAGTGACAATTCCTTTGTATACACTTTTGTAGCATATGCTACCTTTCTGCCATTCAATTATATGGTATGTAGAAGGAATAAAGCAGACATTTAAGATAGAAACAAAATAGATTTGTTTAAAAGAATAGTAAGAAATTTCTTGGTTTGGGCCAAACACATCTTAAGCATATGATTTTACAGAGCAGAAGATAATGTGAAGAGCTTCTAATGTCTCACAACATTACTGTGGTTGCTTGTAATAGGTTTACTAATCCAAAAAAAGGAGTTATTGGAAATTATAAATATAACTAATAAATGCCATACTTTAAAATACTTGATATCTAAACACTCTTAGGAAATAATTTAAGCTTCTAAGTACTTAGTTTTCTTCCCCTCAAACCAAAATAATTATTTGTCATTTCCTTCAGCCTGGTATGTTGTTAATTTCCAGAGTGCACGAACAGCAGGAAATTGGCTTAAGCTATAGAGGAGGAATATGGAATATAAATGAGACATGATGGATTCAAATTTCAGATAGTTTCCAAAGGAAAACTCACACAAGACTTATGAGGACCTGTCTCATTTGACAAGAAACAAGATTCAAAAACCCAGTAACATACAGCTCTGTCCAGCAACATCCATTTTCACTTTAACCACAAGAGGCCAAAGATATTTTCTAAAAATAACTGTTGTATAGCTCTTAGCAAAAGACCACACAAAATGCTAGGCCACCCAGTAAATATCATGTGATGGTGGCAATAAACTGTAAAATATACATTGTATGCCAAGTTGTATGGTGCTTAAGAAGGAATGGGAAAATATCACTGCATCACATTAAACTCTATGGAAACCCATGAGCTAGAGATTTAAAAGAGATTCTGAATTTGTGGTGGTTTTACTGCTTTACTTACAATTCTTCACATTTCAAAAATATGGCTTGTCAAATTAAAGAGAAAATATGTAAAGGTTTTCTCCAACATCAAAATTTTTACAAAATAAGATTTTAATTCAATAAGCGTTAAAATAAACTAAAAAATGTGAATGAAATTTTATTTAGGCAAACATTTATCCTGTTTTTAAACTAATTAAAAGAGCTTCTCAGACATCTAAACTGGCATTCCAAATATAATGCCTTATTTTCAGTGAGGGGTGAGGAGAGGAAGCCACAAAAGAGATCCTTTAAAAAAAATTTACTCTAATATGCCACTTTAAAAATTTTTATGTTTAACTTTAAAGCAGAGTTTTTGTTACTTTATATGTAGTGACTACTCATTTATTTCCCATAATTAAAACACTACCAAACATAGCCTTCATCATTTACTCTGGGGCCATTTATATAATGTATGATTTATTTTAAAATAGCCAATGTCTTCATGCAACCCAACAAAATAATTTAGAAGCTCATTAAATATAAACCCAATGAATCAACTAGGTAGTAATCTCCATAGATTTGAAGATAATATGAGAAAGATAATATCTAAAACAAGATGAGTTTTTAATTACTGAACTAAAAGTAATGAGAATTAAAATGGTAGACTCTTTGGCAAACAAATAAAACACACTATAAATTCTAAGAAGAATTTAAGAAATAATTAATTAATTATTTCTTAATTTTATGAAATAGGTTGTCTAAGAGATGATGACAAGAATATATCAGAATGATAAAAATTTATTATTGTATTTTTTTTCAAGAAATTATCAAGCTAGACTCAGATGTAGCCTCCTGAGGAAACATACTTTCCTATTTAAGTCCCTAAAAATGTGTCCTGGGGGTACTAATGGAAGTCTTATATGCACCATGGAATTGTGCATGAATGTAGGCAACAGAAAACATTTACATATGTGATACCAATGGAAAAGAAATGGGAATGCTATTATGTGACCAGGAATTTTGTAGAATTTCTAAGAAATAAAAAAAAAAGAGGGGATGAGACTGGAAACAAAAATTGCAGTCCAAAATATGCAAAAGGTAGGGCTCTACAGAAGACAATTCTGTGATTATTTACAACAAAAGTAACAAATTCAAGGAGCAGAAAAAGATACTGCGCTGATCATGAAACTATAGACAGCTTCTGATTTACAATGGTTTGACTTTATGTTTTTTCCATAAATGATGGTGTGAAAACAATACACATTCAATAGAAACTGTATTTTAGATTTTGATCTCTTCCTAGGCCATGTTGTGGTATGATAGCCTCTTGAAATGTTGGGTCAAAGGAGGCAAGCCACAGATCTAAGATGCACAAAGTAGATCACAAAAGCAAGTAATCAATACTATACAGTATATTGTGCAGTTAAGTGGGTGAGGTGTGTTAAGTGCATTTTAGACTTATATATTCAACTTACAATGGGTTTATTGTAATGTAACCCACAAGAAATTGAAGAGCAACTGAATATTTTTGCAGACAAAAGTTTAGTCAATCCTCATTCCCCACCTGCATTAAGGAACTGGCAATACATGTTTACTGGCTAAAAGAAATCATATGGGTACTTGGTCCAGAGAAATAGCAGGAAGTTTTCAGGAAATTTGAAAGGGAAAGATTCCTCCATAAAGGAAACAAAACATCAGTACCCAAAACTGAACTGACTCTCACATTTCTCTGCTTCAGAGTCGCTAAGAATGCTTTGGTTAATTCCAAATATTAACACAATTCTGATGATTGTGGGGGCCAATATCATGAAATAATTCAACAAATTTATCAAATATAAGAATGTTGTTCTATAAACAATAGAGTTAAGAGTGGAAAAAAATGTTCTCAATAGCTAGTTGATATCCACATGAGGATTAATAATATGTCATGTCTAAATTACCAAGAACTGTGTTTGGATATACTGAAAACTAAAAATATGATCATTCAAATTTTTAAAAAAATCAATAGCCTATATAGATTAGCCTATTCTTTGATCAAATTAGTGAAGATCAAATGAGTGAGAGGGACAATTGTGTAAGGAGTTCTTCCTGAATATAGAGGGAAAACAAAGAAGAAAAAAAGTGGGGTGGAAATGGTAAGAATGGGAAATAAGGAATAATGAAAGTTCCAAAAATGATTGATAACCTATATCATGTGCTTAAGGTGAAAGGAATATTACAGATTTGTCATTGAAAAATAAGTAATACAAGACAAAGAAAATTGAAGTAATGATTTATTTCTGAATTTGTACATCAAAGGAAATAAAAAATAGAATGCTATAAGACTCAGAAATAAATCATATTTAGTGATAAAAGTAATATGAAAAATGAATGCTGTATTAATTAAAAGTTGTGATAATATACAATGTTCTCTTACTACAATTTGTTGTAAGAAGAAATGAATACTAGGATTTGAAGCTTGCTTCCACATATAATAATCTATCAATGTGATTTAATACATTATGAAATTAAAGGAGAAACAATGGAAACTTTTAATTAGGTGCTACTGTACTTTGGATCTTGATATTGCTCAAAGTCTCATGAGGCACTATTGGAAGAAAGTGGAACAACATGTGGGGTCTAATAGAAGGAAGTTAGTGCATTACGGGCATGACTTTGAAGGGAATACTGGGAGTTCAGCTGCATCTTCTCTTTCTTCTTCTTGGCCAGTAAGAAGTAAATATCTTTGTTCTACCATGTGATAGAGACAACCAACCAGGGAGTGAAACCTCTGGAATTCTGAACTAATATAAACCTTCCCTCTTTGTAAGTTGTTAATCTTGGGCATTTTATCATGGTGATAGAAAGCGAAATAGCAATCTCTAAGTACTATTTAAATTCCCATCATTACTATACTATTTTAACACCCATCTCTAAGAAAACAAAAAAGTTTATAAAGGAAGGGGAAAGGAGATAACTGTGTCATTATTTTGAGATTTTGCCATATAGTAAGCATAATCACTGATATCATTACCAAAAGGTATTATTGTACTTGGGTTTTGAGCCAATGTAACAAGACAAGAAAAATAAGAGTGTTAAATATTGTAAAGTAAGACATAAATCTATGTTCTGCTTTTAACATAAAACTTGAAAGTATGCAAGAACTACTACTAGAGTCCAGTAAGTGGTTAGCTATAAGCTCAATCCACAAAACAATATGAACCTATAAAAAAGAAATAACAATTACAAAATGTAATATTTTTAAGATTCTATTCACAAAATCTGGTAGCTTATAACACACTGCCAATTCATAATCAATTATGAAATGTAGTAAAAAAACAATCATAATCACGACAGTAAAATACAATGATTCAAACCCCACAAAAAATGGTTATTACAAAGTCTTGAAAGGTATTGGGCAAAGCATTGATGTTTCCAAATTAAAACAAAGTAATCAATAATAAAAATGATTGTAATCCCAGCATTTGTGAGGCTGAGACCGGAGGATCCGGGTTTGCGGCCAGCCTCAGCTACTTAGTGAGGCACTCCACAACTTAGTGAAACCCTGATTCAAAATAAAGAATAAAAAATAGGGCTGGGGTTATAGCTCGGAGGTAGAATGCCCCTGAGTTCAATCCCCAGTACTGCCAAAAAAATAATAATAATAATAAAAATTAATAATTGCTGATAAATGAAAACTTGGTTCTTATTCTGATGACAACACAAATAAACATGGAAAAGGCTTTGAGGAAAAGAAAAAAATAAGCTTCTTTGGTTTGCTGGAAAATGGGAGAATAGAGTGAATTGACATTCAGGAATAGCTGCGCTTCTTGATCTCAAGGGTAAGAAAACAAAGTTTATAATTCAGAAATTCAAAGACTAAGTTCCACGTCCAAATAGTATCATTAAGATAGCATTCTCAGACCCACTGTCATCAGTTCTGTATTTCTCCATGTTTAGATGAGTGGAGAAGAAGTGGAGGGATAAAGAGAAGAAAAGAAGTGTTTGTTTTTTAACACTGTTATTATAGTCTCACATCATAAGTTCATAGCGTTGCTAACATACATGCACACAACACTTAGCTTTCCCTGTGCTCCCTCCCCACTCTCCCTTCTCCATACAGGATATTGAGATTGGCATTAGTATTCTCACATACTACATAATGTTATGGAAGTGTTTCCTTCATTAATTATCTGCCCCATAGGTGGTCCTCCCTCCCTATACCACCTCCCTCACTCCACTGGAGTTTCTCCTCCATTATCTAAAGTCCCTGAAGTATCCTGATTACTCCCTAGCTTCCACATAGGAGAGAAAACATGTAATCCTTCAATTTCTGTCACTGGCTAATCTCACTTAATATAAATGGTTCATCCATTTTCCTGCAAATGACATAATTTTGCTCTTCTATATTGCTGAGTAGAATTCCATTGTGTGTATATCTCATTAGTCTGTTGATGGACATCTAGCTTGGTTCCATAATTTGGCTATTATAAATTGTTTTGCTATAAACATGGATATGTATGTATTACTATAACATTCTGATTTCAGTCTCTTTGGAAAGATACCCAGGAGTGGTATAGCTATATCATATGGTGGATCCATTCCTAGCTTTCTCAGGAATCTCCAAACTCCATAGCAGCTGCACTAATTTTCAATCCTATCAACAGTGTATGAGAGTTCCCATTTCCCCACATCCTCACTGGCATATATTGTTGTTTGACATTCTAGTTAAGGTTAGATGGAATCTCAGTGTAGTTTTGATTTGCATCTCCTTGATTGCTAATGATGTTGACCATTTTTTTCATATACTTATTGGCCATTTGCATTTCTTTTCTGAAAGGTCTGTTTGGTTCAATTGCCCATTTCTTGATTTTTTTTTAGTATATGTCTTTTAAGTACTTTGTATATTCTAGATCTTAGTTCTTTATCAGAGGAATAGCTAGAAAAGTTCTTCTTCCATTCTGTAGGCTCTCTCTTTAGACTTTTTTTTTTTTTTTTTTTTTTTTGCGGTACTGGGGATTGAACTCAGGGGCATTCTACCTCCGAGCTACATCCTCAGCCCTATTTTTTATTCTTTATTTTGAAACCGGGTCTCACTAAGTTGCAGAGTGCCTCACTAAGTAGCTGAGGCTGGCCGCGAACCCAGATCCTCCGGTCTCAGCCTCCTGAATGCTGGGATTACAAGCGTGCGCCACCACGCCCGGCTCTCTTTAGACTCTTGATGATAAACATAAACTTTTTAGTTTAATGCTATCATGCCATCCCACTTATTAATTGTTTTAGTTTCCTGAACTTTGGGGGTTTTGTTGAGTGTTACAAAGCCACCTGCTGGCTGAGCAGCAAGGTTCATACTTAATGCATGTAATGGAGCCCCATTACATTATTAATATTCTTTAAACTTATTTTTGTTAAACAATCAAATATTATGCAACTATTGGTCAAGATTTTAGTTAGAAGAATAATGAATTAATGCAAATTTGTGGCTGTCATACTCTTCAACTTCAACTGCAAAGGCATCAGTTTTGCTGCTCTCAGGTATTATGTGGGAAAAGAATAGAAACATCTTTTTAACAACTTTTAAAAATTCATCTCAATCTCCCCAAATGATATCATTGACCAAGAATGCCATTTTCTCTTGTTTACTTAAAGTGCTACATAGAACTTTAAGAATGGATATCTATGCTTAAGGGATGCAGAATGATGTTTAAATGAAAAGTCTGAAAATCTGGGTTAGAAGTAATCTGTGACTTTTCATGGAAGCACGAAATTCAGAGTCCAAATGGCTACTAATGTAAAGAGAAGAAAACAGAAGACAAATAAAGCCAATGGAATAACTTGGCAAAAAAATATTTGGGCCAGAATATAAAATGAGGGATTTTTTAATGACAAGGAGAGGAGTAGTAAGAAGGTAAAGTAAGAATTTACACACTTTGAAGACATAGACCATATAGAAAAACTAGATCCAGATAACAATCCACTTTAAGTAGGATTCCATAATGGACAAAATTAAGAAAAAGCTAGATATGTTGTAATCATAACAGATTTTGATGATTACTGAAACAAAAAGCAAAGTTATTCTGACCAACGAAGAGTTTAAGAGAAGGAAGGAGAAGCATATAGGAATAGAAGCAAATGATTCAGACAGCAGAAAATAATTCGTCTTACTCCATAATTAAATGCATAATATACAAATTATTCCAATCTTATAGTTCTAAACAAGAAACAGTGGTATGTATTGCTTCAATTATTATAACTAAATCATAAGAGCAAAAGCATACATATAAAGACTTAAAATTTTAGGAATTATCCAATATTAATTTGGATTACCAAATCAATTATTTTAAAGAGAAAATGAGATCGATTCCTCTTGTTGCAGTACACATATGCTCCTCCTTTCTCCTATCTATCTGAATTAGTCTATTTATAGCCATTTGCATTTGTCTTTTGCTACAAGGCCTTTGTGTATGTAGCTTCCTCTCTTTAGAACATCTTTTTTTATATCTTCAGATCTCTGTCTCGGTGGCAAGATAGTTTTCATTTCATTCTTCTTCAACAAAGTCTTTCTTGACCTCCTTGCTTAAGTCAAATTCATCCATATTAAATTGTCATTGTAATTCTCTTTTTTACCTCTTGTCTCTTTTCCAACTTCCTAGCCTGAAGCTCCAGGCTATAATTAAAACATCATATTAAATCATGTGTTTTTGCTCAGAATTGCATCCTGAGTGTGCATCATAAACCCACAACACAGTAGGTGCTCAGTACATATTTTGAATGAATAAATGTATAAGGAATGGATTTAGGTTACTGGCACTATTTTTTGCTGAGGTTCTTCAATTCTTTCAGGACATAACTTTTTCTCTTTTCCTATTCTGAGTTTATATTATATCTCTCTTCTCTCTTCCTTTCCCATTTCTCATAGATATCTAATTACAATGACCAGGAAGGAAATTTCTGCTGCAGAGTTCCAACCCTTCTGATAAGCCACCAGTCCAACTATCAGAACTCCTTTTCTGGTTGGTATCCAACCTTCACATAAGGCATGGGAAAAGAGAGAGAAAGCACACAATAAAATAGTGAGCATTTTTTAAAAAGTTGCTCATGTTCTATCACAGATTATCTGGGGTTCCATCTACCGTATGCTTATCACATCACCATAGAAAATCTATTGTTCTAACAGAATGCTTCTGAGGAGTGGTAACATTAGATATCAAAAATACTATTTTTTTGTTACTGAGAATGTATGATATTCTGTTTTGAAGACCAAAGGATTAATCACTTCTGTCTCATAAATGTTACATTATTAGATATTTTCCAGGCAGGAAACAAAAAGAAAGAGAGTGAGCAAAAGGGCCTAAATGAAGATGTAAAAAATAAATCAATAATTGCATCAGAGAGGGCACTGAAGCTGCAAAATAAAATCAGCTTTCTGTAGCAAAGAAAAAAGAGGAGATGGGTATCTAGAAGACTGTGTCTTGGGTGTTTTAGGTCATTCTTATCATAACAAGGGCACTGTAGATATACCCCATATGGGCAATGCCTATGGAACCATGGAGGTGGGTGTGCCTCATCATGAGGACCCACTCCTACCTGGCAAAACTGTGGGAGCAGGACTGCCCACCTTCAGTGGGCCTGAAATGCGAAGATTGGGGTTAAAGAAGATTATTCTCAGGGTTTAAGCTGTAAGGGAATTCTCCCTGTTGGGATTTGGGCTTACGTTGGATTTGTCACACCTTTCTTCTTTCCTATTTTTGTCTGTTGAAATGGCAATATCTGTCCTGTACATGGGCTATCATTGTATTTTGGAACACAGAACATGTTGGTTTCACAGATTCACAGCCAGGGAACAATTTGCGTCAAAATATCTTGACCATAACGATGAGGACAAGATCTAAGCAGATGGGTCTTACACACATAATGAAGAAAACGTACAGAATTCCCTATTAAAAGCAAGAGGGACTTAAGAATGACTCCATATTTCATAAAAGTAAAATACTACTCAAAAAGTAAAAATACACAGGAAATAATGGGCAAAATGATAACAGAGAAGCCTGAGAATATAGGCAAGCCTGTTATTTCTGAGACTTGCTTTTATAAATTATGATTGAATTGCATGCAGCTGGATTATAAACAAATTTTCATTTTTGTTTAATGAAAATATGGAATATTTATAAAAAATTGCACATGATTAAATTTAATTATAAAGGAAAAGTACTGTGAGAAATTCTATATTTAAGTGAATATTAAGCTAAATCAATTTTCAGAGACCAAGAAGTCTCAGTAATAAAGAGTTTATTAAGCTGCTACAGATGCTAGTCAAAAACAAAAGGATTGGTTCAGGGACAAAGTCAGTAGCAACATGGCTAGATAGCAGCTGGATAAATATCCACCACATATGAGGAGCCAGTATGTTTTATAATGAAAATTTTGGGAGAAGAAACATCAATCCTTTATATAACCTACATGGTATAGATAAGGAACAGGACAATGAGAAGAAGGCGGTCTCCTGGGATTAGGGGACAGACTATGAAGAGAAGGTTTTGCTACTGCTTAGGTGATATGTTCTAGAAACAGAATATGATGTCTCCTTGATAACTAATCTTCAACATACAGGAAAGAAATGTGGAGCAGTTTGTTGTTGTTGTTGTTGTTGTTGTTATTGATTTGGCTTAAAGCTATCAGCTAAAAGAAACTTCTCTTATCTCTTTCCTTCATCCTCTGGCCTGTAACTTTATTTGGGCACTTCACAATTCTTCTCATCAATTATATTAAACTCTTCTAAAAAATATAGAATAATTTTGTACTGAGACTTCTTAATAATGTACTTATTTGGGAGTCTAACTTTTAATATTGAAGTTCCTTAAATTAGAACACATTTTTTATTAAATAAATCACAACATTAAATGCCCTTTTCTAATATCTCAGAACTATATTATTCTAACATACATGAACAAAGCACTAGGCAGAGATGGAGAATTTTCTATCCTTTGTAGATTATGTTTTTATCAGCTGTTACATGCTCTTTGCTCACAACAAAACAGAAAAATCTGAAAACGTGTTTAAACAGGCATTATTTCAAGTGCACAGCCAGAAGGTTTTAATAAATATGAACGATCACAATGTCAAGGAAAAGGCTAAAATATACCTCTGTGAAGACCTCTGACTGGTCCTTGAATGCTTTGTGATTAGTTAAGACTTTATTATGTAAACTATATATTGAGCTTCATGCCTTATAATTATGGTAAGCATTATTTGTAGAAGTTTCTTCAACTTATTGGGAATTTTGCTTCCTCAGCTGGCAACAATTACAGACTCAAAGACCACCAGAAATAATTCTGTAGCCCCTTTTGGGATCCATGAGCTTGTTATGAGCACTTAATGGCAAGTGTATAAGAACATTTTACTCTGATAATAAACAAAGCCAGAGGGAAGGTTATTCTTTTCCATTAAAAAAAAATATGCTCATAAATGATTCAAAAGACAAAAGAGAAATGATAATTCTCCCAACATATGCAACTTTATGTGCAATCAGAGCCTCCCTCTGTAGAATTTTAAACTTTGAAAGTAAGAGCTCACACAAATTACTGACTACTTGTCCAGTCAAGACATTCATCTAAAAAAGCAATTTCCATATGAGCAACCACAGACATTTCTGGCTTCAGCTGTTAATCTCCTGTGAAAAACTATTTCCATGCTATTTTTAGCTTGTATATGGTAATGATTATCTGTTTATCTCTGAAGCATGAAAACTCTTACACTGCCCTTTATAATGTATGTTTGAACCAGTTTCCCTTCTGTGGCCTTGTCATGTGGAAGATTCACATGTTTTCTCAGCAACAAAAGTTGAGAAACATATTGCTTTCTTTTTTAATTTGTTCCTTTTCTATCTCCCAAATTCTCACCCTATTGAGCTTAATTATCAATAGTTTTTCAATTTTGTCTTCTTTGAAAAACTATGCAATTGTATTAAACCAATTAATGCAAGAAAGGAGATTACATAAATGGAAAATGAAGTTCATAATTCACTAGGCCACATAAGTATAAAATTAAGTATTAAATCTCATATTATAACTTAGAAAATGATATCTAAAAGTCTAGAAATCTGTTCAAGATATTTAAATGTAGACCCAAACTAAGATTCTTAGGTGCCTTTTACCATGTGTTTTAAATTAATTAATTTGACATATTATTTTAGCTTTACAGTATCTCTCTCAAGTTTACAAAGCAAGTAAGTAATGATCTTGTACATTAAATTCAGTTCTATCTGAATTCACAAATAATTTTCTTTTTGTGACTCTATGTTTTATTCTTTATAGGTTTCACAAATGATGCAATGACAAACTAGACTGACTTAAAAGATGCAGATCCTGAAACAGAGTGGCAAATTAATGCAAACAATTGCTAACTTCCTTCTGACCTTTGTTCTTAAGGAACTCATAGTTTAGTGTTGCTAACAAACATTTTATTTCCATAATGTCTTTTAAAGGTCAACTCTATTACTCAAATATACAAAATGTAAGCCTATCACTGAGAATGATTTGAGGAAGAAAGCAAGTGTCCATTGTTTATTGGGGGTGGAAAGTAGCAAAAATTTTCACACACACACACACACACACACACACACACACACACTGTATAGACAGAAACAGAGAAAGATTTCTTAGTAACACATCATATTTTAAAATGTGTCTAAATATGATCTCTAAAAGTATTCCCTATAACTGAAATTTGAGCTCTTTAATTTAGGCTAAGTTTTAATCCACTAAGATAATTTTTGAAAAACTATATTATAGACAAAACAGAAAGAACTGAGACGTTCAACTCAAATTATGTATATGCCATTTTTTTATGTAGTTGCCTTTATGCTATGGTTATTGTGTATCCCCTAAATTCACATGCTTAAATACTAACCCCTAAGGTGAGAGTATTAAGTAGACTAGGAGTTGAGTACACCGTGATGGTGGGGATCTCATGATTGAAATTAATGCCCTCATAAGGGAGGCCGCAGAGAGCTGTCCTGGGCCTTCTACCATGTGATGACACAGAGAGAAAGCCCCACTTATGAAGCAGGAAGGAGGCTCTCACAGGAAATAAGTGTGCCAGAGCCTGATTTTGGACTTCCCAGCCTCCAGGCCAGAAATTTGCTTATGTTGTTTTTAGGCTACCCACTTTCTGATATTATTTTTATACTTTTATTGGTGCATTATAATATATCATATCATTATGCAGTTTGCAGTGAGAGAGTCATACATGCACACAGCAGTTGGTAGGTTTTCTCTCAGTTCCCTCTCTACCTCCCCTTCCCCCATTCAAGATAAGGTATTCTCATATATGTATATAATATCAGTAGCAGCCTCAAAAGACTAAGACATCATTGGAAGGAAGTGTATTTTTCTATAAAAAATCATGGGCTTATGTATTAAATTAATTTTTTAAAAATTATAATAGCATCAAAGACAAACAGCATTCCAAATTAAATACCCAAAGGAGGGTTGAAATTTTAGAGATAGCTACACAAAAATCCCTTTTTTATACATATGATTAAGAGAACTATATACTACTGCATTAACTTTCAATTGTCTCATTCTAACGAGTTTGATTTTCCTTTTATATAGACTGATCCTGTTTTTGAGTTTTTATTAGAATATGCTATTTTGTGGAGGTTCAGTTTTTTATAATCATTTCATACAGAAAATTATCTTAGAAATAAACCTAATGAATAATAATTCTGAGCCATGAACAATGAAATGATAATGAAAAAGGAAAGGAAACTGTGACCTTTCCTTTTTCATTACCATGTTGCATGCAGCATACAAACAATCTATGATGAATTGTATAGTAAATGCTTGCAATTATAATCTTGTGCAAAATATGATCATTGGGTATTCATTAAATTAATAATGCTTTATTAAAACCTTTGGAAAATATCATGTTGGAAAAATAGTTCACAACATAAGCTTTATTTATTTTTGAAGTGACAAAAAGTAGATAACATAAATATTAAAGCAACAATAAAACCAGCATGCTATGAAAATCAACAAAGTTAATAGATCATAAACTATGTCAACCATTCATACTATGTGATATATTTCTCAAACTAAACCCTTGATAGTTAAACATATTTATGTGAAAACAAGATCATCATTTTTAGAGAATGTCTGCTGTTTACTCACCAGCTACAATGAAAATCTCTTAGGTAAGATAAACCATTGACAGAAGTATCTATTTAGAATGTTTCAAGGAAAGAACTTATCTACCTGGGTAGAACTGGCAAAAGTGCTTCATCTTGGTTTCAAGGGGAGAAGATAAAGCTATGTTTGAGTATAACCTAAGAAATACAGAGAACAAATCTGAAATGCTTTTAAAAAATATCAACAAAGATATTTTAAATCCTATAAGAGCTTTTAAGTGAACATTGGGAGGATATCCAAATTGCATTGCATTTCCACAATAACCTATATTAACCTGATTTTCATGTTTTATACACCATTAATGAGATGTGTGTTTATTATAGTTGCAATCTTATACAAGCTCTAATATATAACACAGGAAAAAATGTAACTTAGTGATCTTGATATATGATTCTTATATAAAAATGCCTACATTTATAAAATCATTTCAAAAAAGATTTTTCTTTAAAATTACCTTATACTTTGGTGACTAGTAGGAAATCTTAAACACTAGTCTATTCACTCTATTATTACTTGTCTTTATATGAAAAAGCCATAAAGTCTATTAATTGAGGAAGAGACAGTATGGAGAATTAGAGAAAAGACAAGAAGGAAGAAAGAACAGAGTCTGATCAAAGCTCTGTCACTTAAGAATGTGTGACTTTGGGCAACTCACTAAGCTTTTCACTTCTCTCTTTATTTGTAAAATAAAGATAACAAAATATGAGCAATCCCTGAACCTACTTGTCCACACCAGAATTTTTTTATGGTTTCAATGGTATACCTAAGATACTGGAGTCTTAAAAGCTATTTTTCATATACATTTTAATACTGATTCTTTTGACACTACTGGAGGGAAGGGAAAAGGTAAATTAAAACTTTTTATGAGGTTTGTTTGTTTGTTTTGTGTGTGTGGTACTGGTGACTGCACCCAGGTATGTTTTACTTCCAAGCTACATCCCCAGCCTTTATTATTTAACTTTTTGTTTTGAAACAGGATAGTGCTAGATTGCTGAGTCTCTCTACATTGATAAGGCTGGCTGTAAACCTGTGGTCTTCCTGTCTCAGCCTCCCAAGTACTGTGATTACAGTGGTCTGTCACCATGCCTGGTGAACCACAATAATTTTATGAGCAAATAGTACTAAAATCCAAAAATAAAAGAGAAATATTACATAAAGCAGATTTTTTCATTTCTCTTGCAACTAGACTATACTTGCCTTCCTATCCCTGGTGTCTAGTATATAGTAAGCACTTACTAAAAACTTATCAATGAAAGAAGGAAGGAAAATGCATCTCCTGTGTTACACAGACTGAAGGTAAACATATAACTTCAGAGTTAACACAATTTAAATATTCCTATCATAGGACATTGATATAATTTTCTATTTTGGCATTAAAAATTTAAATATAGAGAGTTTCATGGTTTCTACAAAATAGATAATCTGCTGGAAGATGTAGAGAAAGGCCATGTGTGACGGACTCCTTTTGGTTAGCCATGCTTGCCACACATATAATTAAATTGCAGATAGCTGTTATCTTGTCATCATTATGATTTTTGTAAAAACAAGAATTATTGTTTTGGTTAAGTGTACTCAAAGGAATGATATAAGAGGTAGCACAAAATATGAAAACGTAAGTATCATATTTTTAATTCACCAATTTACTATTATACTATAAGCTGTTAAGAAATACAGTCTCATAAAATTTATCATATAAATGACTTCACAGAGACATAAGAAAATAAATCATAAAGTTGCATTGCCTTGATTAAAGAACCAGGTAGAGGGATAGTAGTGAATCTTCCCCTCTCTGATATACTCCCCACCCACATAAGCCCCTAGAGGGAATCTGTCAAACTTTCCTGCAGAGCATAGATTCAAAACCACAACCTTATGTAATGCTTTTTATATAACACTTTTTATTTTGATCGTAGATGATCATACCTTTTATCTCACTACTACACTTTGAGGTGGTTTGAATTTTTTTGTAGGAAGCAGGCTCAATGGGTATCAAAAAATTCCTACTATCTCCTATATATCTGTTTTAATAATCCAGAGTAAATTTATAAATCTGCGCCATTTCTTACAAAGAGAATAGTTTTTAACATTGAAGGTGACAAATTGCTGAGAATGAATCATTCTAATTACACAAAGCATTCATATGGTATAAACAGTTATTTTTTGAGGACCTAGGATGCCTCAGGCGCTACAGATGTGTATAGAATATTTCACAAGTAAAAGCATCCAATAGACAGTATTATGTACACAAATGCTTAAAAAGTGGTCAATAGACCTGATGTAACTAAGAAAAGAACTTTCCCTAGTTGGTTCTCCCCACTTTTTCAACTAGTATCTTGTTACTTGTGTCTTTCTTCTTCTATGTTATTTGGTATTCTAGCCCAGACATCTATAAACTTTTGCCTGTAAGCCAAATCCAGGCTGTCTCCAGATTTTGTAATTAAAGCATGATTGAAACAAGGCCATCCACTTACTTATGGTTTGTCTATGGCTGCTTTTACACTATGGCAGAGCTGAGGACTTGTAAATGCCTGTATCTTCTGTCACTCTTCATAAGAAAGAGAAAAGTACTTCAAAACAATTTATAAAGAAAATATATATATATATATATATTTTTTTTTTTTGCGGTACTGGGGATTGAACTCAGGGGCATTCTACCTCCGAGCTACACCCTCAGCCCTATTTTTTATTCTTTATTTTGAAACCGAGTCTCACTA
This sequence comes from Graphiurus murinus, assembly GCA_004027655.1. Taxonomy (NCBI): domain Eukaryota; kingdom Metazoa; phylum Chordata; class Mammalia; order Rodentia; family Gliridae; genus Graphiurus; species Graphiurus murinus. Next base: position 86,313 of record PVLC010000176.1, on the reverse strand, counting down.
AGTTGCGGAGTGCCTCACTAGGTAGCTGAGGCTGGCCGCGAACCCGGATCCTCCGGTCTCAGCCTCCTGAATGCTGGGATTACAATCGTGCACCACCATGCCCGGCTTTACACCTACGTTTTAAATAAATAAAAATATTGAATATTTGAACTACTGGAGACCTGGATTCTATATATAAAATACCAATAAACAACTTTTCCATATTTCTTCATGAATTCATGTAAATGAGTTCAAAAATAGACCCAAATGAGCTCACAGCTGTAGAGAAATTTTAATTTAGTATTCTACAAAGACTAACAAATCTGAAATATTAAACACAAGAGAGTTAAGTGAGCTATGCAAATGTGATTATGAAAATATTTCATTTTAAAGGGCAAATTAAAAAATATATATACAGTTTGCCTTCATTCTGATTATTATCCTTCACAGTTTAATTAACAACGTTAGAAAGATTATTAAAATATATTTGAAATTGCTTGGTAAAAACACAAGCAAAAGACTTATATGACTGATTTTATGCAAGATTGGATTTTTCACTAACAAAATGTGCATGTACTCATCTACCAAGGACAGTCAATTTGTACATTAAATTACATAAAGAACCACATTTAATGTGAAGACATTATGTGAAAAGAAAAAGACCTCACAGTTTGAGATGAATGGTAATTTAAATATAAATATTGATATAACTTTTGGAGTTTGAGTTACCCTTAATCAAATAATTGATCTCAAGTAGTTCCCAGTTTTTAAGGAAAAGTAAAATCCATGATGTTTGTTTTTACACACTAATATTTTAAATTTCTTTAGATCTCTTCATAGTCTACTTAAAATGTAATATCTACATCTACATAGCAAGTAGTTCATGACCACCTGAAGCAAAGTGTCAACAAGGTCACTGGATATGCAACTCCTATTTATTTCCAAGAGTCCTCAAATGTGTTATTAAAGTAACAACAAGGTCACTGGATATACAACTCCTATTTATTTCCAGGAGTCCTCAACTGTGTTATTAAAGTGACAACAAGGTCACTGGATATGCACTCCTATTTATTTCCAAGAGTCCTCAAATGTGTTATTAAAGTGACAACAAGGTCACTGGATATGCAACTCCTATTTATTTTCAGGAGTCCTCAAATGTGTTATTAAGAATAAATAGGAATAAGTTTGATCAATGAGATTATATATCTATATACTGAAAACTATAAAACACTGGTAAGCCAGGCATGGTAGCACATACTTGTAATTCCAGTACGTAGGAGTCTGAGACAAGAATGATTGCAAGTTAGAGCATAATGTAAGCAAATAGTGAGACTGCCATTAACCTAAAAAGACCCTGTTTCAAAATAAAAATAAAGTAGGGCTGGAATTATAGTTCAGAAGTAGAATACCCTGGGTTCGATCCTTAGTGCCACAAAATTAAAAAATAAATAAATAAAACACTGATAAAAGAAATTAAGATCATTCAAATAAATTAAAGACATCAAAGTCAATCACTAAACTGAACTTGAGAAGGAGTGAGGAGGAGGGAGGGGGGTGAGAATTGGGGAAGGGTGAAATGAGAAATGTGTGCATGTATGCCTTTACCTTTACCAACTTATATCTATCAAAGATGTATGATTACAATGCACCAATTTAAAATAAATAAATTAGCTGGGCGTGGTGGCGCACGCTTGTAATCCCAGCATTCGGGAGGCTGAGACCCGAGGATCTGGGTTTGCGGCCAGCCTCAGCTACCTAGTGAGGCATTCCGCAACTTAGTGAGACTCTGTTTCAAAATAAAGAATAAAAAAATAGGGCTGGGGGTGTAGCTCGGAGGTAGAATGCCCCTGAGTTCAATCCCCAGTACCGCAAAAATAAATAAATAAATAAATAAATAAATAAATAAATAAATAAATAAATAAATAAATAATAAAAAAAAGAATTCAAGCTTAATCTGATGGTACACACCTGTAATCCTAGTACTTGGGAGGCTGAGACAGGAGAATTACATGTTTGAAGCCAGCCTCAGCAACTTTGCAAGGTCCTCCACAACTTAGTGAGATTTTGTTTCAAATTTTTAAAAAAACTGGGCATGGTGGTGCATGTTTGTAATCCCAGTACTTGGAAGGCTAAGACAGGAGGATCGCAGATTCGAAGCCAGCCTCAGCTTCCCAACTTAGCTTCCCAACTCAGCTTTCCAGCCTCAGCCCTCCCAACATAGTAAAAAAAATAAAAAATAAAAAAATAAAGATATTCCATGTTCATGTACCAGAAGAATTTTTAAAATACCCAGAGTGATCTAAATATTTATTGCAACTCCAATAAAAATTGAAATGGGATATTTCACATAAATAGAAAAAAATCCCCAAATTCACTTGGAATAACCAAAAAAACCATAGTGCCACAACAATCTTATGTAAGAGGAATGAAGCTGGAGACATCCACACAATCTTTCAATTATATTACAAATTTATAGTAATTAAACCACTAGAGTAGTAGCATAAAAACACATAAATCAATGCAACTGAACAAAGAGCCCAGAAATAACCCACATTTACAATCATTTGATCTCCCACAGGGTACCAATAATAAACAATAAATACAAGATGGTTTCTTAAGTGGGGTTGGTAAAACTGGATATCTACATACAGAAGAATGAAAATGAACTCATCTCACAATATGTAAAACTGTATTCAAAATATATCATTATTATTATTATTATTATTATTATTATTATTATTGTTGTTGTTGTTGTTGTTATTATTATTACTTATTTGTACCGGGGATGGAACCCAGAGACATTCGACCTCTGAGCTATACCTCCAGCCCTATTGTATTCTTTTATTTTGAAACAAGGTCTCAATAAGCTGAGGAAGGCTTCACTAAGTTGCTAAGCTGGCCACAAACCTGTGATCCTCCTGTGTCAGCCTCCCAAGTACTACGATTACAAGCATGTGCCACTATGCTCAGCTCAAAATATATTAAAGACAAAAATATTAGAATTGGAACAGTAATACTACTGAAAGACATACCTTCTTGGCATTATTCTGGGCGATAAAAGCAAAAATAGATAAATATGATTGAATCAAAGTAAAAATCTTTTTTTACCAAAGAAATGACAACAATTAAAATGTGACCTATAAAATGGGAGAAAATATTTGCAGGTTATTCATCTGATAAGGGGTTTAAGCCCTAAAATATATAAGGAACTCAAATAACTAAGTAGCATAAAACGAGCAAACCAACAAAAAGAACTCCACAAATAACCAGACTAAATATGACCTGACTATAACTTTTCTCAAAAGATGACATACAATGGCTAACAGGTATATGAAAATGTGCTCATCAATGTTAATCATCCAGGAAATGCTTATCAAAACCATAATGAGATGTTACATCACATGTGCTAGGAGAGGATTATAAAAGATAAAAGATAACCAGTATTGAAGAGAATGTGTAGAAAGGGAAAACTTACATTGTTGGTGAGAATTTAGATTGGTACACATATTTATTATTAAAAACAGTATGGAGATTGATCAGAAAAATAAAAATAGAGCCACCATGTAATCCAGAAGTCCCACTTCTGGTTATATGTTCAAAAGAAATGAAGCCATTATCTAAAAGAGATATCTGAATGCTTATATAGCATTGATCTTAGTAGCCAAGATCGTGAAATAAATTGTCTACTGATAGATGAAAAGTGAGTGGAAATTTGAAATAAATAAATAGATAAAATTATTAAGTTAAAAAAGGATATTCTTCCATTTCCAACAGCATGAATGGAACCTTAATACACTGTTTTCAGCTTTCTGTTGCTCATTAACAATTCATTAGTTGTCCATTTATCTGTTATTCATTGTTAGCTATTCATTAACAATATACTTAAGATAATCAACTCCAAAACAGAAAAAGGTTTTTTTTGGCTCACAGTTTTGGTGGTTTCAATCCATGGTAGCTTGGCCCCATTCCTCTAGGCCTGTAGTCAGGCAATAAGTAGTTCATGGTGGGAGTGCATGGCAAAATAAAGGAAACTCTTACCTCATAGACAGAAGTAAAAGAGAGAGAGAAAGGAAGAGATTTCCTTTGAGAACACACCTCTAATGGCCTAAGCCCTCCCACCAGGCCCCACCTCCTAACAACTCTACCACCTCTCAGTAGCACCACAACTGAGGACCAAGTCTAACAAGTAAGCCTTTGGAAGACATTCCAGATCCACACTGCAGCATTCTTGCCCTGTTCCCAAAGGCTCATGTTCATTTCACAACAAAATATGCATTCAGTCCATCTACAGGAGTCCCTAAAGTCTTAACTTTCAGCAAAGATTCTCCCACTTCTCAATAGTGCCATAGATTGGGAACAAGCCTTGGAGACATGGGCCATTGGGAAGACATCCACTTTCAACCTACAGTAGACATTATGATAAGTGAAATACATCAAGACACTGAAAGACAATTATTATGTGAACTCACATTATCAATTAAGAAATATTTATTCAAATAATAAATGAAGGCATATTAACAAGTATCCCAAGCCATTTATCATTTTCATCCTCATAGTTTGGATCTTAAATGCCTTCCTCACCCCATAAAAGGTCATGAGCTAAAGACTGGGTCAATAGCCTATGGCATACTGGGATGTCATGAACTCTTTAGGAAATAGGGTTTAGTGGAAGGCACTTAGGTCATTAGGGGCATGACCTTGAAGTGAGAGTGGAACCTCAGTTTCTTTCTTTCTCTCTCTGCTCTCTGGCTGCCAGAATATGAGCAGTATCCTTTGTCCCATGCCTCTACCATGATGTACTATGCTGTCACAGGTCCAAATAAACTTGACAAAGCAACCATGGACTGAGGCTACTGAAACAGAGCTCACTAAAACTTTTCCTCTTTGTAAGTTGTTTAATCTCAAGAATTTTGTCATAACAACAGAAAGATAGTACACCTGCCTAGCAAAATGTCCTATTACTTGCATTTTATAAAATTTGGTTTAGACAAAATTTAATTTTCAGCTATATTTTACAAATATTTATTGAGTGCTAACATAGGCCACGTGCTTCATATCTTTTATTAATTCAATAGTGACTTAGTTCAATTTATCAATCTTCTAACTCATGGTCTTTCAGGCTTTTTAGTCTTAATGCATTGGATTCTCTTATCTATTCCATGATTATTTCTCAATCCCTCAAGCAGAAATAATCAGTGTTTTCAAGTGCTCAATATTGTCATTTCATTTACTATTTAAACTGCTCATATAGCAAATATTTGTATGCAAATCTCATCTTCCCCAAGGTACTTTCTTACATAGTGTCTAGTAAGTTATTTTACATATATGCTGTACATATATACATACCTATACCATATACATATACAAAATACTTTTAGTATAAATGGATATAACATGTTTTTTTCTCTTAAAAATAAAATCTCTACAAAAATTTAGGAAGAATATGATTTCTAGTCTGAAATTATAATTCTTATTTTCATTTAGCTTAATTCTTTTCTTTAATCAACAATAAAATATTCATGAATCCTGGATAATAGAAAATATTTAGACTGATTACCAAGTGAAAGCACAGAAATGGGTAGATAATAGAGTAATTATTATTACGTAGATAGATAATGTTCATTTAAAGCACCTTTGTATCTTAAATAAATTCCAATACATGAGGTTGTCCCAAAGGCCAAAAATTATGTTGTCACCTTCAGAGAATGTACTGATGTAAAACAATAGGATAGGAACAGGAATTTTTTTTTTTCAAAGTAACATTTTTAAAATGCTCTTTAAGGCCCTCTTAAATAAACAAGCCTGCCAAATATAATAATAAAAAAAACTACTTGATATGCTATAGTGAAACAAGCAGATAAACAATAAACTGAATATGGAATTTTTCATGCATAAGAAAACATAATTTCAAATGATACACAAAAATAACATGCTTTTCTCATTTGAGATTTTAAAATAATATCCTCTCTAGGCTTGAAATAATTTTTATCCAGAAAAATAGTGTGTTAAAGAACAGTAATATTTGGAATTTAATTTTAAAGTAATGACTGCTAAGTTTTAAAAGTTCTTCCATTTTTTTTTCACTTTTCCCTAGGGAAAGGGGATTATAAAACAAACAAACAAACAAAACTTTTAACCTTTAGGCAACCTCTTTATTGCCATGAGCAGCATTTTGTGATATCATTAAAATGATATTAATGTAAGAAAAGAAAATTCAACAATGGATTCAAATTTTGATGCCATACATTCATAATAAAAACAAATCTTTAAAAAATGGAATTAAAAGTAATTATTTCTACAAATAGTTTATTTCAATAAGCCATCATGAATCGAGTCATTGGTGCTTTGGAAGAAACTGGGTTGACTCAAAGTTGATGAATCTCAGTAGTCTATATTTTTTAAATTATTGTTTTCCTTTTTAATGCCAGGTTTGGTTCTTCCTGGTTAATGTCACACACAAGGTAAAAAATTTAAATAGTGAAGAAGTTGAAACTTAAGCACTCTCTCCTGTCACAGCATGGAAAGAAAGACCAAGTCTTTGATCATACTGTAGAATGTGCTTTCTAGAACAGTGCTCTACAGAAAATGCACAGGACACATAAGTAGGTTCTCTTCATGCCATAGCCGTAAATTTCTCATTAGAGTCTTAGAACCTCTTGATAATAAACATCACACAAACTTATGCACAGGGAGCCTGTTCCACATTGAGGAAATCAAGTCCCTTATATGGTATGATGTTCAAAATTTCACACATAACAACACATACTTAAAGTATGTAGCATCCATATAAATTAAATTAATTCTGCAAGTATCCAGCAAATTAATCCACAAAAATTAAAACTAGAAGTTCTGACTACATCTGTATAATCAAAATAAATTTTAATTTACTCTGTATAGATAGATATATCAAGTAGTAATAGAAGCTTTCTTTAATCCTCGTTGGAATATTCTGTATACAATAAAACTAGTGTTCTCTATTTGATATAAGCCTATTATCTTTTTGCAGTTGTTACTTAAAACTTTTAACTCTTATACTGAACAAAAATTTAACCAAATGAGCAAAATTACTTTTTAATGAAAGCATTAAATCTTATATTACCCAATTTCAATGAAAGGGTTTTGAAACTAGGACTTCAGTTTTATTTTTCTCAGTTTAAAGATAACCAGTAACTTCTTTTATACTTTAGAATTTTTAAAATTTATTTTAAATATTAACAAAACATCCCTTACTACAAAAAGATATGCTGAACATTAACAGAATGACTATTCAGTAGAGAACGTTAAAGTGATTATAGTAACAAATCATTGTCGAAGATGCTAAATGTTATGATTAAATTTGAAAGAATCCCATGAAGCACTTTGGAAAGTATGAACCATAGCTTTTCAATTATTCTTCTCATCTCATTTTAAGGATATGGTAGACAAAATGAAGTTCATTCTATTTTGCTGTTTTAGAATTAGTAATACTAGTGAGAATTAAGGCTGTCAGTCAACAACATGTACTGGGTGAGAACCATATGCTTCAAGAAAATACTAATGGTGACTCAGCCCTTTTGTGCTGCAGTAACATACTACCAGAGACTGGGTAATTTATTTAAAAAAATAGATTGCTTTCTCAATTCTGGAGATTGAGATGTCCAATATTATCTTACTAGAATATGAGGAGGGCCTACTTGCTGTTTCATACCATGTTGGAAAGATAAAGTTGGTAGGAAGTAGGAAGGGGACCAAATTCAAACTTTCATAAGGAACTCACTCTGAGAGGAAAGACAGTATTCTCAAGGTCTATTCACTTCTCATTAAGACTCTCCTCCCCATACCACTGCATCAGGGGATTAGGTTTCAAACACATGCTTTTGGAGAAACACATTTAAACCATACAGACCTATTATTTAAACCCCTAACTAAAAATAAGAAACAAATAGTTGCTTTCTTTGAACTTTGTTGAGGCACCAAGCATGACAGTAATGGTAAAATGGTACCACAAGACAATGTAAATGAGAAAGGTGTTGTGTGCCTCAATGCCTAAATGATTCAAAGATAATACATCACAATTAGTTATTAATTTTCACCTCTTCTAAGCATGTAATATTTTGGTTCATGACATATGAAAAAGAAACTTCAATGAACTAAAAACTCATCTGAAACCATCAATTTACCAAAACCTACTCAATTATCTTCAGAAAAGAATCTTTAAAAAAGGATTGGTGTTACTGTTACCATGGATTACATTATGATGTGAGATCAATAAAAGCATAAATAAATAAATATGCAAAAAAAGGACTGGTTAAAATTTTTGACCTCAGGATCAAAAATGTTAGAAATTATCATACAAAGGGAATGTATCTGTGATGACTTATTATTTGAAACAATAGGAATTTAAAAATAAAGATACCCTGTTCATAAACAAATAGAAATACTGCCTTGCTTGTATATTATTACAGTCAGCAGTAACATTTCAGCTCTTACACACATTCCAATAAGCATATATGTATATTTTCTAATTATAAAAATATTTTCAATGTAGAAGGTAGAATACTTTTAGAAGGTATAAAACATACAATAAAATCCATTATTTTTTCTAAGCATTCTGAAATATTTGTCCTATATTTTTCCTGTTTATGTATTTATATTTATAGAGAAATATACTTTAAAAATAAAATATTACATATAGTGTCTGATCTTTAATTTTATAATATGCTAGATTATTTTATGACAAAAAGAAGAACATAAGACAAGAAGTGAAATATTTTCAATGTAATTTTTAGACAAATATTAGTAAATATTATAGGGAATTACAAAAAATATTACATTATCTGTAAGAGTGGATTAAATCTTTATAAAAATTATAGATAATACATTATTCCAGAGTGAAAAAAATCAGAAAAGTTCATTCCAAAACTTTTGGAATAAAAAAAATAAATTATTATTGGTATTTGAGACTGAACAAAAAATAGAAAATAGATTCTGAAATAAAAAATAGAAAAAAGAATGCAGATTTTCTCTACCCAAAATACTTTTAAAATCACCACAATGATTATATAACATTAATAAGCTACTAACTAATGAAAAAGATGCTCAAGATTTTAAAATAATGAGAAATCATGTTGGAAATATTAGACCACATAATTTTTGAATCTGATATACAACTAAGTAGAGAAACATTTTATAATCCAGAAACATGTGGAAAAACTTCATAGAACTAAAACAAAATGAGACATTAATCTGAAGCAAGTTAAACTGTATAAACATTAGTGATGTTTTATAAAATATATTTTATATGGTATTTAGTAATTATATAACATAATTGACTATCTAAAAACAAAAATAAAAAATGACTTTTTATTTGAATTGTAAACTCTCAAATACTACTACTCTCAAGTAAGAATATTTAAACATTAAATTGGCACTTCTCGGCAAATACTATATTTTCCTTAATGTAAGTTGGAAGTAGTATGAGCATTATTTAAAAGTATTTTTGCCAGTTATTCTTATTACTTTCAATGAATACTTATAAAATAAGTTAGAATTATTGAGATTGAAATGTGGTCAAAGTGAGGTTAGAGAACACTAGAAATTGTGTTAATCACTGTTCTTCTCTCTATAGTTCCAAATAAAGAAATCATACATACCATTGATCTTATCCTTAGTTAAAATAAAAGGCATGGTCTTGGTTTAAGTTTATGGATATGATTTTAAGACTATTTCCAAAGCTTTTTGGCAGTTTTCAATTTAAAATAGGAGTTATACATATTCACTTAAAATATACAGAAAATATGTGTGGACTACTAGACAGAAAAGAAAAATAAACCCATCATGTTTTACACACACACACACACACACACACACACTAGTTAGTACACAGGAAAATGAACCATTGTCTTGAACTTTGAGAGTGTAATTTATATTTGGGCTGCACCAAAACTACTAAATCAATAAAAATCTTGTAATATATCAGGTTTTCAAATTATATGCAGAAAATGGGCTAGGTTTATTTCCTGTTGTAAATAAATTTTTAGTTTTTAACCATTCTGTGCTTCTTAGGAAGTTCAACGTATTGTTCAGAAAGAAACAAAATCAGTGTTGTACATTCTTCAGCATAAATTCCATTTTGCACAGAAGATGATTGTGATTTCACTAACTAATAAAATTAACACTTTGGTTTTTATATATTTAGAACTCAAATATTTATGGCAAAGTAGAATGTTGTTGGTAGATTGTCTGATTTTGTTTGTTTAGCTTTAAATAAAACTAAAAATGTAAAGTTTAGTTTCTCCAATACAATAAAAATTAAAAATGTATTAGCCTGTCAGAAAAATTCACTGTCAATGTCTTTTCATAAATTATTTACATATAAATGACTGTGAGGTAGTTAAACTATTATTTATAATATTATTATGAATCAAGGTAAGCATACACATCTTGCCTCGTGGCCTGTTTTTTCATCTCATAAGCTAATAATGTTTGTTATATTTTGAAAGGATCATTAAAAAAGAGTATATAAAAAAATGAGTATATGACAGAGACTATAGGTGGTCTGTGAAATCTAAACTATTTATAATGTTATAATTTACAAAAAGTTTTCTGAGCCGGGCGTGGTGGCACATGCCTATAATCCCAGCATTTGGGAGGCTGAGACCAGAGGATCCAGGTTCGCGGCCAGCCTCAGCTACCTAGTGAGGGACTCCGCATCTTAGTGAGACCCTGTTTCAAAATAAAGAATAAAAAACAGGGCTGGGGGTATAGCTCGGGGGTAGAATGCCCCTGAGTTCAATCCCCAGTACCTCAAAAAAAAAAAGTTTTCTGATTCCTATAAAAGTATAAAAAATAATTATACACAATAAAGAATTTCTGATTTTAATGGTATTACAAGTTGCATTATACTTTAAAAAGGAAAGGTTTCATTTTAGAACAGTGCAGATTTACAGAATTGTTAATCAGACTATATAGATTTCTCATGTCTCTCACATCCAGTCTCCTATTAACATCTTACATTAGCATAATATATTTGTTATAATTAAAACAACTTTTATACTTTATCATTATTATTTCATATTGAATGGAAAACACCAAGAACATAGAATTTTATTTATCTCTGGATTTTTTGAAGTATAATCTGTAAGTTATTTTTCTAACTTTTGTGAAGCATTTTGTAAACCACTTATTATAATACATTGATATTAGTGGAAATTAAACTGCTATTGTAATAAAGTTTGGGGGGAAGATATAAAAATAACTAAATACATTAAAATGTTGTTAGTTTTCAGAATGAGGAGGAAAATAAAAACTAACTAAATAAATTAAAATGTTGAGAGTTTTCAGAATGCATTTATTGTATAAATCAAAGCAAACTAAAGGCAAAGAAAAGATGTGGAAATAAATATTGACCAAGCCCTACTTATGTTTCTCACACAAAGAAACCTAATTTACTAAATACATCATAGTTAGCAGACAAGTATTATACAAGATGCTTCATCAATTATATCTCAAATAGTCACATATAGTCCATTGTTCAGATATAGTTGACAATAAGATATCCATTTTACAGAAAGAACTAGAACCCCTTAGAAGATTAAGTTGTTTCCTTGAAAAATAAATTTTGTTTATCATGTAGTAATCAATATTTTATGTCCAAATAGCATTATGTACCCTAATTTTGAACTTTTCAACTTCTCTCATTACGATAAACAAGGTAGAAGTGATTAGCAACTACTACTATTAAATGCAAGCAAAAACTGTGATTTCTCAACTTTTTTATTAAAATAATGTGGTGTGCATATACGTATTTATCACTCTGAACCTCACTATGATATATAGTTACAATGCACCAATAAAAAATGATGCTTATTTGATTTGTGTTTAATGTAGGAAAGCAGATATTTAACTACTCAACCCAAAATTATAATTATAGACATTTCTTTGAAACATTCTATTTGAAAAGCCTTTCATTGAGTATATTATTTGAAATCCAATGGCTTGTGACCATCAGGACATTTAGTATGTTCGAATTGTCTAATAATAGGCAGTGGTAAATAAGTTGACTTTAGCGGAGTAGTGGCCTGCCTCACACTCATAATGGGATGAGTCAAATCCATGCAAAAACACAACATAAGGTTTTCATTTCAAAGAATTTAAGTATAAATTCACTTACTGAATACTGGTTAAGTTTTATGTGCTTTATTTCCCACATGTATTATATGCTGAACTTGAGAAAATACTCATGAGGACTATATCATGTTTAAATACTCACAGTAACAAAATTAAACTTCTGTCATACAAATGCAAAAATATATGCCTGAATAGTCACAATATAATCACTAATAAAGTAATATCCCCTTAGACTTTTAACCCAGATTAGGACTGGAGAAAACATTGGAGATTTTCTTGTTCTTGACTTTGTAACAAAACATCAAATTACCCTTACTATACTTTTAATTGATTAATGTTTTTATCTATTAATACTTACCAGTGATTCTATTTTCAAAGTTGAAATAATGTCATTATCCAGAATGAGTCTTTATTACACTTGAATACAAAGCAATGCTGATTCCTGCTTTGTGTGTATTCTATTTTTTCCCCCTAAAGCTACAAACTAGCTGTTACCACCATAAATATTCTGCAACACATCAACTGCCTTCTCCTTCTCATGCTTTATTATAAAGAATCCTACAAATCAAATTCCCGCCACATCCAATCAAGTGATCAGTAGGCTTATATCACTGGACAGGCTTCTGCTCATTCAGATGTTGTTGGCTCATGTGATGAGCCGTATGTACAAGAAGCTTACTGGGCATGTACAATAGGAACAAAGCAATAGAGGTTACAAAATAAAACAAACAGAAAAGTTATTGCACCTCATTCTGAGAAGCACCTCTATTCTCGCAATGGCAGGGATATAACAGGAAGGCAAGAGGAGTGGAAGGGCGTAAGTAAACATGATTATGGCCAATTCAGATACTATATGTATACATTTCCTAAGGACTAAACCATTTTTTAATTGAACACAAACGAAGCTAAACCCTGTGTATTTTAACTGAGTTTCAAGAAAAGGTAAAAAAAAAAAAAAAAGACCATGTAATTATGTTATCTAGAACCTAAAAAGTAGTGTATTTGTATAAACATATTAAAACATTAGTCAAGGTTCAGACTTCAAAACAGCTTTAGGGTCAATACTCATTCTCATTTTATTTCACTGTTTTAAGTTAATGTCAGTCACTGTTACACCTCAGACAAGATTTTGCTAGCTTTGCCCACATTCATACTTTGCAGCCAATTTCTGTGTCTAGTACAGACAACTAGCAGGTTTTTCAAAGTGATGTGCCAAATAGTTAGCATCCTTTCTGATGACTTGCATGAGTGGAGGGAAGACAGTCTAGATAGGCTCCTAGTCTTGAGAGTCGGCAGCAGTTTGACCATGCACAGAATTCTCCTTTTAGTGACCTCTGTAACTTTGCTTAGTTCTCTGGATCTACTATTTCCTCTCCCTCAGGGATCAGATGCTAGAATTTTATTGACAACAACTTATAAGATCATAGAAGCAGTAAAAGATATACCATGACATATGTGACATATGAACTAATTTATAAAGTGAGAGTACTAAATCTAAGAAATCCCATTTTAGCTCATGCAGATTTTTTTTTTCTCTATCAAAATGCAGAGGTTTTAGGACAAGAAATCAGACTCCATGTCAAATGATAAAAAAAAAAAAATAGGAAGGATGTTTCCTTCCCGCTCCCCCCACCCCCGCCACCTTTAGTTAGGTCACCTTCTTTGCTCATCTAAGGTTTCTTCCTAATGCACATTAACAAACATATCAAAGTCAATCACTAAGCCAAACATGGATGGAGGGAGGGGAGAGGGACTTGGTTGGGAATTGGGGAAAGGTTAAATGAGTGATGTGTGCATGTATGTCTCTACCAGCTTGTACCTCATTAAGAGATATGATTATAATGCACCAATAAAAAATAAAAAATAGGAAAGTTTCCCAGATCCCTAAAAATATGTTGAAAGCTGTAGATGTAGAAAAAAATACTTGCTATAGATAAAAAATTTTTCACTACAATTTTAAGGAGCTCATAGATCAACTAAAAGTAAGCAAACAGTCCTAATTTAAGAATCTCTCATCTAATATAGTCCTTTAATTTTACAAATGGCAAAATTAATGAGGTGACATCCTTCACCTAATGTAACAAAGAAAGGTAGCAGCAAAGATATACTCCTTTTTGTCATTCCTAATCTATTGCTCTGAAGGGACTCAAATTAATTCTTCTGGTAACAAAGACATTAAAGTAAGTTGCTAGAAGCTCCTCAGAAGAAGAAACAATTTTCATGTTTTTGAGGCATAGGAAAATCTTTCAGAGCAAAAATGCAGTCCTATTTTTTTTTCTCCAAAGAGGTAAGAAGTAAAATTTATAAGTTTATTCTTATTATTCTGATTTGGAGAAAAAAAAAAGTGAAAAAAATAAGCAACTATAATTAAATAATGTACCTGGAAGGACATCTAAGAGCAGGGTGAATTTTCTTATGTGGGAACAATATAATTTTAGGATAAATATTAGAATAAAACCAACTCATCTTGAATACTATTAGAATTTTATTAATAACAATATTAATTCAATTTCTAAATCAAAACATATGTGTCTTCTCCCTTTTCTCGTTGCTTCCTCTTTCCTAGGCCTTGACATCACCAGAAAGTATTTTGACAGAAAGTGTGAAGGTGAGAGTCATTTTAGCTCTCTTCCTCTCCTTTGGCCTCTTGCTCTCCATTCAGCTCCTGAGTGTTTTGAATCCACCCTAGACTCTACTCCTATCCCCCTGTATTCACCTCTCTCCTAGGCTTGCTTCTTGTTTATTTGCATCTCTCTTACTCATCTAGCTAGCCAATTTATCCAGCAAGCTACTCTGAAAGACTCTTTTTTTTTTTTTTTTTGCGGTCCTGGGGATTGAACTCAGGGGTGTTCTACCTCCAAGCTATACCCCCAAGCCCTATTTTTTATTCTTTATTTTGAAACCGAGTCTCACTAAGTTGCGGAGTGCCTCACTAGGTAGCTGAGGCTGGCGGCAAACCCAGATCCTCCGGTCTCAGCCTCCCGAATGCTGGGATTACAAGCGTGCACCACCACGCCCGGCATTGAAAGACTCTTTCCATAAAGCAAATCTGATCACATTCTCTGGTTTGATATCCATCAGTGGCTGCCCTATCACCTACAACTTTACTTCAAAAGTTTTGTTTTCTGAAACAATTTCAAAATCCATGTGATAATTAATTTACTATTTTGAATGGTTGAGAATAAAGAATGTTTATTTTAGATCACTTTGTCTTAACAAAGACTGTGTTAAACAAAAGTTATAACAGTCTTTAAATTCATTTAATAAAAATCAAGATTTTGTTCTCATTAAAAAAGAATGGGTGCTTTTGGAATTGTTATATATTCGTTATTTAGGAAAAAAGATATAGAGCATATTGCATATTAAAATGTTGACTCAAATTTTATACAATTAGATGATAAAGACCACACTATTTGTCACTGCTTTTTGATATTACAATAGCATAAACTTTGTAGTGCACTCTGAAACTTCAATTTTTATATTTTGAGTTAAGTAAACATATAATAATCTAGAAAACTATTTGTTAGGCACATCTTCACAGTTACATAAATCCTAGGAATACCTTCACCTACTCCAAGGACTTTATAATTACCAAATGTCATGCCAACTTACCAGCCTAGTAACCAAAGCCCACCTGTGTACTCTGCCCATCTCTGGGTATCACTAATTTGTAGTTCCCCAGATTTCATGTTCTTAGACATAGCATCCTTTCTTCCTGTAGTGTTCCGCTGATTTCTCTCTTTTGTAAACGTAGACACTTCTATCCATTCTTTACATCCTAGTGTACAAATCATGTATTTTCTGAGGCCTTCTCTGAAACCATTTCTTCCTTTTTGCCATGCCTCTCTATCATGAATCATATGTGTTGTCATCACATGTATTCCCCTTTCTGAATTTCAAATCCCTAGGTAGTAGGAACCCCCATGGCAGATACTATATGAGCAATAAATATTAATGAGTAAATTTTTAATGAAATTTCTAACTGGAACAGTTATATCAGGAAAATAACTTAATTGAAAAACAGACCAAGTTCAGGCGAAAAATTTTTAAAATGGCTTTTATAAAGCTTTATTCTCTCCTTTAAGAGGGTTCTTCTTTTTGGTATATATAAAACATGTTACATGAGCATCATGGACACTGACTGAATCTACAATAGTACAGAATACATTTGTATACGATTAATTTGACCACCCCAAATTTTATCTTTCAAAGTCTTGTAAGGAGTAGAAAAATGCTCTTAACACAGTAGCATGCTTTTCCTTATACATCCTATGGAATATGTGCTGGATGTTATTAGCTATTCTCTGAAGAAATTTCTCCCTTCCTCTGCAATATAAATGTGGCTGAGACATGGCTGCATTCACTAGTCCTGTTTGGCACTCATTTGGCCATGTGATTCATCTTGCATTGCTAATGAAGTATAAGCAAGAATTATGTAACTTTTATTTGACTTGCTTAAGAAGGAATGTTTGACCTACATCTTCTGTTCTTTTTGCTGCTATTTAAATTTGAAGCTATGTATTTTTTAAAATACCAGGACTGCTGCCTGTATTAAAAAGAGCTGCTGGCAGATCTGTATGGCCTACTTGGATTATGCCCTAGAAGAGAAACAAACTTCTGTCTTGTTGAATTGCTAAATTTTGGAATCTCTTTGTTAGAGCAGCTCAGTCCTTTATGCTGATACAGTATTAGGCATTACAAAACCACAAACTGTATGTTCTTGTACACATTATATTTTATCCAATTTCAATAAGTCCTCAAAGCAGACCTTTTAAACATAGTAAATATTATTGCTTACAATGAGAAATTAACAATGTAAATTATGAAATAATTTTAAATACCAGACTTCATAAATATGTTAAAAAGTTAATTATTTAATCTACATTTCTAAGTGATTTACTGAAAAGAATAAAACAACTGTTACGTAGAATGGACCTGATAAAATTTCCAGTTACAAGTTCCTACAAAAAAAGAGAATGTAAAGATATAAACAACAACAATAACAAAAAACCATCTGTTGCAAAGCCCACTAGGATGATGTTTTCCATAAGTCATTGAGTTACATTAAAATGTCTTAAAATTTCAATATAACTTCTGAATCATTAAAAACAACTGAGAAAATGTCCTGTTTCTTTTGTTATGTGTGGGATAAAGCAATTCTAGCTCCTGGGAAGACAGAACTGAGTATAAATATGAGGTACAATTATTTAATATTCTGTCACTGCTAATTTCAAGTTCATTCATCCTAGAAAGTTCTGCCTTGTCTGAACCATACATATAATTTGTTAGAGAAATGAACATTGAAGTTCCTATGTTTATTACTAAAGGGGCAATCATGCAAAAAACAAAAATAGGCCTATTAAGAAAAATTATTTTCCACAGTAAAATATTTGTTAGAGTTTGGATATAAAATGTACCGTGGAACCTTCATGCTCTGGAGACAGTTATTCTCAGAAGTAGGTCCTTGGGGACAGGGCCGTGCGCGCATGTATGCGTGCGTGCGTGCGTGCGTGTGTGCGTGCGTGTGTGTGTGTGTGTGTGTGTGTAGTGTGTGTCCCAGCCCAGCTGCAGTTTCTGACTCTAACCTTCTCTCTCTATGCACTTTGGCTCTCTTTGTGCTTCCCACTATCATGCTCTAATGACTTACAGCCCCTGCTCCTGCGTGGCAGGCAGGCAGCCAGTCTAATGTGGACTGAAAATATTCTGACCCATAAACAAATAAATCCTCCTTCCTCTAAATTGTAGTTGTCAAGTATTTTGGATCATAGCAGTTGGAATGCTAACTGAAACAATATTCAAGAATGGAGTTCTTTGGTATTACAAATAATTAGATGTAGAGATAGGAACTTAACACTTTTCTCTAGCATTTTAAAATCATTTTCATTCAACGAAAAGACATAGTTGATAGCTCTACACCACTACTTCTGGCATTATTTTCAAGACTCAAATCTGGCTTCCTTTTGTAAAGGATTTTCTGCCTTCCTTGGGATGCATATAAATCCTTCCTCACTGAAGCTTCCCTAGGGTTGGGCCTGGGCACTTACAGGTTTCCATTAGGATGCTAAATCATGAAATCTTGTTTCTAAAATAACTGATTCCTATTGAATGGTCCAAGATTGCTTCTATTCCTATCAGATTGTACTCCAAAGTAGCTAGTGGCATAACTAGTCCTACTTGAGATGGAATTTTAGATCATTCTTGTTAAAATTTATCTCTCTTTCAAAGAGGACATATCAGCCAACATATAAGACCTTCCTCAACTTTCGGCCACCAAAGTTACAAAGCAGTGTATAGAAACGTAAAGATTTTTCCTTGTATTCTGTTCCCACTCAGCAGTCTCTACTCCTCTTTAAGGTTCACTACTAACTACGCTCTGTTTCCTCCTCTTTTAGATGTTGCTGTAATACTGAGTAGCCCCTTGTCTGTCCCCTATACTGCCATCTTCTTAAAACAATACAAATCTTCTCTAATTCTTGGTTCCATGCCTTCTCCCCTTCCCTTTTCACAGATATCATTGTTCCTAGCTTCCGGTTTGTACTTAGACTTCAACTTCCTGCCTAATAATTTAACTCTAAAATTTTTTGCCAAGGTCACCACTTTCTTACTTTGCTACCACTTTCCTATCTACTTTACCAAATGTTTCATCTTCTGCTAATCTTACTTCGTACTTTTTCAGAATCTGAGAGTCCTTTGTCCTAACCAACCTGAAGAACACTTTTAACTTTGCAACATATTACGTCAGACAAAAATTTTATTTATACAGTGCCTAATGGCAGCACTTGGAGATATGAAACGCAAAAATCTGTCTTTTTTGTGATTGGTAATGTTAACCAATACATTTATCTTGATATATTTTCCTCCACTTCTACAATGTAATATCTAACTTTCTTTCCTCCTGTATAGCTACTTCTCAGCAGGTCCCCATTCCTTTACCTATCCCTTAAATGCTATTTGCCTTAGGAGGCTATCCTGGATTGTCTCCTTACTCTTCAGGGTCAGCCTGGGAAACCCTATCAAATCTTATGACTTCAACTTCCTATGCTCCATGATAGCACTGTTTTTATTCAATTTCAGATGTGGAAAGTGAAGTCTAGGTAAGTGCAAGTAACCAGCTCTGGTCACAATGCTGGTTGGTCACAGAACCAAAATCTGAAGCAGATAACTTGGCCTCTAAATTTCCTTAGAGATAAAATTATAAAATAACTCCATGCTAAACCTCCACTATTGCACAGCTCCACATCCACGCTACTAAGCCTTGTCCATATTTCCCTTCAGTGAACCAACTTCTCTCATGATAGAACACTCTCCTTAATTTGGGGCTGAAAGTTGCAGAGAATACACTGCACTGTTTTACTCTAGAAGTTTTTAAAAAATTATTACAATATTTTTTCTATACTCTTGCTTTTGCAGAGCTCACTGAGTGTAGCTAACATTTTAGTGATTGAAAATTATAACATGTATTTTGAGTTTATGATTAAAAACTGATCTTATAACAGCATTAAGGCAGCGTTATAGATAAAAAATATAGAGAATACCTAACAGACGACACAGAAGCTACTTTTCTCTAGAATAATTGTATAAACATATTTATCTTATACATTTTCTTTTGTATCTAAATTTAAGATGTGCAACTTTTCTCTATCCATCTCTCCCTGCCTCCCTCCAGGAAAAACAAGCATTTTTAATTAACAAAGCCTGTTAGTTTTTATTTATGATTACATATGACAAAGGAGAATTGGAGAGATTAAGTGATTTGTAAAGTTATACAAATGAACCAAAGCCAATAGTCCTGGAGGCTTAATATATTTAAATTGGCCTTACAAACTAAACCCAGACACTTGAATTTTTACATCTGGTAAAAAGTGGCTACATGTCTAAAATACATTCAGTCATCATCAGCTCCAGGAACTCTATCAATGCCATAGACATCTTCTCCCATAGAAGAACAATATAAGACTGTATATGTTCTAATAGCAGTCTGTGTATGAGACCACCACCTATGAGGAGAGTTGTCAAGTAACTGACTTCCTTATACTCACTCTCACAGGGAACCCACATGAAAATACAAATTCAAAAATAGCCCTTTCCTAGAAAATATTTAGAACAAGGTCACAAAATGCCATAATCACTTTCATCTACCTCTCCCTCTCTCTCTCTTTCCTTCCCTACTCCCAGTTAGACTGCTGTAAAAATCATCAGTGTCCAAATACTATGAAAAAAAAGAAGAGCTCATATAGGTAAAGAAGGTGAGAAATTTCTCCAAAGGTCCTGCCTAGTGTACTTGCAGAGCCATTCATAGGAGGAGGGATTGGTTTCCATCTCTCCTCATACTGTAAAAACTTCAGGTTGAACTAATTGCTTTATTTTCACTCTTTCATTTAAATAGTTTTAAAAACCTCCAGTAAATTTCCCTTCATTGAAAGAAAGCACAGAATTCCTTAAATAACATTTATCTAAACATGAACATTTATAGATACCCCTTTATTTATTACCTTTTACATGGAATAGCACCCTTATTTGTATAAAAAGCTAAACCTGTGTTTCTGTTCAACAGATTTTGTTAATTACACCAGTTTTGTCTATTTTCATTTGTAGAGTCTTAGAAGAAAGGAGATAAAAATGATAAAATTGTCCTTAAATAGTTCTTTAGGAGTAGACAGTTGTGTGACTATCTTTAACACTGATGCTATAGCTTAAACTATTTTTAACATACTATAGGAAAATAGATTCTACAACTTCCACTGGCACACAATTGGTAAAAATGCACTGGCATACTCAAGAGCCCCCACTATCTCACAGGAACTGTGACAAGTTTAAACTCTTATGACTGGTTTTCTGGACTTTCACTGCATGGCCCTGCTGGATCCTACTGTTCTTCAGTATGAACCCAGCACCACTCTGCCACCAGCAGCCTGATCCTTCCTATCTCTTCCCCCTTGCTAGTGCACTTCTCTTAACTTTTCTTTAAATCTGACAGTGCAATCCTAAGCCAGCTGTACCTCTTCAAAAGAGGTTTTCCCATTATTTCCAACCAAGTTTCATCACTAAGTTTCCAAGTCTATAGAAAATTTAAGCCACAACAAAAACTAGAATGTATTTATATGTGGCATCCTAACCGATTTGTTGAGTTGATCTGATCCAATCTTGTCATCTAATTTATAAACTCTGTAAAACAACAACAAAAATGACATACTTTCTTTGGACATTTCATGTCTGATGATGCCTACACAAGAAGGTGGTTAGTACATGCAAATGATGTAAAAGATTAACATGTTATCATCCCCAGGTTTTCTAAGATGGATTACCCTGGCACAGGGACCAAGTCACGATGATGAGGTAGCTTAGAAGTGGAATGTTAGGTAGAAGGAGGTATCGGGAGAATTCATAAAAATATAGTTTTAATACAGCCTTTTAAAAAAATCTGGAGAGTGTTAGGCCAAACTCCGGAAGAGCCCAGCACACCTGAGAAGGGAGGATCCTTGTTTTGGCCCAAATGAGATGCACCACCAAACTCTGAAAGAGCCCAGCACACCTGAGAAGGGAGGATCCAACTTTTCTGTGACCAGCCCCCATCTGAGGAACCCACCTATCTGAGAGAGAGAGGGGTTGGAGAAGAGGACCCCGCCCTCTCTTATAGCCCGATGCAACCCCTTTGTTCGCCCCTTCCTTCCTCCACTGGGGACCTGACCATCGACCCGTCCGGGTAACCGGGGATTTTTCCCCTTATCCCTTCCCTCTGGGGACATGCACTTGAACTTGTCCAGGGGACCCTTTCACTCCCCTTCCCTGTTTTTCCCTTCCTCCCAGTTCTAAAATAAACCTGCCAGATGTTTTGAATGGTATGTGTTAAAATTCTTTTTTTCACAATATCAAGAACCTGAAATCTTCTTTTGGGAAACACGCGCACCCCATCACAACGAGATCTGTTACTTATCAATGTATTTCTATCACCTGGGTTAATATTGGACACTCGAAAAGGAGGCGGCTTGCAGATGTGCTAGCTTTCTACTTACTACTTGCCTTAGGCAAGCAAGGAAGTTTCTGAGCTACTGACAACTTAGTGTGAAATCAAGGATAAGAATACTTACATGTTTCTGACTTTTTGTTTTCTTTGAATGTACCATGCACACTTAGCCTCATGGCTCTTCTTCTGACTCAATATTTCTTTCCCATTAATTTACTTAGTTAACTCCTACTTACCCTAAAATATCACATCCTTAACAAAAATTTTTCTCCCCCTAGTTCATTCACTGTCTATCTTTCCTAGTATAGAATGTAACCCACACTAGGAAAAATGGATCATATTGTGTTATTTTACATCATATCCAGTGCACTGTGTAAATATACAAATATTAATTACTGAATATTTTCTTTCTTCCTTTATCCTCTTGTTATATAAAATTGATTTTTATTTTAAACCTCCTGATTTTTCATATTCTTCGATATATTCCTTAGCATTTGGTTATGGTCACCAATCATGCAGTTATTTGATACGAAAAAAACACAAAAAAATTCACAAGAAAGTGATAAAATCAGGTAAAAAAATTACAAATATGAGTCTACATCCCCTTTGTGTTAACTGGCTAAACATGATTCATGATCATGGCCATGAGTTAGTTGCTCACTTTGATACCAAAACACACTTCTTACAACTTGATTTACTATAGACAACATGATTCCTGGGTTTTTTAAAACTATTAATGTGAAAAATTAACTAGAAATTTTACTGAGAAAAATTAATTTTGAAATGAAAAGAATAGAGAAAATACTACATGATGAGATAAAAAGTTAAGTCTGGAATCTTTCTCTTTACATAAGCCATTAGTAGTATGTACTGCATTTGAATAGATGTATATGATAGAAAATAAAAAATAGTAAATTGGCCGTCATTAATATTTTCATACCTAGCATCAATGTTTTAGTTTAATTAAGTCTGCTTAAGTAAGAACCTAGGCTGACACAGTCACTAAGAGTGAAATAAAACACATAGATACCCCTCCACTGACATAGCACTCAAGTGAGAACTGATGCTGACATTATTGTGGAACAAAGAATATACTTGCAACCAAAACATGAGAGTTCTAACTGCACTTAGTCCAAAATATTAGGCTGCGTTCTAGAAAATTCTAAAGAAACTCAAAGGCAAATACATTCTCATGTTCAATTATAGTTAAACTTTGGGTTAAGGTTAAACAGTATACTCTAAAAGAAAAAGAAAGGAATGTATATACTATGGGGCTTTATGTACACAACTGTTAGTGAAAGTAAAGTTCCTCAACAAATGAGGTGATAACTACTCAAATAGTTACACTTAGATACGGCTAACAGTTCCTGGCAATGCAATGGTCCCTGAGGGTCTTCTCAAAATGAAATAGCAACTCTATACAGTTAAAAAATTGTAGTCACTGTCAGTCTGCTAGGAAGTTTCAGGCATATAGGATTTAGAAAATTCAAATCCATCTTCCAAGAGCATGACTTTCTATCATTCTTAGCTGGCAGATTCACATCATCACGTCTGTCCTATATATAAAGATCATGGAAATGATAACATATTTATACTCCAATACCTTACCTTATATCTTCCCTAACTTGCAAAGACAAAACATCATTCAAATTGAGGAAACTCCTAGAAGGAAAGATTTAAAACTACATGTACTACATTAATACAAAGGAAATTAAATAAGAACAGGGAATCAAGAAAAGTGGAAGAATTCAATCCATTTTTGTCTGAAGAAATAAAAATAATGGAAACACGAAACAAGCTTTGGCTGTATATGTCTAACAGTTCCATAATTACACATTCAAATCAGGAAGGTGAATTATACTCAAATAGAATACTTATCATAACTAAGAAAATGATTTCAACCTTTTATAAAATATTAAGCATTCACAGGGGAGCAGTCTTACTCAGACAACATAAAGTAAGGACTTAAGAATGAAATACTAAGGCTTTAAAATTCAAGAAAGGAAAATAAAGTTAACATGGCAATATCAAGCCAGCTGGCTCACAGCTGGACCTGCATCCTATATTTTATCACCATAGTGTTAGGGACTCTCTTAAGGAAAATATTAGGAAACTATAAAAATTATATACTAATTTTGAATGTCTGGCTAAAATAAGATTATTTCCAACAATAATCATTTGATCTACTTAGATCATAGAAAACAACCTTCCCTAGATCCAGAGAAAGAAGCACTATACCTGGGGAGAAGGATGACAATATCAGTATTACTGTAAAACTATGAGTAAACACACTGGGTTTTAGGAAGCTGTAAATGTATTTGTGGTCAGCAGTTAGAATTTCTAATGAGTCCATGTGTTCAAAGAATAACTTGATTAAATAAATTAAAATAGGTTACTATACACAAATAAAATATGAAAGTATAAAACATAAGTAATCCATAAATAAACTATGATTACTTTGTTAGTGTTCAGAAGTGATTCATTGTCTTAGTTCCTTGAGAGCATTATTTGCCTATATGCCCAGGTTCCCTTTGAGAAGTTAGAAAGTAAACACCTAAAACTGCATAATTAATCAGCAAAGAATTAGTTTTTTTAGTACTGAGGTTTGAATCCAGGGACATTCTACCTCCAAGCTAGACATCCCTGCCCTGTTTTATTTTTTATTTGGCAACGGGGTTTTCCTAAGTTGCTGAGGGCCTCACAAAGTTGCTCAGATTGGCCTCCAACCTGGGATCCTCCTGTCAGCCTCTCAGGTACTGGGATTACCGTGTGTATCACCATGGTGGGGTTTCAGCAAACAAACACTGTGCCAGAATGGAACCAGATATTTATTTATTCATTTATTTATTTATTTATTTATTTATTTATTTATTTATTTATTTATTTATTTATTTATTTAGTACTGGGAGTTGAACTCAGAGCCTTGTATATGCTGGACACTCTCCCACTGAAATAAATTTCCAGGCCTTGGAACCCAATATCTTTAGAAAATTTTTACAAAATAGTTTTTAGCTGAAACATATTGTTAAATAATCTTACTACTGATATCAGGAAGTACTTATATTGTACCTACAACCAATCTTTTATGTAACTATTGACTATCCAGCTCTCTTTGAATAAAACTCAAATTCAATGTGACTCCAATCTTTTATGTAACTATTGACTATCCAGCTCTCTTTGAATAAAACTCAAATTCATACTAAACTTATATAATGAAATATGTTTCATTTCTTCTTATACCATTTGCTTTGCTTTTATATAATTTTGTTTATAATTTTTATGTGTGAATTTTATTGCTATTGAATCTCAGAACTTCTCCCTAAACTTGCTAACTGGGTCTACAAGTATTTTGGAACAATTATAGTTTGGATCTTAAATGTCTCCCCACAGGCCCATTTGCTAAAGTCTTGGTCGCCAGCCTAAAGCATTACTGGGAGGTGGTGACACTTGTAAAAGGTAGGACCTGGTGGAGGAAGGTAGGCTACCTCACTGGGAGCACACCCTGAAAGGTAGTATAGGACCCCAGCACATATTTATC
The DNA here is from genome assembly GCA_004027655.1 of Graphiurus murinus. Classification (NCBI taxonomy): domain Eukaryota; kingdom Metazoa; phylum Chordata; class Mammalia; order Rodentia; family Gliridae; genus Graphiurus; species Graphiurus murinus. The sequence goes on along the minus strand of PVLC010000176.1, from coordinate 60,724 downwards.
TCTGATTCCTAGTGTCCCTGAGATGAGCAGCTTTGTTCTAACACTTGCTCCGCACCTTGATGTTTTTGTCTAAAAGCAAGAGAACCAATCAACCATGGATTAAAACCTCTGAAACCATATGACAAAATGAATCTTTCATCTTTTTAAATTCATTATCTCAGGTATTTTGTCATAATAACTGAGAGCTGACTTAACACAAGAATGAAAGGTGTGTTTTTTCTTAGAAAAGAATGCTTCTGTCACTGGTTCTGCATATTGTCCTCTAGTTAAGACAGTAAAAAGATATTCAAGATTCTGAACAGGTACACTTGCTGGTCAACCAGTTTCCACCATTCTTTCCCTAACTGTGATATAAATTTTTTCAAGTCACTTATTTAAACACATAATACAGGTGTTATGAATCATACTATACTTTTCTTCCTTTACAAGGATGCTTTCTTAGCTTCCTTCTCCAAACTGGCAAAGTGATCTCTTTTCTACATCCTACACACTCATAACTTGGTAATTAGATGAGTTTCTTTCCCAATTCTTCACCTACCATATATAAAGTAGTAAAAACAATAGGGAAATTTCCCTTCTGTAATCATACAAGGAAGAATGGGCAAAGAAGAACCTGTGCTTGCTCACAGTTCTGGAGTTGGATGGACAGCTAGAGGGAAACAGTGGTAATCAGGCAGCTGCAGAGGTGGGTTCTATCCTTGACAGCAAAGGCTATGAGAATTGGATGGTGAGAGAAAGAGAGGGGTAAAATGGACAGGGTAGATTTGTACTATAATATAGGCAATATAGAAGGAATTTTTTTTTGTAATGACAGCCTGACTCCTGTCATTCAAGAATATGAGCTTTGAAAAAATAGTATTTGGATACATAAATTACATCTGTCAGGAATTTAAAACAGGGACTGCTAATATTTGAGGGTTGAATGAACACATATTTTTAGTAAAGTGATATTTATTTTATTTACTGGGATAATAGTAGCAGAATGTGCATTAATGTTTTTAATAGCATAAAATATCTATTCTTCCTAAGCATGTACCATTTTAACAATTGTAACTAGCTAATTTCAAATGTATAAATGAGTGATTAATCAAAGTCATCAAATATTAGAGAAAAATGGGCACCATAAAAAAGATATAAGCTCAACCAGGTGAAGAATTTATATCTGTGAAAGTTATTAACTTAATTAGAATACAACTTAAAAATGTTGTATTAATATTCTATATTATAGACATGAACACTTATTCTGATAACATAGACATATAAACATGAATGCCACTCATTAGCTTTTCATTTTATAGATTACATATCTGTGATTTTAAATGGTTCTTGACTATGTAAGCAGATGATGGACAGAATATACTTAACATTTTAATCTCAATACCAATTTATTTAGAAACATGTAAATAGACTCAAGTGATCCTGGAGTGGAACAGAGATCTTTTAAGAAACTAAGCATCAAGAAGCCATCAATATACTCAAAATAAAAATAATAATTCTCTCTAAGGAACATGAATTAAAACTCATAATATCCATAGGATGTCACTGACATAATTTGATTTTAAATGGATAAATCCAGCTCTCTATAGCTTTGTAAGTATAATTTTAAAGAGGTTGATATTTAAGATTTTAAGCTAGTTTAGACACATATCCTTTAGAGGTTAATTATTTTAATGGTCTTTTCCAGTGAAGCTCAGTGTAGTTGCATATAACAGTCCTCTTGGAATCTTGTTTATGCCTGGAACCTGTCCCAGACCAATTCAATGAAAAACTCTAGAGGCAAGAAACCAAATACAAGTATTTCTAAGCTCCTCTAGGTGATTGACTCTAATGCAGGCTGGGAATAAAATCACTGGTCTAGTACCACTTCTACCTTTTCTATAGAATACAAATATTCAGAGAAAAATATTTCATCATTAAATATTTGAGACATTCACTACACTAAAGTGAAACATTTTTGAAATTTTTATTATTGAGGATTAAACCCAGGGGCATTCTACCTTCTCCAACGTATATCCCCTAGTTTTGTTTTTATTTTTGTTGTTGGTTTTTGTTTTTGTTTTTTTAACAATGACTCAGTTGCTGAGGCTGGCCTTGAAAGTGTGATCCTCCTCTCTCAATCTCCCAAGTACTGGGATTACAGGTGTGTGCCAACATGCCCAGCTGAAATACTATTTTAATGAGAAAAAAAAAGTATTTCTATTCTCACCACTACATTTAATGTAGTTGAGCATGTCCTGATCATACAATAAGAAAAAAAAAGGGGGGGGGAATAAACTATGTAATAGATTAAAGAGATGAATCAGACTCTTCTACATGTAGACTAGTACATGATCCATTTAGAAAAACTAATAAAAGCAACAAAATCTTATAACTAATCAGAAAATGTAGTGTAATAAGATACCAAATTAAAAGTTCAATTTATAAAAGTAAATGTCACTCTTCTAATTTAGCAACAAATACATAAAGGATATGATGAAATGAGAAACCATTTACAATAATAAGAAAAACTATTAAATATGGTGTAATTTAACAAAATTAATTTGTACAGAAAAAGGGTTATAAGCTTTTAAAAAAGAAATAATTTAATTATATTGTTATTGGATTATGATGGTTTAATAGCAGTCATAGCCATGTTCTCCAAGTTTAACTATATATTCAATGCAATCTCAAAAAAAAAAAAAATCCTACCTGACTTAAATACGTAAATAGCATTAAAACAAGTAGCTCCCTATACTGAGGGAAAAAAGATCAATTCTTACCAAAAAAAATGTAGAATGATGGGCTCCTGAAGTGCTATTTATGTTTATAAATGGAGGTGGTAAATCAATGAGTTAATAGGCGTCAATGTGCCATTGCCTTTGTTTTCTCTGAGAAAGGTCTTACTTTAAAATCATTATTTGAAAAGGCAAGACCAGAAAAAGCTCTATCTTGTATGAATCTATTTACCAGAGACAATGAAAACATCCTTTCATTGCAAATAGGTAATAGCCTGCTAGCATCATCCTCATATAATTTAGAAAACTGAATTATACAATACAGTATAGGAGAAATATGCAAGAGTCAAAATTGGTACTATTTCATCAGATGAAGTTGGGACCCATTAAATCTTTTCTATAAAGAAGCAAATAGTGTTTTGTGCTGCAGGAATCAAATGGTGTTTGTTACAACTACTCAACTCTGATCTTCTATCAAGAAAGGAGCCAAAGAAAACACAAACTAATGAAGGGGTCTTTATTACAATGACACTACATTTATAAAAATAAGCCAATAGCAGAGTTAGCTGTGGGCAGTAGCTTACAACTCTAATTTTAAAATTCACTAATAGTAAAAGGTCAGTTACAAATCAAAGACCACCAGTCTTTCTTTTCATGAGGAAAAAGTATTAAATATTAAATGTTGAATTAGAAGATAAAAAAGTGCTTTATTTTTAACAGGAAGTACATAATCAACCACAAAATATTTAAATGGTAAAATTTCACTTTAAAAAATGTAAAGCATAAAGATGGCAGAATAGAGGGAGACAATATGTTTCAGGTGCTCTGTGACAGAGCTAAACCAGAAGGATGATTGCCTCTTGGCAAAAGAAAGATAAGAATACATAACTCAGCAAAACAACAACAGTCGAAACACAGCACTTTTGGAGGCAGAAGAGAAAGCAGAGGACCATAAAGAGCTCTGTGCATCTTGTCTGGTGAGCAGAGACCATGGTGGTGCTATCTTAACCAGGCCACATCTTGCACCACAGCTCACAGAGAACTCTAGCAACAAAGGAGCAAATTCCTATAAAGTTAGCAACTACAGACCATCATCAAAAGCAGTCGACTTTTCTCTCCACAATAGACAAAGTCCCAACTATCCAGATGGCCCAGCTAGATGCAGCAGCCACAGCTGAACCCATCTCTGCCTGCAGAGATCCCAGTAGCACTCATCAAGATGTGAGTTAACAAACCATCCCAGCAGGAGACCTCCCTGTGCAGCCACAGGGACTTGCATGGCAACAAACAGACTTGCCAGGTCTGAGTTTGCAAATCACTCCCATGGAGGTGAGTGTGGGAGCTACAGTTGGACACAGCAGAACATGAATTAGCAGACAGTACCTAAGGACATCTGGGTGGGAGGGATCCAGAGACACAGTTTGCCACACCTGGAGCAATCACCACAGGACGGCTAGTCATGGTGTCTGCAATTCAGGGTATCTACTGAGTTGCAGGCTTGGAAAGCTATAAACTGACACCTGGCCCTGTTCTGGCACTACAAACACCAATGCCAAAGGCTAACCAGAAATCACATGATCACAAGGGCCTAGAGCAGCAGTCGTGTCCCTGGGGATAAATAACTGAACCACCCAAGCCCAGGGCTGAGAACCATGCAATCTCTTCCTGCCAGAGCTCGGGCCCTGACAGCAGGGAGATCAAGGGCCAGCATGGTTCATGTGATCACAGCAATAGGTTGGGAACTCAACACTCTCACAGTTTGTGCCTGACATGCATACATACCAGTGTCTGATAGTACTTCATGTGATAATAACCAGTAGATCAAGAGTGGTGTCCCAGGGGCTATCAAAGCTCAGTGAGCTGGGCCACAAGCTAGGAACATAGCAATTGCTGGAACTGCTGAGCTTAAGCCCACTGGCCACAGAGACCAGAGGTCAGCACTCTGCAGTTTCAGGGGCTGACAATCAGCAGAGCAGTGGTGGCATCTCTGGGACATTTAGTCACAAACAGCATGCTGCAGGTTCTGAACAGAACATCATAGTCTCTGGCCCTTCAGAGTTTGGACCTGGTGAGCACGGTGTCCTGCACCTAATCAGAGACTTCTGTTTGCCTGCACTAACAAATATACCTAGTTAAAAAAGCAATGGAGGACAAATTCAAAAGTTTAATTATATGAGACAGATTGGTATAGGTGAATATATACGCCCAACATAAAACTTATTATAAAGGGATAACAAATAGACACAGAATTGACACATAAAGAGGAAGAAGATGCCAAGACAAGAGAAATACAAACCTGAGAACCCTGAAAATCTAAGAATGAACAACAGTGAGGAAAAAAACTCCCACAACTCAACAAGGGAGATCACTGATACTGATCTTTGGAAAATGCCATGAAAAGAATTCCAAATTTTCATCTTAATATGATGAAAGGCTTCAAAAAAAAGTGTACAGGAAATGAAAGAGCATATCAGTAGAGAAACTGAGTCCCTAAGAACTAACCAGATAGAGGCTTTAAGTAAAATGAAGGAGTCAATAAATGAATTAAAGACCACAATAGAAACCACCTCTGGCAGGCTGGCAGGCTAGACCACATGGTAAATAGAGCATCACACCTGAAAGTTCATTCAAAACTGAAAACACAGTCAAGAATATATAGAAGACAATACACCACCTGAACATCCAACAAATATGGGGCAATATGAAATGTCCTAACTTTCAGGTAATAGGCATTGAAGAAGGTATAAAAGCACAAACTAAGTTATAAAGCACAAACCAAAATATTTCTCTCCAGAGAAATAATTTCAGAGAAAATATTTCAACCAGCAATAGCTGAATACACATTCTCCTCAGCTGCTCATGGAACTTTCCCCCAAATAGACCACATTCTGGGCTACAAAGCAAGCACCAGTAAATTTTTAAAAATGTGATATAATTCCCTGAATCTTCTCAGATCATAAAAGAATAAAAGTAGAAATCAATAACAGGAAGATAAAAAGAAATTACATAAATATATGAATATTGAATGATACACTCTTGAATGAGGACTGGATCAGACAAGAAATTTTAAAAATTCCTGGAATTAAACGAAAATAGAGATACAGCATATCAAAATTAATGAGACACTTTGAAGGTGATATTAAGAGGAAAATTTATAGCACCAAATGCCCACCCAGGAAAAACAGAAAGTCACCAAATAAACAACCAAATGTCACACATCAAGAACCTAGAAAAACAGGAACAGTCTAATCCCAAATCTAGAAGAAGGAAAGAGATAATTAAAATCAGAGCAGAAATCAATTAAATGAGTAAAATAAAAAACAATACAAAAGATCAATAAATCAACAAGTTGGTATTGAGATTGATATTGGTATTTTCATATATGTACACATAGCCAATGCTAGCTATTCCTTCAGTGAACCTCTCTCTTCCCATTTGCCTTCCCATAGACTACTTCCATGATTCCACTAAGGTTTCTCCTCCATCATCTGGAGTCATTCTGGTATCCTCATTACTCCATAGCTTCTGCATATTAGAGAACACATATGACCCTTCACTTTCTGTGACTGGCTAATCAAACTTAGCATAATGTTCTCCAGGTCCTTCCATTTTCTTGCAAATGGCAACATTTTACTCTTCCTTATTGTTGAGTAGAATTCCATTATTTCCCATAATTTTGTAATCTATTCATCTGTTGATGGACACCTGGGTTGATTCCATAATTTGGCTATTGTGAGTTGTACTGCTATGAACATGGGTATGCATTTACTACTGTAGTTCTCTGGTGTCAACCTCTTTGGAAAGATACCCAGGAGTGGTATAGCCAGATCATATGATGGATCTATTTTCAGTTTTATAAGGAATCTCCACATTGATCTCCATAGCAGTTGAACTAGTTTGTAATCCCACCAACAATGGAGAAGAGTTCCTATTTGTCCACATCCTCGCCAACATTTATTGTTATTGGACTTCTTGATGATTGCCATTTTGATTGGGGTAAGACTGAATTTCAGTGCAGTTTTGATTTGCATCTCCCTGATTGCTAATGACGTTGAACATTTTCTCATGTATCTATTGGTCATTTGTATCTTTTCTTTTGTGAAATGTCTATTCATTTGCCCATTTCTTGATTGTGTTATTTGGTTTTATAGTGTAAAGTCTTTTAAGTTCTTTGTATATTCTAGATATCAATCCTCTGTCAGAGGGATAGCTCATAAAGATCTCCCATTCTGTAGGTTTTCTCTTTAGACTCTTGATGGTTTACTTTGATGTGCAGAAACTTCTTGTTTAATTCCATCTCATTTATTAATTCTTCTTTTAATTTCCTGAGCTTTGGACATCTTGCTGAGGAAGTTTCTACCTGTGCCTATATTTGAGAATGTTGAACCTATGCCCTGGCCTAGTTGCTTAACAGTCTCTGGTGTAACCTCCAGGTCTTTGGTCTATCTTGAGTTGACTCCTGTGCATGGTGAGAGGTAAGGATTTAGTTCAATTTTTCTATAAATGATAACCAGATTTCCCAACACAATTTGTTCAAAAGGCTGCCTTTTCTCCATTGTATGTATTTGGCCCCTTTGTTGAAGATCAATTGACTATAAGTGTGTGGATTTGTTTCTGTATCTTCTATTCTGTTCCATTGGCGTATGTGCCTGTTTTTGTGCCAATACCATGCTGTTTTTATTACTATAGCCTATAGTATAATTTGAAGTTAGGAACTGCCCTGCATGATTCATATTGCTGAGAATTACTTTGGCTATTCTGGGTCTGTCTTTTTTCTCCGTATGAAATTTATGACTGATTTTTCTAGGTCTATGAAGAATGACATTAGTATTTTGATAGGGATTGCACTGATTCTGTAGATCACTTTTAGTAGAATGGCCATTTTGATGATATTTATTCTGCCTATCCAACAGCAAGGGAAATCTTTCCATCTTCCAAGATCTTCAATTTCTTTCTTTAGTGTTTTATAACTTTCATTGTAGAGGTCTTTTACCTCTGGTTAGGTTTATTCCTAGGTATTTTGTTTGTTTTGATGTTATTATGAATGGAATTATTTTCATATTTCATGGTTGACATATAGAAAAGCTTCGGATTTTTTAGGTTGATTTTGTATCCCACTACTTTGCTGAATTTATTAATCAGCTCTAGTAGTCTTTTGGTTGAGTTTTTTGGGTCTTCTAGATACAGGATCATGTCATCTGCAAATAAAGATAATTTAATTCTTCTTTTCCTATTTGAATTCCTTTGATATCCTTCTCTTGTCTTACAACTCTGGAAAAAGTCTTGAGGACTACATTAAAAAAGAGTGGTGATAGTGGGCATCTTTGTCTTCTTCCTGATATTAAAGGGAATTCTTGCAGTTTATCCCTATTCAATATGATGTTGGCTTTGGGTTTACTGTATATTGCCTTAATGATGTTGAGATATGTTCCTTCTATTCTAATTTTCTGCAATGTTTTTAACATGAATGGGTGTTGGATTTTGTCAAATGATTTTTCAATTTCTATTGATATGATCATGTAATTTTTGTTCTTAGGTCTATTTTTGTGGTGAATAAAATTTATTGATTTGCTTATGTTGAACCAGCCTTCCTTTTCTGGGATGAAACAAACTTGATCATTTGTACTATTTTCTTGATGTGGTTTTGAATGAGCATGGCTAGTATTTTGTTTAGTTTTTGCATCTGTGTTCAGCATAATATTGATCTGTACTTTTCTTGAGGTATCTTTATTTGGTTTTGGTATTGATGTGATACTGACCTCACAGAAGGAGTTTGGAAAAATTCCATCTCTTCCAATTTCACGGAATAACTTGTGAAGTAGTTTTTAAATAATAAAAAACTAGATATGTTAAAATAATAAAATAAACTTCCTACTTTCAAAAAATAAAAATAAAAAATGTATAGAGCATGTATTTTATATAGAATCTTAAAAGAGAAGTCAATGGATTTTAAGTTATTAAGAAAAATATTTTTCAGTTAATATATTGCAAACAAGACTTCAAAATAAACCTTACACTCACTATTCAGCAAAAGGCTCAAGTTAGGATCAAAATAATGTAAGATTTCCTTCCAAATCTTTCAGGGGTTAATAACTAAAGTATAAACACTACCACACATTTTTTAACTAATTAGAAGATATACCTCAGGTCTTTAACTGAGAAAATATGAGGCGAGTTTTATTGCTGGTTTTCAAGTAGCATCTGGAAATTCTTCACAGTTACACGCTCATATGGCTTGGTGGAAATGTATTTCATATTTAGGCTATCCATGAAAACCAGTGAAAATGGTTCTCAGAGGCAAAAGCTGAACATTAAAGTTAATGAAATTGTGAATATACATAAAGGAAAAACTGAGAATTAGAAGAATTTGAAAGCTTATTCCTTAGAAGTCTTGAACTAAAGAGTTTTAAACATAGACACACAAAACCGCAATACTCTCTGAAGTATATATTAATTTAAAACAAATAAAATGTTGAAAGTGGATTAAAAGTAACCATTTCTCAAAATACAATATTCAATTAAAATCACCTTACTATTGATTATATTTCCATACACCTAACTTGTTTTTAAAAGAAATATACCAGATGACAAAATGGTGGATCAGAGGAACACACAGCATCTTAGCAGTTCACTGAAAGTAAATCAAAGAAACATTTCAACAACAACATCCCAATGTAAGAAGATGCTGGGAAAAGCTAGTGGGAAACACAAACTAGCAACCAGGACTGCTAAACTAGAACTATAGAAAACATTTAAAGAAATAGCACACAAACAAGAAAGAAAAGAGTAACATCCAGAGCAAGGGAAGGAACAAATTATACTAGAACAGCAACTAAGCAAAGGAGAACTAAAACTAAATCAAACAAAAAATATAATTCAAAGGGACAGGAAATAACACACACCTTTTTATAATAACACTGTATGAAAATGTTCTTAGCCCTCCAATTAAAACACAGTTTGGTAAAGTGGATTAAAAATCAAAATTATAAGAAACTCATGATATAGGTAGGCTAAAAGTCACAGACTAAATGCCAAAGAATAGAAAAAGACTGTCCATGAAAATGGAGACTGACTACTCTCATATTTGACAAAGCAGGTTTCAAGCCAAAACTTATAGGAAAAGACAAAGAGGATCACTTCATACTGACCAAGGGGAAAAATTCAACAAGAAGTCATAATGATGATAAGCATATATGCCCCAAATGTCAGGTGCACCCTTTACATAAAACAAAGAGTACTTGACATAAAGACTCAAACCCCAGTACAATAATACTAGGGCATTTCAACACACCTCTCAACAATAAATAGATCATCCATACCAAAAAAAAATCTCTTTGGTCCTAATAACTCTTTGGTCCCAATGAATACTATAAACCAAATGGATATAACAGGAATTTACAGAATATTTCATCCAAAAAGCAGCTGATTCACATTCTTCTCAGTTGATAAAAGAACCTTCTCTAAAATAGACCATATTCTAGGACAGAAAGCAAGTATTAGCAAATTCTAAAAAATGATATAATTTCTTTCATCTTTTCAAATCATGAGCTAAAATCAGACATGTAATAACAAGAAGATTCAGAAGAATTACATAAATACAAAGATATTGAACAATACACTTTAAAGTACAACTGGATCACAGAATAAATAAATGGAGAAATTAAAAATTCCTAGAATCAAATAAAAAGAGATATAATCCCTGGGACACTAGAAGGCAGTTTTAAGAGAAAACCTTATAGCATTGATTTCCCACATTAAAAAAAAAAAGCAGAAAGGATCCAAATAAATAACATAACTGTGACTAGCAAGACCCTAGAAAAACAGGAACAAACTAATCCCAAAGCCAATAGAATATAGAAAATAATTAAAACCAGAGCTGAAATTGGTGAGAATAAAAAAATACAAAAGATCAATGAAACAAAAAGTTGTTTTTTAAAGAATAAGAGGTGAAAAAGAAGGTATCACCCCAGATAGTGCAGAGTGAAAGGGATCTAGTTTTATTTTTCTAAATAAAGACATCCAGTTTTCCCAGTACCATTTTTTCTAAGGGCATTTTTTTCTCTAACATATATTTTTGGTGTTCTTATGAAGAAAGAGATGGCTGTATCACTGTGGGTCTGTGTATTCTATTTGTTTGCATGACAATACCATGCTGTTTCCTTTACCATATCTCTGTAGTATAATTTAAAATTGGGTATTGTGATGCCTCTAGCGTTATTATTATTATTGGTTATTGTTATTTTCTTAAAATTTTCTTTGGCTATTCTGAGTCTTTTATTTTTTTCATATGAATTTTAGAACTGTTTTTTTTTTTTCTAGTTCTGTGATAATGTCATTAGTATTTTAATGGAGATTACACTGAATCTGTAGATAACTCTTTGTAATATGACCATTAACAATATTAATTCTTCCTATATGTGATCATGTGATCTCTCTCCATCTTCTATGTCTTCTTCAATTCTTTCTTCAGTATTCTGTAATGTTCACTGTGAGGTCTTTTTTTTTTTTTTTTTTTTTTTTTGCAGTACTGGGGATTGAACTCAGGAGCATTCTACCTCCGAACTATACCCCCAGCCCTATTTTTTATTCTTTATTTTGAAACAGGGTCTCACTCAGTTGCGGAGTGCCTCACTAGGTAGCTGAGACTGGCTGCGAACCTGCGATCCTCCTTTCTCAGCCTCCCAAATACTGGGATTATAAGCGTGCACCACCACGCCCAGCTTCACTGTGAAAGTCTTTCAGCGACTTGGTCAGATATATTCTAAGTTTTTGTTTTATTTTTCCTGATTTATTTTTGAGCAGATTCACTTTCGGTGTTAGAGAAGCTACAGATTTTTATGTTACTTTTTTTATCATACTACTTTTCTAAATTTGTTTATTACTTATACAAGTCTTCTCATGGAGTTTCTTTTGATCTAAGTAAAAAATTATGTCATCTATAAACATCAATTATTTTATTTCTTCCTTTCCTATTTATATCCCTTTTAGTTTTTTTTTCTTGCCTTTTTGTTCTGGACAAAATTTCAAGTACTATGTTGAATGAAAATGATGAGAGTGGACATCTTTGTCTTGTTCCTGAGTTTAGAGTAAATGCATTCAGTTTCTCCCCTATTTGCTATGAAGTTGGCTTGGTTTGTCATAAAGACAGCCATTATGAAGTTAAAGAAGGCTTCTTCTATCTGTAATTTCTTCAGTAATATCATGAATGGGTATTATGTCTCAGGATTTTCTGCATCTATTGATTATGTGATCAAAATAATGTTCTTTTTTAAAATAAGTGATTACATTTTGTAATTTAATATAAGACAACAGAAACTATTGCAAGGATGTGATATCCAGAATTCTATGACCTAGGTATAATTATTTGTCTCCAAATTTATATGACAGTTTAGGAAACTTATACTAAGAAAAATAAACATTTGGAAATATTATAAATATAAAATATTAATAAACAGCACTGAGTGTATTCTTAAATATAAGTTATTTCTCAAATCAAACCTTTCTATTAACAGGAAATAACTTACAGATTTTTAAACTTTTCCATGTGGAATTCATATACATAAACAATATAATTAAAATCTAATGAACAACAGTACTAGCGTAACTTTGGTTATCATCAATATTTATTTCTCAATCTGTAAACCCAATGTTCCATTGCTATAGAGGTTGGTAAACATTCACCACTGAATAAATAAAAACATATGTAACCCATGCTTGGCATTTGTTTTATAAAATATCTCTTTTCATCTGGCTGAAATATGTTGTTTAATATTCTTGTATAATTGGCCAAGTAATTGGTGTTATACAAAAGTAATAGGGATAACAGAAAATATATTCTATCCTAGAGAATTTACATCAAGTAGTATATACATTTAAATATTTTTATTAGTAAAGTTTATAAAATGGAAAGTCTTATTATAAATTTGAGGAAGAAAGGTTAGGGCTATTGATCAACACTCCATGGTAAAATTATTTGTTTAAACAGAAAGTATTTTAAAATCACAATATAGAATGTCACAGCAGTTAGGAAACCATTTCTCTAATAAGCCAGCCCATAAGGAACAAAGCAACTCTGTAACAAAGTGTCAAATACATGAAGTATTATATAAATAATCCAAAACAAAACTCTAGGGTTAATTTGATCAAATAAATTAAGAACCTTGAAGTAGGATAGAACTCAAGACCATGCCATGCCAATGATCTCATTTTAACAAAAGGAAACTGATGCCAATGAATTACCTTTATTTTTTTATAGTCAAATTAGCTACTAGTGAAACATCAGTCTGGCTCCCCTGATTTCCACTTGAGGGGCCAACTCACTCACAAAGATTTTTAATAAATCTATTAGAATTTACTAAAAGGTTGTGACTTGAGCCAATTGTATCACCAAACACTTCTGGATTTTTTTCTGCCTACTCTGTGTCCCTCTATTTCAGCATATTATCCCCCAATTCAAAATTAAAAAAAAAAGAAAAAGACAAGAAACAGATGATGACCTATCTTTAATCCTTGTTGAATTATAATTCTAGATTATGCAAATAACTGAAGAAGGTGAAGGAACAAAAACTTCCTTTAGAATTATTTAAGCCACTTTCTGTAAATGTCCAAGGAAAGTATCATAAAAGGCCTTTGTGTTTCAAGTAACAGAAAACCATAAACCACAGACTTACTCAAATATAATGAAGACATGATTTATCTTGCACTCCAAGTTCTTTGTAGAGTAGAGCACCAGTTTCTCATTAGGGACACAGAGTCTCTCCATCATCTATTTTTTAACTTTCTTTTATTTTTAATTGACACATAATAATTGTACCAATTTATGAAGAATAATGTAATATGATACATGTATACATTGTATGCCAATGAAATCAGGGTAATTATAATTGACATCTCAAACATTTATTTCTTTGTTATAAAATATCCAAAATCCTCTCTTCTGTTTTGAAATACACAATCAATACTAACTATAGTGCAAACAGAACACCAACAAATATTCCTTCTCTGCAATCGTAACTCTATATGCATTGACCATTTTTATTGCATCCAGCCCTCCTGCAAATCCTCCCCAGTCTCTGGTAACTTATTTTACTCTCTACCTCCATAAGATCAACTCTTAAAATTACACATATGAGTGAGATGGTATGTCTTTCTGTGTCTGGCTTATTTAACTTAACATTATATCTGCCAGGTGAATCCAAGTTGTCACTAATGAGAGAACTTCATTCTTTTTATGGTTGAATTAATTGCATACCATTTTCTTTATCCATTCATTTCTTTATCCATCCATTATCATTATGAATCCAAGGTTTCTCCATCATTTTAAATTTATATTTTCTTTTTTGGGGGGGGGGCAGGTACTGGAGATTGAATCCAGAGGCATTCTACTTCCCAGCTACATCCCCAGCTCTATTTTATTTCTTATTTGGAAACAGGGTCTCACTAGTTTGCTGAAAGTTTTGCGAAGTTGCTGAGGCTCGATTTGAACCTGCAATCCTCCTGTCTCAGCCTCCCAAGTACTGGGATTACAAGCGTGCACCATCATGTCTGGTTGAATTTTTTATTTTCTATGTTTTATTTTTTGGCATACATTATTTTCACAATTATTGGACTCCAGGACAATTCTATATGTAGGCTATTGTGAATAGCATTGTGATAAACACGGTAGTACAGGTATCTCTCTGACATACTGATTTCATTTCCTTTGTATACATTCCCAGTAATAGGATTGCTAGGTCATATTATTATTCTATTTATAATTCTTAGAGGAACTTCTGTGCTATTTTTCATAGTAACTATAATTAGTATGGCTACTAATTAACATTCTCACCAATCATGGGCAAGGTTCCCTTTCATCTATATCCTGGCCAGCACTCTTCTTTTGTCTTTTTGACAATAGCCATTCTTAATGAGGCGAGGTGTTAATATGATTTGGATTTGCATTTCCCTGATGATTAACAATGGTGGCACTTTTTAAAAATATAACTGTTCACTATTTCTAACTCCATCATTTTGATCTAATGTCAGCAGTGTCATCTTGATCTTGAGACTAGTTTTGATTTAGAAAGAATAAATATTTTCCTGCTTACACAAAATGGGAGAAAAAGAGCCGGGCATGGTGGCGCACGCTTGTAATCCCAGCATTCAGGAGGCTGAGACCGGAGGATCCAGGTTCAAGGCCAGCCTCAGCTACCTAGTGAGGCCCTCCGCAACTTAGTGAGACTTGGTTTCAAAATAAAAAATAAAAAATAGGGCTGGGGGTATAGCTCGGAGGTAGAATGCCCCTGAGTTCAATCCCCAGTACTGAAAAAAAAAAAAAAATGGGAGAGAATAGTTTGCCATAGGCTTAAGAGTGACTAAAAAAATTCTTACAAACATTCGGAAAACATCTCCTTGTAAACCCATGGCCAAAATTCAGTCATGCTGTGGAGCAATCATCAGCAATGAAGATTAGATTATTATTAGAGCAACCAGGTCATCTCTCAGACAGAGATGGGTTGGCTTTCCTCAGGCACATGACTTTATGCAACAGGAATATAAACTGAAAAAAATTGGGTTCTGTTAAAAAAGAATAGGCCTATGGTTGTTCAGTAAGTATCCACCAATGTTAACTACTGTTTAGCTACTATTAGCTACAATATTTCTGCATCCAACTTTATTACCATTTATTGATTTTCAAAAATTCCCAACCCTACTTACATGTTTCTACTCCTTTCCTACAAAAGACAATAAGAAATATCTAATCTGGTACCCACATCAGTATAAAATTGCCAGATTAAAGCCATTGAAATGATTTGGATTTAGAATGTCTCCCTAGCTGTCATGCAAGCAAGGTAGCAATGTTGGAAACAGGGCATGATTACTAAGGATGGGTCCCTGGGGGTGTGGCCTTATTATATATCCTTCCTCCTCCCTCTGCTTGCTCTCTGCTCTTCTGGCTTCCGTGATGTGAGGAGCAGAACCTCTATGTGTTCTCTCTCTCTCTCTCTCTCTCTCTCTCTCTCTCTCTCTCTCTCTCTCTCTCTCTCTCTCTCTCTCTCTCTCTCTCTCTCTCTCTCTCTCTCTCTCTCCTTCCCTCCCTCCCTCCCTCCCTCCCCCTCCTTCCCTCTCTCTCTCTCCCTTTCCTCTCTCCTATCTCTTTATCTCTCTCTATCCCTATTTCTGTCTCTGCTTCCCATAACCATGCTATGAGCTTCAGATTCTGTCCTCACATGGGTTGGACCTGGAATCTACAAAAAATGTGAGCATATAAATCTTCCTTCCTCTAAATTGTGTGTTCGGGTTTTGGGTTATAGGAGTGAGAATTCAGACTGAGACAGGCATTTTCTCCATTAGGTCTAAACTGCTATGTGAACTACACCTAAATGTTAAGGAATCCATTCCCTCACATTCACACACCAATCCACAGTGGAGTTTTTTCTACAAAATAGGAATGGTAAAAATGCCTGAGAGGGAATAAATGAGATGCAACCCAAAATTATCACTGGACCATAAATTATCATACCGTATGGTCCTAAACAGGACAAGTAAAGATTCCCAGATTTGGGAAGAGAATATGTTCCTGGATAACCCATGTTTCTGCTTTCTGAAGGCTTACCTTTATCCATTCTCCTCTATGGATATACTGAGTAAATTATCCTGTTAATTTTCTGTAATTGTGGAAAAATACCAGAGAAAATCAACTTAAGAGTGGAACAGGTTTATTTATTTTGGCCTACAGCTTCAGAGGTTTTGTTCTGCGGTCACCTGGCCTTGTTGCTAAGGCAAAGCTGCACATCATGGCAGGGGGCAAATGGAGGAGGCAGCCAGGAAGCAAAGAGAGATAGGAAGGGGCCATGGTCTCAATACTCATCATGTCACAGTCACTGTTATTTACATCATGCTTTTTCCCCCAATACTTAGGTGGGTTGAGTTATTAGCAAGCAAAATCATATCTTTTCATATCATTTTGATTGTTGTGTATGCAACATATGGATATTCTTATGATTATCACTAGCACTTTTTAATAAATCTTTAGTTTACCATTAAGGCTATATAAGTTGACTTAACCATTTCTATACAACCTTCTAAGTGAGTTCTGATGGTATTTGGAACATTTTTATGCATATATTTTCCTATACTTTTGACAACTTAAATGGGTTAGGTAGTTAGAAATAAATCAGCTCATTCTAAGTCAATAGACAAGTTTAATTCTGATATCTATTTCCAAGCCTCATTTTACCAACCGAGAGCTGTCTTATAACAGTCTGATTATGGCATAGCAACAGTAGTGTCAGAGGAGTAGAAAAAAAAGCTAAACATTTGTGGCTTCTGCCTTGCCTCTCCTAATCTGGATATATAAAGCTTATATCTTGGATGACTATTTATTTACTTTTGTGTCAAGGTCACTTATGATTAGAAGAGTAATAGCAATTTTGATATGGAAACTACATGAAATAAGTAGTTTATGTTCTAATAGGGGGTTGAAAAATCAGGAAAAAAGAAATCCTTCATGTTTCAAGTTTTATATAAGAAATACCACATATGGTTAGTAGCATGGGCAGAACATATTAGAAAAGTGACCAGGGAAAAAAATGGCAGTCACTATAATGAGCTAGCTATGGTAGTGAATTTGGCGACTATAAAACACAAGTCAGCCGGGCGTGGTGGCGCACGCTTGTAATCCCAGCATTCGGGAGGCTGAGACCGAAGGATCTGGGTTCAAGGCCAGCCTCAGCTACCTAGTGAGGCACTCCACAACTTAGTGAGACTCGGTTTCAAAATAAAGAATAAAAAACAGGGCTGGGGGCATAGCTCGGAGGTAGAATGCCCCTGAGTTCAATCCCCAGTACCGCAAAAAAAAAAAAAAAAAAAAAAAAAAAACAAGTCATTTAATCTAAGAGCTACACTTCTAAGAACAGATTATTTTTCTTTATAGAATTAAATAAACATGAGCATCATAGTGCACACACAAACACCCTTATTGTTCACTGACATATCAATAGACCATGAAATAGTTCACAACAGTTATAAAATGCAATGGATGGAAGATGCCAGCACAAAAAAATTTACAGGATAGAAATATACATATGAGAGAGAGTCTTGATAATGCAAATAAATGCATCTAGGAAGATACTGAAATGGTAAAAGTCATTTTTTGAAGGGTTTTATGGACTTTATATTTGTGCTGCCCTCTTCAAATTCATATTATGAAAACTTAATCCTGATATATTAGAGTTTATCTAATGCTATGGTATTTGGAGGTAGAGCCTTTATTGGGTAATTATGTCATTAAATTGGAGCCCTCATGAGCATGATTAGTACTTTTGTAAATAGAGTCCAAAAAACTCTTATGCTATAAGAGGATACAAGAAGTCAGTTTTGGTCAGCAACCTAAAACAGTGCTCTTACCACCCAACATGTTGGCACCTTGATCTGGGACTTTGAGCCTCCAGAACTGAGAGAAATAAATCTCTATAGTTTCTAAGCTATCCAGTAAACAGAAATCTGTGAAAACAGCATCCTGAACTGACTAAGACAGAGTGAGAGGGAGTGAAAGGAGATTATAAGTTAATGAATTATTAATTTTCAGAAAAAATTAATGTTTTAAATGACAACCTGCTCAAAATAAAAATGATAATAGAACATCAAAAAACACTCAGCCTCACGATATGGCTCTACGCAATTCATGCTTACTAACTATTTTTACTTCTGATTGTCTAACAGTAAGGGCAAGAACAGAATATCTTGAAAGATATTCAATAGAGTAGGAAAACAACAGGAATCAGAGAAGAGAAATATAAGAGGATTCAGTCCCATCACCAGCAAATGCAATGAATTCAAGTAATTTTAGTTAACCTATATCAGAGTTTGCTGATAGTATCTATCAAAGGAGATCTAAGAAAGAGTTTTACTATTCTAATTTTGGTACATAAATTGATAACTTTTTCTTCTGTATAAAAAGATGAAAATATCCTAGTAAAAGAAATTCCTTGTTCCGATTTTCAGAATTTCAATTTTTCAAAAAAGGCTTTAAGATAATCATTTAAAAAGGATATGTTATCAATCAATAAAACCCTTTCTTCTTTTTAATTTCATAATGTTAACATTATACAAAAAATACCAAATAATATTTTCATTCTAAAGCATTATGCAGATGTTTACAGACTATAATGGTAAAGATGAGGTTTTCTTTCCTGCAGTGTTACCCTCTTACTTTTTAACTTCCTGGCTATAAAATTACCTGGGCCCCATTATGCATGTACATCACATGGTCTCCTTTCTGTTTTATTATGCATTTTATTTGCCATAGTACAGTGAAAAGATGCACTCTGTCACTAGGCCAACTTCCATGAGGTTTTCCAAAACTTGAGTTTCATAATACCATTTCTGGATAATTGACCAATAAGTACATTTATAGTTTTCTATTTAGACAAAAAGACATTTTATTAGCATTTCGGTAATCCATGCCAACACAACAATTACAATGGAGCAAACAGGAAATGAGATATTTTCCTGAATTCTTTTTAAGTCTAGTTTCCTCTTATCAATATTTAAAAAATATCCTTTCCATTTTATTTTTCTGTTAATTGTGAAATATCCAAAGCAATTCATTCAACAAATGCCACATATTAATAATGTGGCCAGCACAATTAGAAATATAAAGAGGTAAATATGAATATGTAAAACATAAGAAAAATATTTAAGGATCCATAAAAAAAGAAATGACTGACTTAGTAGATAAACATTCAGTAGTTTTGAGGGAAGATGGGATGGGTAGGGATCATATAATTTCTCAAGAACAGAAGAGTTAAGCCGGGCGTGGTGGCGCATGCTTGTAATCCCAGTACTTGGGAGGCTGAGACAGGAAGATCACAGGTTCAAACCCAGCCTCAGCAACTTAGCAAGACTCTTGGTAAACTAGTGAGACGCTGTTTGGAAATAAGAAACAAAATTTCGCTGGGGGTGTAACCTGGAGGTAGAATATCTCTGGGTTCAATCCCCAATACAACAAAAAAAGGAACAGAAGAGTTAATGAAGAAGATCATCCCTCTGATAGGATCATTATAAGCTTAACATCAGGTGGACCTAGAGACCTAGGTTCACTGTAGGAACACAGTAGACTCTCAGTAAATAATAATAATATTCATCATCATATACCCAACATTTCAAAAATAGTATTACCTATATCAAATAGCATTGACTTTTACATACCTTTGTTTCAAAGGAAATACCTCATTTACAAAGATAATTTGAAGACTAACATAGTATCCTGTTATTTTTCCAACTCAAATGTATTCTACTAATAAATGGTTTTTAGATCCTTTATAAGTTCATTTACAACTTTCAAGATATAAAGTTTTAAAATTTCCATTTTTCTAGTCATAATAAAGATAACCCAAAACAACGACAAAGAGAAAGGAAAACATAAGTCATTTAAGTGCACACTGAATGAATAATCCCACAAGTAAACATTTATTTAGTATGTTGCAATATCATTCAGCATCTCCTGAGGCACTAGTGGAAAATCACACACACACACACACACACACACACACACACACACATAAACACAAACACACACACACACACTTATCAGATTTCAAATTTCCAATTTCTTCTCTCTGGTCATCAGAACTAGAATAAATCTCAGCAAGAGTGTAGCTGCAATTATCTCACAAGACTCACATACACACAGTATATTAGCAAAGGAAATATCCCTAATGATTAAAATCTCAACTATAGACACTGAGGACTCATAGTAATAGATTAGGCACTGGAAAGACACTTTGTTGTGGCCTGATTTCATTTAATATTCACAGATAAGAAATAAACATGAAAAATCCAGAATGTACATTGATTTTTACCCATATGACAATATCACCTGAAAAATTGTGGCTGCATATTTACTGTCTGGAAAATGGGAAGCATTTGCAAATGAGCATCTAGATGTCTGAGCAGGAGCTGCTACTTACCCATATCCATGGAAAATAGGAATCAGCAACAAAGCCAGATATCTTTCCAAAAAATGAATATTCATAATTTTGCAAGTACAATACAGATTGATTTAAACACAACTGTTAAAATTTCACCTTGATATTCTGCCTGACAACAGTGAAAATAAAAATATAACATGACATAGGGCAATTAGCCAAGAGTGTATCTTCAGTTACTGTGAAGAAGTGGTACAGAGACTAGCAGTAACAGAGAAGAACAGCCTTTCTGTGTAGGAAAGAATATTATACAGGAATAGAATAGAGAACACGCAGGTTTGGGAAATATTTATAAAGGTACAATAGCTTTAGGATGTCAAATCTGAATATGTTGATTTCTATCTTTCTTATTCTCAATTCTCTTAAACAGCATTTCTCAATCTAAAACTATTCAATATTAAGTAACAGTAAAGGCAAATACATACTTCGGAATCTCTCATATAATAATTCTTTGGTTCACCATAGTCTATCAAGATCAAACTAAAAAGTTCAAACACAGAAGGCTGAACTTTCAAACAGGAGACTACAATGAAAGTTCATCCAAACATATAAATGTCAAACAGCTTGCAGTCACACAAACCAGATGTCTGTCTGTTCGCATGTGAGCACACCTTCACATCTGTCTGGTTTTAGTGTCCTCATGTTTCATTTGAAACTGTCCAGACAAAGCTAACCTAGAAAGCTATTTTCAATCATTGACCTTTAGTAGAAGACACTTCTAATTTGGATAAAATCAGGATTTGAAGCTGTTTTAGGCAACAGGAACAAAGGAATTCAGTACACCACAGCTTCGATCTCTGTGTTAGAAAATGAATCCTGAAACTATAATTAAACAAGCATTCCTCAATAGGCTTATTCTATTTGATTTCCACTGGATAATGAAAAGTAGTCTTCTAAAAATCACAGGCCTGATCATGCTATTTTTCTGGTTAAGTTCTCAAAGCTTTCCCCAGTATTAGAAATAGCAAATTTTTAGTATAGTTTTGAGAATTAACTTCAATCTGACAACCACATAACATAGAGGAGGGTTTTTCCCAACACATTGAAAAATGAGGATCCTTTTCAACATTTAGAACCTCTCTTGGGTTGAACCTCTTTTAGGAAAATTCCAATATTCACCAACTGAATAGTAGAGAATTGTAATTATGAATTCAGAAAAGTATTTAAATTATCTTCAACAATCATACCATCAATACATACTTGAAAATAATTTATTACCTAAAAATTCTGAGAGCCAAGAGGATTTGAAGACTTAGGGAACTGCTTTGTGAATAAAGGTTTAGCATCCACTCCTAAGGGGAAGAGACTAAGGAATTAGGAATTTCGTGTGTATCACGTGTATTTGTACTGCTGTAGCTCCACTGTTCAGCACTATAAGTGCAGAGAGCATGTGCTCAATACATACTTGCTAAAAGAATAAACTACTTAAGACCAGGGTTCAGGACTTAATAACCAGGCTTAGGTCTGGTTCCACTAATGGACTGAGTATCTGAGCAGCTCCTTCCTTCAATTCCTCCAAAGATCAGCCTAAATGTCACCTTCTTAATGAGGCAACACTCCATCTGGGATTCTCAATGTCCCTCATTTCCCTTAATCCATCTCATTTACCCACCCACTGCCAGTATTCATCACATTCCATTATTCTCTAACTTACTATATAGTAATACTTTTTGTATTATTTTTACTATTTCCTATCCACTAGGACATAATCCACTAGAACATAAGCTCCACAAGTACATAAACTGACAGTCATTGGTTACCTGATGCATTTCAAGCTTTAAAACAATGTCCAGCACAGTGAATGTCTCTTAAATAATTAAGTCATTGAGAAGTCATTACATCTTAGTGTTTCTGATTCTTCATCTGTAAAAAAGGGACACCATCTCTCCTTCTCAATTTGTAGAGTGGTTCAAAAAGCAAGTGAATCTCCCATTGATATATGGGATCAGATTACTATTGTGAAATTTATGTAATCACACTTGTAACTCTTGCACATGGCAAGGTAGGTGATGACGGTAAGTAAGGTATTGCCTCTCTGCTGGAGGCTTACTGTGGGAGTAGGAATGACAGTTCACCTCCCCATCCAGGTACAGTTCATTTCATGAACTGAACTTACTAATTTCATTCACATGACTAAGAATTGTATCTGTAAAGTTAGTCTATACATTTTAACTACAAATAACAATCCACTAGGCTTCATCTTGGGAGCTTTCTTTCCTTAAAATGACCTTTCCCTTTCTCCTCAGTTTCCTAATTGAGTTGTACAAGATTCCCCATATTCATAGGTATAATGATTCATATTAGGTGACAATTTGGCTGTCTACATTCCACTGTACTGTAGCTAATGAAACGCCAAAGAACATAGAACAGCTTAAGTTTTGGCCAAATATTAATCTAGATGTGACTACAAAATGTTTTTAGATATTAACATTTACAAGCATTGAGTTTTAAGGAAAATACATTACCCTCCATTATCATGATGCGATTAAGGCCACATCCAATCACAATGGAAGGCCTTCAAAGCAATGACTGGGATTTTTTAAGGAAAGAATTTTGACTTGACACTGCAACATAGCAATCTTGCCCAAATTTCCAGCCTGCAGGACGTCAGACTTCCTAACTCTCATAATCAAGTGGCAGTCTCTTTCTCGCTCTGTTTATACGTTACCATTTTATGTTTCTGGACTACTCTGACTGATACATAGGGCTCTGATACAGTCTAAGGTTTGAAAACAATACTGGTGAAATTCCTGCTTAGTAATGCAAAGTAAACATGCACATTTTATGTTATTTCTTAAGAAAAGTAGTTTTTACTCAGGCATAATTAAGTACTTACTGCAAAAGATATATTTTAAATGTTAAACAAAAACTTAATGAATTGACAAATATACAAATTGTGCACCAACCCTCTGAAGATACAGAATGTTTATTTCATCCCTCTTGCTCTCTTCTGCTGATATTTATTACCATAGATTAGTATTGTCGGTTCTAGAATTTTATATAAAAATCATACGGTATTCACTATTTCATAAGTAGTTCTTTTTCCCAACACGTTTTGATACTCAACTTTGTTATTGAGTGTACCTGAAACTTTTTTAAAAAAGATTTATGTTTAGGCTCCTAATCATCTTGAATTTATTTCTATATTAGGTTGAAGGTTAGGGTTGAAGTTCAATATTTTCTTCTCTATACTTTTATTGGTGCATTGTAATAATACACCCATACCAAGTTTCAAAGTCATACAAACAAATATGCACACAGATTTTGGTACTTTCCCTTGAGGTCACACTTCTCCCTATACATAACACTAGGATTGGTAATGATAGGTTCATACACGGGCATAGCATAATTTGAACTGTTTCATTCTTCAGTTCTTCCTTTTTCCCTCTCCACCTCCTCATCTCTTTTCCCTTCCCCTATTCTACTGGTCTCTCTTCTCAGTTACCTAAAGTCCCTTTTAGTTACTATTTTCCCTCTAGCTTCCACATATTAGAGAAAATATTTGAACTTTGATTTTTTCTGATACTGGCTAATCCTAACATAATATTATCTAGTTCCACCATTTCCCTGCAAATGATATAATTCTGTTCTTCTTTATGGCTGAGTAAAATTCCATTGTATAGATATACAACATTTTCATAATCCTGTTGAAAGAAAGCTAGAGTGATTTCATAATTTGGCTATTGTGAACTGTGCTGCTACAAACATGTGTATGCAAATATCAACAGTATTCTGATTTCACTTCTTTTGGAAAAATATGAAGAAGTGGTTCACAGAGCCAGAAAAAACAGTCCTAAAATTCATATAGAAAAACAAAAACCCAGAATAGCCAAAGCAATTCTGAGCAATAAGAATTATGAAGGAGGCATCAAACACTTGAGTACAAATTACACACAGAGCTATAGTAACAGAAGCAGTATGGCACTGGCAGAAAAACAGACATGTATACCAATTAAATAGAAGATACAAAAAAAAAAAAAAAAAAAGCTAAGTGAGATTAGCCAGTCACGGGAAGTTAAGGGCCATACGTTTTCTCTCATATGTGGAAGCTAGAGAGAAATCAGGATACAAGAGAGACTCAAGATAAAGCAGGAAAAACCCCACTGGAGTGATGGAGGGGTTTAAGGGAAGGAGGTGGTGGGGAAGGGAGGAGAATTGATGAAGGAAACACTTCTATGTACATATATGAAATTATCAATGCAAATCTTACTATCATGTACAGGAAAGGACAGGGAGTGGGGTAGGAGCTCGGGTGCATGTATGTCCCTGTCACTCTGAAATTCATTATGGTGTGAGATTACAATGAGCAAATAATACTATATTTTTTTAAAAAGAAACAAATGTTCAGATTTCAACACAGGAGTCATATGCTGGGGAAAAGATAGCCTTTTCAACAAGTAGTGCTGGGAAAACTGGATATCCATATGTAAAAGAATGAAATTATACTCTAAGCTCTTACTCTTCACAAGAGTCAACTCGAGATGGATCAAAGACCTAAAAATTTGACCAGAAACTTTACAATCAAAAGAAGATGACTTAGGATCTACTCTCCAACCTATAAAAACTGGTAGAGACTTTCTCAATAAGACCCTCAAAGCTCAGGAAATAAAATTGATATAGTATCAAGTTGAAAATCTTCTGCACAACTAATGAAACCATCAAAAGTCTGAAGAAAGAGACTACATAGCAGGAGAAAATCTTTGCCAGCTACTCCTTTGACAGAGGAATAATATCTAAAATATATACAGAAAAGTTAACACTAAAAAGTTAACACTAAAAGCAAGCAGCAAAATAACAAATAACCCAATAAAAAATGGGCAATTGAACTAGACACATCTCAAAAGAAGAAATACAAATGGTCAATAAATATGTGAAAAAAGTTCAGTGTCATTAGCAAATGGGGAAAAACAAATCAAAACTACACTGAGATTCCACCTAACTCCCAATTAGAAAGTCAGTCATAGAGAATACAAATGATAATAAATGCTGGTGATGATGTAGGGAAACAGGAATTCTTAGATGCTGTTGGTGCAAATTAGTACAACCGTTATGGACAAAAAAAATGGAGGTTCCTCAAAAGATTAGGAGTGAAACCACCATATGAAGTTCAATGTTTTATGGTGATTGTTTCCTACTATACAAGAACAATTAATCCAAATGATTTTTCTTAATCTATTGAATCACCCTGATGCATCTATCAAAAATCAACTGACATATATGTGTATCTATTTCTAGACTCTATTTTATTTAATTCCTCTACCTAACTTTCTTAAGCCAATACCACAGAGTTTTCTTTCTAGAGCCTGACAGGTTCATAAAACTTTCTCAAGTTTCAATGACAGCTATATACAAAAGCACATGGTAGACAGTGCTCAAAAAATGTTCATTATCTCATACTCTATGAAAAGCTAGTTTTAACAAATGCTCTTCGGCCAGTTTCACAAAGCAGTTTCATTACATGTGCAGAAGAAGATGAGATATACAATTAGAGTTAGTAGGGTTATCTTAAATTAGGATGACAAAAAGAACACTGCAGATACTAACATACAAGCATTCAAGAGAAAATCAGTTCAAACCTGAGTATCTAGAAAGACCTCAGTTTTGATACTCCAGAATTAGAGAACTCAGTCATAATCCAAAACAAAACAGTTGACTTCACAGATAAGGTGAAAAGAACTATTCCCATAAGATCAAACTTTCTGGTCATATAAAATCAGTACTGATCCTTGCATTTGTTTTCCCTGAGTAGCAAGTGAAGCCAACTAGCTCACTCTTAACATCTTGCTGCTACTTCCATAATATGCCTTCTCATGACCTAATAATGTGTATTATTTTCATATATAAGATGAGCAAACCCTGTTGATTACTCAAATGCTGACACTCATGTTTTAGTGAAATACAACAGTCACTTTGTTCATCTGACAACATAGTTGGAAAAAAAACCCATTAAAAAAAAAAAAAAAAGCAAAACCTACCCAAACCCAGGTCAGACAGAATAAGGTAAGCATGATAAACATGACACACCTACACTATGAATGTGCCATTGTGAGACTGAAGAATGCTTGAGGGCAAGAGGGAAAGCCTACTTATGAAACCAAATCACACACCTGGGAATAACAGAAGCTGCCCTTAAGGGTGGAGATTGGGGACCCAGATGATGGGAGTATGATAGTAGGAGGCTTTCTACTGTGTTCAATTGTAACAAACAACCAAACAAAATTGATACCTTTAGCATGGTCTCATACGCAAACAAACCACCACCAACAACAAAAATAAAATTTGTTGCCATTTAGGAAAGTGTACTTCCCTTACCCCTTTAGATATCAAATTAGTAATATGCTCTTTTCTGCTGGAAAGTCCATAATTGTTTTCATTTGAATTTTATTTAATATAAACTAAGAACTGCAAAACTCCCAACACATAATAATTCTCTCAAAATACCCATAACTAAGAAACAAACAAATTCTTAACATGACTTTTGCAATGTAAGGTGACTTAGAATAATTCCAGCCACAGTTAAAACACCTGCCTAAAAAGTTAAAAATGCCAGGACAATTTTCTGTTTTTTTCTCACCAATACCAGATGCTAATTCCCGGACCTCCCTTAAGGAGATTTTACTAAAAAGGGCATACAATTGCAAATCTTTCTTGTCCCTTACAGATGTATATGTGGTACCAAGAACTGAGAGGTGTCCTTCTCAAGTACCTGAAAGCAATTCATCTGAAACGTAATCTTCAGGAAGGATACATCCTCATCCTCATAGACTCTATGAAAAATATAATCCTTTTTGAGGTTGTCAGGTACCAGATATTGCTGGCCTAATCACATTTACACTAACCATCCCTTTGAAATTTTTTAATTGAGGACTATTCACTCCCTATCCCAAGTCCACAATGAGTACTTATGTACATGTATGTTTCTATCACACTACATCTCAAGATGATATATGGCTACAATGCACCAATAAAAGCATATTTAAAAAAAGAGCCCAGTCACCTCTGCACAATTAGGAATGAATAGGACTATTGTTGAGCAGTTTCTGACTACAATCTGTTTTCATAGCTTTAACTAATGTCTGGCTTTATCTTTGACAGCAGTTAGTGTGTGATATGTGTAAAAGATATCCAATGACTAATGTTTAAAATCCAGATTAGCATCATAGCATAAATTTTCCAAATAAAATGCATTAGGATAAACAAAAGAACTGCAATATTTAAAGCCCTTAAAACTTCTAATAATTCTATAAATACATACACATGCTACTCAGTATGATTCTATTTCAACTTTGTAGAAGGAGGTATCCAGTTGGAAAAAATAATAACTATATTAAAAAACAAACTAAAAATCATATTATTACTATTATGATAAAATTCTGACATTTCCAGGTAGAACTTGTATATCTCCCAATAATATGCTCAAATTATATATCAACTTTTTAAAAAAACTTCAGTAAATTTTTTTTTCTCTCACTTCAGCAAATATTTCTTGTACTATCCAAAAAAAAAAATCATTATGACAGATTTCCTGATGTTGTTTACAGTTTCCAGGGGTAGTGAATTTCATGGATCCAGACATTCTACTATAATATACTATAACCATTACTTTAAGATAAATGGCGTTCCTTCTATGAACATATTGGTTTTCTACAAATAAATGAGCTTCTACTATTTCACATGAGTTCTTGTGTAAGTTGAAGGCTGAGTATATAAACATACTCAATAAATGGCTTACTCTTCCTCACTTTAGTGATTCAAATTCATGCCTCAGTATAAGTAGAAATTGTTAAATGTTATGGATCTTGGAAAACATTCTCTTATAACAGATATTGGAAATGTTAATCTGCTAACCTTCAATCCATGCAGTATTTCAAAAACTGGTTCTTCTACATCAAGTACAGTATTTACTCATAATAGCCTCACTTATAATGAGCATCTTAAATATTCTATACATGATCTAAATTAAACATTTTGTTCACAGCATCACATTTATACAAATTCAAATTACTTATGAAGCTTTATAATTATTTGATATGCAGAAACTCAATTAAAAATGTAAGTCAGTGCCTAACTTGATTTCTACACAGCATATAATTAATTAAGCTGCAGCAATCGTAGGCCTTAGGATTTCTTGAAAGTCAATTAGAATTTATTTCCAAAAATTTCAGATTAAAACCACAAGGCTTTTCACAAGGCTTTTTATAAAACCTAAGTATTATTTACATTTAAATGACTAATATTGTGAAAGATTAATGAATTGGCATGCCATCAATTCCCTTAAGCAGAAATGCAAAAACCTACCAGACAATGAATGTTCACACGGTAATGTGGTGAGAAAGCATGCAGAAACCTGAAACACAAACATCTAGCACATAGATACCAGAAACTGTTATTGCTTAACGTTCACCAGAAAAGGTTAGTGCTAAAATCTTTCAGTTCAAACGGAGTTTCATTTTTGTTCATTTATGATTGTTAATCTAAACATTTTTCTCAATATTTTTGAACTACCTATGTCTAAAAATAAAGATAAATAATTTCAACACCCATTTAAATAATTAAGAAATCAAATCCATTGCAAATTAGGTTTTTAACTGATAAGCATTTATCCTGTAAGCTGAAAGAAGAGATGAAGGCAACACACACTCCATAGTATAATTTTACTAATAAAATACAGCATTTGACATTTCTAACAGTGTGTTGAACTTATAAAGTAATAAAAACATGTTAATACGCTAATCCTATATGTAAAACTTTTGAGTACTTAAATTTAAAAGTTCATAACTTCTCAAGATTTCTATGCAAATAATACTATTTATAAATATGATAGATTTATTTCTTACTTTCTTACAGTTTAACCTTTTATTTATTTAATTTATTTATTTATTTTTTGCAGTACTGGGGATTGAACTCAGGGGCATTCTACCTCTGAGCTACAGCCCCAGCCCTATTTTTTATTCTTTATTTTGAAACAGGGTCTCACTAAGTTGCAGAATGCCTCACTAGGTAGCTGAGGCTGGCCGCGAACTGGATCCTCCGGTGTCAGCCTCCCAAATGCTGGGACTACAAGTGTGCGCCACCATGCTGGCTACAGATTAACCTTTTATTTTTCTCTTATTGTGCTATTTAGAGCATTCAGTAGAAGAATAACTAGAATGGTAATTGTGGCCATTCTTTTCTTGTTGATCTCTATAAAAACAAAGTCCTAAAACATTAAGTATGCTGTTTGCCTTACTTTTTTGGTATATTAATTTATCTATTTAAAAACATTTTATTCTATCCTCAGTTTGCTATGAGTTTATCATGATTGAGTGCTGAATTTTATCACATCTTTCCTCCTACTAATGAAATGGTATCATTCTCCTCCTTAACTTGAATATACTGTAAATTATTACACTAGATTAAAAAAATCATGTCTGATTTCCTGGGACAAATCATGTTTCTCAACAAGTGCTCATGTTTATGAGTGATATTTTACTATAATTTGAAATATAACAATAAGTTTAACCCATAACAAGAGAAATATATGACCACCACTATTCTGTTAATATTTACACACTTTCAGGAACATAATAAGCTTGGTATAAACAAACCATCAGAAAGATATACTACTTTAAATAATAAAGGAAAGGATACTAGTCCAATAAATGATACTCCCATAACTTGCAAATATTAGTTCTTCCTTGCACATTCCATAATACTTACTGGACAAATACCTATTGAGGGCCTAGCATAGAGCAGGCACCATTCTAAATGCTAGAAGTAAAGCAATGAACTAGACAAAAACAAAATAAGAACACCCTGCTGGCTTTATATTCAAGTGAAGGAGACAGATAATAGGAATAAATAAGCACTATGTGCCAAACTGCGTTGAATCACTGTGAGGCAAACATATGAGAGGCAATGGAAAATATTTGAATCAGAAAAAAATAAGGTCAATACACATTCAATGCAAACTGGAGCACATGGAAATAAATCAATATCTATAAGAGATAGAAAAGCCAAGCATTATGATAAAATAGTATAAACATACATAAAAGTTATATTATTTCTGGAAAATGACAATTGTAGCAAGGCTAACAGACATGGTAGAATAGTAGCTCATTTCCTTCTAATACAACAAAAGTACAAAATGCTTATCCATTCCTTCCTTGTCTAGGGAATATTAAAGTAAATGTTTCCCACGCTTTGAAAATATTTTCAGCAATATATAATTTATACTGCATTACAAAAGTGGTTAAAGATAACTGAGGGTAGCAATAGTTTACAAAGAATCTGTCTAGCTACACTTTAAGGTCCTTTGACTCTGAACCTATATAATTTCATTGAAAATTATTAAACAAGTATACCAATCTTATATCATGTTGGCACAAATCTTTCTCTCTGTAAGAATTTGTTTATTAGGAATGGAGAGCTGACCCAAATAATAAATAGTTAATGATCAATTGCTTAGATGTGTCCAGTATCTGTTCCCTATCCTATAGGGAATAATATCACAATTTTCTCTGAGGAATGCATCCTACCATTAGGTTCATCCATGTAGCTGGTTTATTTCAGGTATGAGCAAATTATTTAGGACTAGGTAATGAAGAGAACATCTACATGAGCCACAGAATTGAATTAGAAACTAAGCATATGTTTTACTAAAGAGCGAGAAACAAAGTTTTTGGTGAAAATATTGGGATGGAGGTATTTTTTTTGCATTTTTTGCATTGAGTTTACTAACCTGGCAGAATACAAACTAGGTTAGCTAGTGATTATGTATGATATATGTGTGTGTGTGTGTGTGTGTGTGTGTGTGTGTGTGTGTGTGTGTGTGTGTTTTACTGGGGATTGAACCCAGGGGCGTTCTACCTCCAAGCTACATCCATAGACCTCTTCCATTTTTATTTTGGAACAGGGTCTCACTAGGTTGCTAAGAATCTCACTAAATTGCCGAGGCTGGTCAACAACCTTCAAATCTCCAGTCTGAGCCTCCTAAATACTAAGATTACAAATATGTCCCACTGCAACTGATTCATTTGATACTATTTAGCAAATGCCTGAGAATGAAGAATGGGCATAGGCAGGAGAGATGAAGAGACAGAGACAAATGAAAGATTTTAGTTTTAACATATGAGTCCAAGACTAAAGCCAAATCTTGGATTTTTTCCTTATATTCCTAAATCAATTTGCATTGTAATAATTTTACTTGCAATTCAAAAATTCCAACTGCTAAATCAATTAGTTCGACAGTCAATGCAATTGGCTTAGAAATTTATGCTGCCAAGCCGGGCATGGTGGTAATCCCAGCATTTGGGAGGCTGAGACTGGAGAATCCAGATTCTCAGCCAGCTGCAGCTGCTTACTGAGGCACTCCACAACTTAGTGAGACCCTGTTTCAAAATAAAGAATAAAAAATAGGGCTGGAGCTGTAGCTCAGAGGTAGAATGCCCCCAGGTTCTATCCCCAGTATCGCTAAAAAAAAAAAAAAAAAAAAAAAAAAAAAACTTACAGTGCCTTCATCTTCCTCCAGGAAATTTAGCTCAAACTGATATAAACACAACATTTTAAAAATAGCTTTTGAATGACCACTAAAATTGTATATAGAAAGCATAATACCTAATTCTATATACTGTCACAGAGCTAAAGATTTAAGCATACTTACTGATATATTACTTAGACAAAAACACTATACTCAAAAGTTCAAGATCACGGATTAAAAATTTAAAGATGAAATTAAAATTCAATCATTTTGCAAACTGTGGTTAGTATATATTTCCTAATTCATTAAAATTATCAATCTATTTACCTAAGTATAATTCTGTAATTTAAAAACATTACATAGTCTACATTTTCTTTTTTAAAATAGGATTATTGCTGAAAATTAGTAGTATAATAAAACACTTTTTACATATGTCTAACCTGAAATACCATATACAAGCATCAGAAAAATATGACATTTGAATTTAGGCAAAGGTTAATCTGTACCTTATTAATAACCACCCAGTATAAGTCAATTAGAACTCTGAGAAAGTAGTTAGATATGGCAACTAAATTGCTAATACAAACTCTAGATACTTGATGAAACAATTACAGAAGTTTAAGAGAGCCATTTCCATTTTGCATTTAAAATAAAATTTAAAGATCATGGAGAAAAATTCTTCCTTCTTATGTTTTATTGAAAACAGAGAATCTATAACAGTCGACTGAAATTTAGTAATTTCTCTAACTTCTCTAAAATGTTTAAAATCATAACTTGACAAGTTATTTGAATTTTTACTGATTACCTTTTTTGTACACTTATTTTTGTTAGGAAATCTATAATTCACAAAGGCCTGGAAGAGATAGTTCTCTACTATTTTGTCCCAGTACATGTACTTTTTTATTAGGTTTTAAGGTTATATCAGCTGAAAAGATCTGTGCTCTCTGAATAGATAGGGTTTGACAAGTTGGAGGTTTCTGTACAAGCAGCCACACTGGCAGCAGAATGCAAAATGGCTATTTCCCATTTTCATGTATATACCAGAGTCACATTTACTATTTTCTACTTCTGAAAAATACCTATCTATACCTATGGGGGCAATTAAACTCTAACGAAAAATTACTGACTTGTAACACACAATTAACCTTCAATGAAACCCCTGAGGGCTGGGGTCAACGCTAAGCCATCATTTGCCTTCCCCAGAATATTTGCAAAGGGCCTTTAACATGTTTAGAAACAAAACAAAACAAAAACTTCTCTTCTTTGCTAAGGCCTTAGAAAATTTAGCAGAAAGAGAAATACACTTATGATTTACTGAACTTAAAATATATTTGTGAAGAAAATTCATGTTCTTGTGAGGTGGCAGGTAAATCCTGGTGTTTTCTTAGTTTATTAGAAAATCTAAAATATCTTAGGAGACCTCAGTGTAAAAAATATGAATGAGGATTTATGTGATCTTGGTTTTTTAGTCTATTTTGTGTTGCTATAAAAGAATACCAAATAATTGGTATTATATAATAAAGTAAATTTACTTGGCTCCTGCAGGTTGAGAAGTCCAAGATCAAGGGGAAATATCTGGTAAAGGCCTTCTTGTTTCACATGGATGAGAAAGAGCAATAAAAACTCATTTTTTTGTAAAAATGGCACCCTCTCTATAAAGACACTACTCCATTCACAAAAGCAGGGACCGTATGATCCAATCATTTCTCAAAGCTCCCACCTCTGCACATTGTTGAATTGGGGATTAAATTTCAAATAAACTGTAAGGAACAAATTCAAAACAAAGGAATTGACGAGATCAATTGCTGAAAATTAAGATCTTCACTAATTGTGCTTATATATTTCCTTAAGGTAATAATTTTTAGGTGAAATGTAATGCCTTCATTATTGATATTGTTTATTAAAGTTCAGAAAGATTTTTCATTGCATACTTTAATCTTTGCTCAAAGATCAGCATATTTTAGAAAAATTATAAAAGCATCTTCTTGTATAAAGTGAGATTTAGGGATAATGCCTAACTAATTCTCACTGGGGTAGAACTGAACTAAGTAACTGGATTTGTAGTGACTTCTTTTATAGGGGATTAGTATGTTCCTATTTACAGGAGTGAGTAAAATATAATTAATTCTGCACTAATGTTGGAGTTTCTTCTTATACAAAAAAACAAAAAAGAAAAAAGACCACCCTCCCTGAGAAACCTAAATCCTTTAATTGCATCAAAACATCTTAAATATGTAATAAGAAATTTAATAAAGGACTAAGAGGATTAAAGTGGTAAAGAATATTGCACAATTAAATTTAAACTCCAATACATTTAGCAAATTTTATCTTCCTATTTAAAATATAAAACTGAACAGATATAGTCAGAACCTAACAATTTAAACAAAATGTCCTTTCATTAGAAAAATAGAAAGTATATAGCATGATGCAGATGCATTAAAAATATATAAATTCATTATGCTCACATCAAATAAAATAGATCTGTATGTAGCTTGATATTTGGTGACTGGTGCCTTTTTACAACAGCATAATCTCACTACAGTGGCACTTGCTACTTCTCTATAAGACAGAAGCCAAACAACAAGTGTGTAACTATATGCCGGTGTAGTAGGTGGCCATGGAAAAGTGCTGGACCTCAAGAGGAGAGACAGAAACCTGGTGAAACTCAGTGTGGATAATAGAGTAGCAAGGTGGAAAGAGTAGTCTAACATCTGTAACAAGCCAAAATGGCTGAGGAAAGAGTATTGCCTCTTTTTTTTTTTTTTTTTTTTTTTTTGCGGCACTGGGAATTGAACTCAGGGGCATTCTACCTCCGAGCTACACCCCCAGCCCTATTTTTTATTCTTTATTTTGAAACAGGGTCTCACTAAGTTGCGGAGTACCTCACTAGGTAGCTGAGGCTGGCCGCGAACCCGGATCCTCCGGTCTCAGCCTCCCGAATGCTGGGATT
>PVLC010000176.1:0-25533 GCA_004027655.1 Graphiurus murinus | reverse complement strand
GAGTATTGCCTCTTATACAAGGTTATAGATGAAAGAATCCCAGTGGGTTATAGGTGAAAGAATCCCAGTGAGCTCCATTAGCACAGAATCTGGCACCTTGTAGACATAGTCTAAACCGATAAGAGCCTTGGGATCTGTACAGCAAACTAGCTTTAGAGGAGGGTGCTATAATCAAGAGCCATGCTAAGAAGGAACCTACCCTCTAAGGGGTCAGAAACTCCCTGTTTTCTCATCTCCAGGACCTATACTCCACTGCCTCAATGGGTGGCTGCCTCCAGAAACTATCTTCATTAAGGGAAAGGACTTTGAAATAAACCCATTGAGAGTTCTATGCTATGGAAATGTGGACTGCAAAGTGGAGTAGAGCGAAATGTTCACCAGGCTAAAATCAGCAGTTCAGGGAGCTGGCCCTCTGGGATGAGAGGAGTGAAAATCAGCCTGTGCCAGCCCTGAGGGCATCAGGATTAATGAGGGCAGATTACCAGATCCTGCCACCTTAGTGACAGCACAAATCATTGTGGCTCCATTGCTCCTCCCTGCTCTCAGAGGTATCCAGGGAAACACCACAGCACCAACAATTGCCCTGCCTCCACAATGTGCAGATGAAAAAGCTTCAAAGAACTTTTGCCTGGCGTGATCTGCATTCAACTCAAGCTAGTTCTACTGTGCAACAGCTGATAGGAATACTAGCCACCTTTTCCAGACAATATTCTATATTATCATCCTTGCATTTTTACTATATTTTCTATGTCTAGCTTATGCCTGCCATTTAATATATTGTCCTCATATTTCACACATTTTCCTTCACATGACGAGATTTTGATCTTTAGGGTTGAATAATACCTCATTGTGCATATGTACCATATTTTCTTTATCAATTCATGTATTCACAGGCATTTGCATGCTGATTCCTTTTCTGGACTATGGATAGTGCTGCAATAAACATGGGTGTGTAGGTGATTCTTTTGTATGTTGACTTGTTTCCTTCAGATACACACCCAGGGACAGATGGATCATATGATAATTAGCTTTTACTTTTTCTTGTTATAGTTGTTGTTTTGAGGAACCTCCATACTGTTTTCTGTATGGCTAAGTTATAATTCTACCAACAGTATATAAGGATTCTGTTTCCTCACATTCTTGCCCACTTTCCTTTTTAATTAACTACTTAATCAATTACTTTATTTGTTAATTGTTAACAGCCATTATTACCAGAGGAGATGGAATCTCTTTGTAGCATTGATTCACATTTCTCTGATGGTTAAAGATGTTGAGAATTTTTTCATGCATTGGCCATTTCCTTTGAGATATTTCTACCAAATTATTTACTCACTTTTATTGCACTGTTTGCTCTCTCACTGGTAAATTTTTTGAGTTCTTTCTGCCTTCTGTATACAAATTCTCTGTGAAAGGAATAGCCAGCAAAAGTTTTCTCCCATTCTGTATGATGTTTCTTCTTCTGTTGGTCAATATTTTGTGGTACTCCTTTTGAACACTATTTCCTAATATTCTTCCTGATATAGAGTTTTAGGATGAAATAGTTATTACAAAACAATGACTGACTTTGATGCTACGAAAGGAGGGCATAGGTCCAATACTCCAACATACGAGGTAGAAACTTCTAAACAAGACCACCAAAGTTCAAGAAATTAAAACAAGAATTGATAAATGAGATGGCATTAAATTAAAGTTTCTGCTCATCAAAGAAAACCATGAAGCGTCTAAAGAGAAAGTCTACAGAATGGGAGAAAATCTTTGCCAGTTATGCCTCTGATAGAGGACTAATATCTTGAATATACAAAGAACATAAAAGACTTTACACTATAAACAAATAACCCAATCAAGAAATGGGCAATTGAGCCGGGCATGGTGAAGCATGCTTGTAATCCCAGTACTTGGGAGGCTAAGACCAGAGGATTCGGGTTCACAGCCAACCTCAGCTACTTAGTGAGGCCCTCCACAACTTAGTGAGACCCTGTTTCAAAATAAAGAATAAAAAATAGGACTGGGGGTGTAGCTCAGAGGTAGAATGCCCCTGAGTTCCATCCCCAGTACTGAAAAAAGGGGGGGGGGGGACTGAATTAAATAGATACTTCACAAAAGAAGAGATATAAATGGCCAATAAATACATGAAAAAATGTTCAACATCATTAGCAATCAGGAAGATGCAAATCAAAACTGCACTGAGATTCCATTTAACCCCAATCAGAATTTCAATCATCAAGAAATCAAAACACAAGAAATCTAAAAACAACAAATTATTGGCTATTAACAGATGGATGGATTACAAAATTATGGGATATCCACACAATGGAATTCTACTCAGCAATAAAGAAGAGCATTTGCAAGAAAATGGAAAACCCTAGAGAACATTATGTTAAGTGAGATTAACGAGTCACAGAAAATGAAGGGTCATATGTTTTCTCTAATATGCAGAAGCTAGGGAGTAATGGGGATACTAAGAGGGACTCTAGATAATGGAAGAAGAACTTCATTGGACCCGGGAAGCGGTATGAGGGAAGAGAAGGGGAAAGAAAATACCAGTATCAATCTATGTACTCTGTAAGACAAGAGAAGGAAATCAAAGGGGTAAAAATAGGGAAAGAAGAACTAAAACTATCCCTATTTGCAGATGACATGATATTATACTTAGAAGACCCAACAAACTCAACCAAAAAACTTATAGAACTGATCAACAAATTCAGCAAAGTGTCTGGATACAAAATCAATCTTAAAAAATCAGAAGCTTTTCTGTATGCCAACCATAAAACCACTGAAAAAGAAATTCAGAAAACAATTCCATTCATAATAGCACCCTGAAAAATAAAATACTTAGGGGTAAATCTATTTCAAATAGGATTACAGTCAGAAATGCTAACAGGATTATCTGAGACAATAAAAACAAATTCTGATAATACAAACTACAATATTTTCTAAATGTTGACTGGGGCAGAAAATAAGTAGCTTACATAAGACTAAATGCTACTATCTGTAATGGTTTAGATTTGGAATGTCCTCTTAGCTCTCACAGAAACAAGGCAGCCATGTTGGAGGTGGGGTTGGTTGCCAAGGAAGAGTTTCTGGCTCATGACCTTGAGGATTATATATGGTCCTTCCTCCCCCCTGCGTGCATGCTCGCTCGCTCTCTCTCATTTCTCTTTCTTTCTCTCTCTCTCTCTCTCTCTCTCTCTCTCTCTCTCTCTCTCTCTCTCTCTCTCTCATGCTTCTGGCCTCCATGAGGTGAGCACAGAGCCTCACTCTTTCTCTATTTTTGCTCCCCACCACCATGCTCTAAGCTCTCCAGAGCCAGCCTAACATGGAGTGAACCCTGAAATCTTCAAAACTGTGAGCAAACATCTTGTAAGTGTGGTCAAGTTAACTAGGTCACAGCAGTGAGAATGGTGCCCAAAAAACCATCTCTCCACATTCATTCCTAGAGATGGTCCTTGGACACATAGTTCCTTTTTTGGAAATCACTTACTTTTAACCAAAGTTACATAAAATATCTAATAGTCAGTAGCTACATATAATGATTCCATTGACATAGAATGTCAAATCTGGCTTTTTCCTTTTTTCAAATTTTACTTATTTATTTATTTATTTATATTTTAATTAATTAATTAATTAATTTATTTATTTATTTACTTACTTATTTGCAGTACTGCACATTGAAGCCAGGGTCACTTTATCACCAAGCTACATCCCAGACCTTTAATTTTTTCTGAGATAAGGTTTCACTAAGTTGTGGAATCTGGCCTTGAACTTGTGACCCCCCCCCCCTGCCTCACCCTCCTGGGTAGATGAAATTACATATATACATCACCACTTCTGGCTAGAATGTCAAATCATAAAAATTATTTTGGCTTCACATTTCTCCCATGTAGCTTTACATCCCACCCAACTTGATGCTTTCAAGTCCTCTAGCACGCATGTGATGTTCTCTACTAGATTCATTTAAACACTGCAGTTTTAGAATTCTTTGTGCAGTTGCTTCTGCAGTTTCTATAATTAGTGTTCTATAAAATGAAAATAAACAGAGAAAGATAGCTCCTTAACTCAAATGTTACTTAAGGAAAGTCTATATAATCTGATGCAAGCAATACAGATACAACATATTTTATTTCAAAATGCTAAAATAATGCCACAAACATTAGAAAACTGTTTTCCAGGGACTAATTACTCGTTTTATTCCTTTGGCGTATTCTGTATGCCTATTTTTTCTATTTCATTACTCAAAATAGGAGAAACTGAACAAAGACTAAAATCAGTCTTCTCATCAATATTAGTAATAGCAGGAGTTGTATTGAACAGCTCATAGGAAATTGAATAATTACTAGTGGAAGTTTCTGAATGCTTTTTACAAGTCTAAAAACAAGTGTTCACTAAAGATTACTAGCAAGTTTCCAGTTGTCAGACATTGACTTCATTTTATGATTTATTAGAGCAACTGTTTTCTGGGAATGCTTTCCCAATTCTCTGAGACAAACCTTTTATATTACATGTTTTTAATGTAATACAACTCAACTTTCTCAAATGTGACATCAACACTTAAAAAAATAAATTATTTTGTAATACTGGCTTTGCTAACCTGAATTGAAATAATATAGTCTACCTATAAATATATTCAACCTCCATTAACATAATTCCTTAACTAAAATATAAAGGAAATACAGTGTCAAAAGTTATGACAAGTTATGTCTCAAGTTATGACAAGTAGTAGGAAAATTATAAAGTCTCACCAAAAATGTGACAATAGATTTGTTTAATTTTACTATTATTTGACTATCTCAACTTTCTATATTTTTGCTAATTTTTCATCCTGTCTATTGAAAGAAGCTCTAACATCCTTTATACACATTTAGCATTACTTTCATTGCTTCTTCAGTGTTTGTTCTACACTGAAATTCTTTTTAACTACATATGCATTGGAAATGCTATCATACATTAGGAAGACAAAGTAAGCATTCTATAATCCACTAATTTGAGATCATGCATTTAACATTCTCTATAACATTTAGAAATTCTGATCTTTTCTCATAACTCCTTGTAAAAATTCTTCAATATGGCAATATTGTATGATAAAATACAAAAGACCTCTAGGACCTCCCCCATGCCAAACAGAATCTGACCTGTACCCAATGATTTGGCATAGCAAGCAGACTGAATATTACCCACCCCCCTTCTCAACTACTCCAGTAGCTATTGTCAGTTCCACCTTTATCAAAGAAAGTAGTCTATGGTTAATTCATCCCAAAAATTTGATAGAAGACAGAGAATACATTTATATAACCCAATCTCATTAATTGTACTTAAAATACAGGTCTTTGGAATTTTAAAATGTGTCTTGTCCCAGACTGTGAATTCCACACAGATTGAAATTTGTCCTCCTCCTATGTGCTTAGCTTAGTGTGTAACTCACTATAGGCCCTGGACACTCAGCAGGTAAGCTGGATGATTTGACTGAGCATGAAGGAAAAGATCTGAACTCAAATTGAAGATATAAAATTTTAGGTTGAACAGTATAAAACTGAAGCATTGTAGACTGAAGTGAAAATCTTTGAAGATTTAAACTTAACATGATGTGAACTTAAATTACTGATTAATCTTACCAGTATATTTATGATTGGTATATAAAAGAATATGGTCATTTTAAAACTGAATAGAGATTGACATAAATTTAAGTGACTTAAGGCCACAAGTTTGAAAATCAAGAAATCAAAAGTTATAGCTGAAGATGGCCATTTCAATATTCAGTTCATAGTTTTTCACTTAGCAATTCCCCTATCTTTTCAAAAAGAAAATTAGAAAACAGTGATATATTTGTACTAATGTGTTTGAGATGTATGTAACACATTAACATTAAAAACAATTATATAGATAATGTAAAAAACAAGCTTCCTTTTTTGGGGGCTCACTACTTCTCTA
The DNA here is from genome assembly GCA_004027655.1 of Graphiurus murinus. Classification (NCBI taxonomy): domain Eukaryota; kingdom Metazoa; phylum Chordata; class Mammalia; order Rodentia; family Gliridae; genus Graphiurus; species Graphiurus murinus. The sequence continues at coordinate 19,608 of PVLC010000176.1, read as the reverse complement.
TTATACTTTCTCCATCTATTACCACTCTACTTACATGTCAAGGAAAAATTATGTAAAAATATATGTATATACTTTGGGTATTTGTATATAAATTGTGTTATCATAATTAAAAAGTTACAGTCCTATTTAATTTACCAATACCTTTATTTACCTGGTGGTAGGTAGCAAGAAATATAGTAATTAGTCTACAATATATATTCCACTATTATCATGATAGGCAGCATCTGATATGGCTCCTAATGATTGAAACACCAGATTTTGATGCCCTTTTACTCTCCCCCTGAGCAAGAGTGGAACTGAGGCATTTGCTTCTGATAAATAGAATACAGCAAAGGTGATAGCATGTTGCTAGTTAATCATGTTATAGAAGAGTGGGACTTCTGTCTCGCTGGTTCTCTTTCCTGCATGCAAGGAGATTTTAAGATACTATGGATAGGTTTGTGTGGTGAGGAATAGGCAGGTCACCTGTCGCAAGTTCATGAAATTAAGAACTGAGGTATTAGTACATCAGCTCACAAGGAACTGAATCCTGCCAATAAATAGGTGAGTGAACTAGAAAGAGCATCATTCATAGGAGAGTCTTTGAATGATTACATCCTTGAGAAATCCAGAGCTAGAGGAGCTATAGCTGTGAAATAATGAATGTTATTCTTTTAAGCCACTAAATTTTAGATATACAATAACGGGAAATGAATATGTTGTTCAAAGGAATTTTTTAGTTAATAATTTTTCACAGTAGTACATCATTTGAGGGCATTTGCCTTCATTTTCATACAAAAAGTTGCTTCTTTTATCAAAAAAAAAAAGCAGAGAACTGTGACAAAAAGTCTAATACTTTTTATTCAGATATGAATAAATGATCCTACCACCAGTTTTTAATGAGTCAACTAAGTGAGCTAAACAGACTCCCTAAAAAAATATTGTTTTTCAAATTTACACAATTTTGAAGGTATTTTATGACCTTCATATTTTCCCAAATGACTAACATTAAACTATAAAGGCCAGAACAATATTGAAAGTGAAAAATATTTAGTCTCATAAAACATTTCCACATCAAAAAAGCCTGATTTGCTCCAAACAGGGTATTATGGGTTTCTGTAAACAGATTTGGTGTTGCATGTTCAGTGTGCATGCCATATGATTCAGTGCCATGGAAAGTATCTTGTGTTTACTAAATAATTCCCAGTTAAATTCCAAGTAATTGCTCATTGCAGCAAACAAAGTCTAACTTCCCTAAGATCATCATTTTTAAGAAAGGTCTTTTTTTTTCTTCTTTGTTTACTACTTGATACTCATATGCCAATTTGTTCTACAAATGAGCATCCACATTTGAAGGATGTCTCCTATACAAAAAAGAAACCGAGAAAATGGGGTGGGAGCATATGGGATAGAAAACTGGTACTGGGTCTTGGATAGTCTTTGGGTCTAAAGAACCTGAGAACAGTTAGACTTGTTCATATGTTTCTTAAAATTTTATTATGTCTTCATTTGCGATGATTATAAGGCAAAACTTCAAAACTCAGACAATAAGAAAGAATGATTGTATTGAACTCATAAATTATAGAGTGGTCTGTTAATATTTTGTGATATGAGATCAATTTACATTGCTTCATCTAACATAATATTGTTTTAAAAAGACCTTCATTTTATCATTCTATGTTCTTCTTTGGAGTTTTACACAATGATTCTCAAATCTTTTACAGATAGTTATCAAACAAAAATTTATGGAAATGCTTTCCTTTCTTCCTTTTTTTTTTTTTTTTTTTTTGTATACTTTCCATATCTGTAGTTGTAGAAACAAACAAAATGGAATCCAAAATCAAGGAGAGGAAGATAGAGTCTGAGCCCCTGGTCTCTCCAAGCCTGGTATCTGCAGCTCTGCCAAGTGATATAGTCCTTTTCAATGTTCCTATCCTGTGAAAATGCTCATTAAGCCAAACACTGCTTTCAAAAGTCTTATTTTCTAATACAGCAAAATGATGGAATAAGAGCTCAGTGAGGAAAAAAACAAAGAGAACATGGACAGATTAAATGTGCCACACTGCCATGTTTAATATTTCCCTCAGCCTTCCCCAGGTATATCTTCAAACTCCCCTCCTGTTGTCTTCCACATTATTTTTCTTATGATGTCTAAAGAACAATTTCCCCCTCTGAACTGTACTAAAGTATATTAATGATAATGAATAATTTCTTTCTGAAATAAGAAATAGTACAGGTGAAATTTATGGACACATATGAAAGGAAAAAAAAAAAACAGGCACAGGTTCTGGAGTTAGCATGTCAGAGTGAGAGACACATGGTGTCACTTAGCACAGCTAGCACATGTTTGGGTCTCCACCTTCTCATCTGCAAAGGTTTAAAGTTGCAATGTCTGCACTTCACAGATAGAGAATCTGAGATCCAGAAAACTTACATACTTGTCCATGGTTACATAGCTAGTTTTTCAATTTAGGAGGAAAAAGACACTAATTAAGCAGAATAAGCAATCAGTTATAATAATTACAGAAAACTCTTTAACTGTAAACCTATGCTTCTGTCTCCAAATACCCAAGTATGTAAAATGCAAATATGCAGTAGAAAATTGCTATAGGACATTATAAATCTGATAGGCTTTAAAAATTTTACTGACTATAAGTTCATATATAATAAAAAATTATTGAAAATTTATGCTTGAATATATTTTATTAAAAGTCATTATAAAAATATTTTAGGCCTCAGCAAAATTAAATCTGCAAACTCTGAACAACTAACTTGAAATACTCTTCCAGAAATATATCTCTATAAGGTTCACTATTATAATATCATAGATTTTCAGATAATTAGAACATGTTCCTACAATATAATGTTATATTATGGATCTCAATGGCATGCATTAAAAAGTAGAATTAAAATTACAAATGTAAAGTATTATTTTATACATAAATTTAATAAATTGAGACTAAGATACCTCATATGGATTAAACAACAAAATTTCATTTAATTATTCATAGCTGTGCTTATATGGTTATTTTAGGAAAAGGGGTACAATCTGATTTAAATTTATCCAACAAATTGTGGGGGAAACTTTATAGTGCACTTTTAGTCTAGAGTATAAATTTCAAATCTTTCTTAATTCATCTATAATATTAGGAATTGAACATTGAATGATAAAGTCAGAAAATTTTATACTATATGTAAATGGCCAAGCAAATATATTATTCATAAGTCTAAATTTAAAGTATTCAAAAAGGGATTATTTTAATTAAAATTTTTATTTTTTAGGTTCTATAGTATTTTTAAATCAGTTTTGGAAAAAAGTTAATCAGGGTTTTATTACATTGACAAAACTAAGGAATCAAGAATTTTTTAAGAATTTAGCAAGTAATCTTTATAACCTATAAAAATACTCACCAGAGGACATACCTCAAACTCAGCAAAACATTTGACAGAAGTTCTTATTATCAATATAATTAAAATATAGTTGGAGGAATTTATCATTGAATTATCAAGGAAGGATCAATAATTGATCACTCACAATATTATAGACTATTTATAGATAATAGCAAAAGGATCAATCCCTCTTCTTTTCCAAATCAGGTTTTTTTTCCATAAAGCTACACACAAAATATAGACATCTAATTTATAAATTATAAGAAATAAGAAATATTAGCTATGCCATATTATGAATCAAAAGTAAGACTAAAACAATGGAATAAAAGTCATAAGCTTAAATTCACCAAACACAGAAAATCCTACATATTTACACAAAATGATGTTTACACAAATACAAATTAGAGTAGCAGCAGCATTTGTTAAATTATTATAAAAAACATTATGTAATTCTATTTAACTATAAACACCATATAAATCAACACTGTGAAAGAACAGCAAAAAAAAAGAAATCAAAGAGCATCTACCTTATCAAAAATATCATTTGCAGAAACAGGCAAGTATTCCTTAAGCCAAAAGAAAATATATGTGTATAACACATACTTTGAAATCAAATCAATATATAGTCTCTTCCAAAGAGGAGCTATTAACACACTGAAAATATACTCAATGAAGGAGAACTTGATGCTTAAGAAAAATGATTAGGAATCTAAAAAGGCTTTTCTGACCATAGACTTAAAGAGATACACAAAGACAATCTAAGAAGACTCATTAATGGCAATCATGGAGAATTAGATTAAGGGATCAAATTCAATGTATGAAAACTACAAAACACTGTATCTTACACCACTTTGGAAAGCACAAAACAAGACCATTTTAACTGTAGGTCTTTTCAATGTGCGTGACTGGAAGTTTCACCTTTCCTTTACATATCAGTAATACTAACAGAATGTCTGTTAAATAGTCACTTCGTACTTGAAAGACTGAATTAACTAAGTAGAAAAAGTCATACAGAAATAAGACTGTGTAGAGAACATAATGGTTTCTTTGCCTGGGATACACTGTGAGGAGAGTTTTCCAAAGTTGTATCTAGGGAATATTAATCTCATGCATGTCCGTGATAAAAAGGTTATAGAAGCAAATGTAAAAATGACATTTTTTTTTTTTTTTTTCGGTACTGGAGATTGAACTCAGGGGCATTCTACCTCCGAGCTATACCTCCAGCCCTATTTTTTTTTTATTCTTTATTTTGAAACCGAGTCTCACTAAGTTGCGGAGTGCCTCACTAGGTAGCTGAGGCTGGCCGCGAACCCGGATCCTCCAGTCTCAGCCTCCCGAATGCTGGGATTACAAGCGTGTGCCACCACGCCCGGCTAAAAATGACATTTTAAATGACCCTTTTCCCCAATTTAAAGATGTGAAGTGCTCATTACTGTGTTATGGGTTGGTGAGAAAATTTCATTTAAAAAGTCTACTTAAGCTATTTATTGATCTTTCTCATTTTAACCATAACTCTTTTATTGGCATAGCAGATAGACATCTCAAGATTGTCTCATAATTGTTCTGTTAGGTAGAATGAGGCATTGGACATTGTGGGAATTTATTGAATCAACTCATATCTGTGTCTTTGAAGACAGAATAAATACGGCATTTTCAATATTCGCGTTTTTGTAACATCTTCACTGTATTTTTGCAGCTGTAATCTAACTATTAACCATAAGAAGATTTATTTTCTTATGGTTTCGGGTTCAGTCCATGCAAGGCCAAGGACTATGGATCTCAGTGTATGCAATAGAAAGCAGTGAAAGGGAGAGCACATGATTGTGCTCACATCATAGAGGCTGGAAGCAAGAAGGCGCTGGGGGAGGAGGGACCATATATATAATCCCCAAAGCCACACCACCAGGGACCACCTCCTCCAGCCACACCCTACTGACCGACTAGGTACCACCCAGGAAAATCCATTAGAATGGATTTATCCACTTTTGGGATTACAACCCTCATGGCTCAATAACATCAATACCAAACATTAATAAATGAGCTCTATAGGGTACATTTTATATAAAACTATAATAACTTTTAAGAAGCAATGCACAAGTAAAGAATACATAAGTAAACTATCTTTGCTTCCAATAATGAGAGAAAGGTAACTTGAAAGGACTGTCTCCTCTCCACTTTGGTAGCTTAGTAGCAAGCTAGCTTTGTGAGTCATCTCTTAAAATAACCTGGATCTGATACCAAGCAATGGGCTCAAAGGCCTCTCCTTGCCAACAGTTCCACTTTTTCAATAAGGGAATTTTCACAAATACAGAACCATATAAATATGTACTGGACTCCACCCCATAAATAAGTGGAGTATCCATATAAGGGAACCTAGATTTATCAGATATAAACAAATAATATCAAGTTAAAATTGATTTGTGTGTAAACAAAAATTTGTTGTTGTTGGTGGTGGTGGTGGTAGTAGAGGAACTTTTCTACAGTGAATTGATAGCACAGGAAAAGGAAGAGGTTGAGAAGACTAGCCAGGAATAAAAGGTGTCCCAGATGTTAGCAATAGTAGGAAGCTCTTAGAACACTGAGATTGAGGGAACAATAGGAAGAACTGATACTACCAGAAGACCCCAGGACCACAGTTTGTAGGACAAGAGTCCATGTAGGTGTGGCTCATTGTGTCCTTCATTTTAAGTCCTTATAAGGCCAAAACCTAGGTGCTGGCAGGGCTGCATTCCTTTTCAGAGGCTCTAGGGATGAATCTGCTTCCAAATTTAATCAGGTCAACATAGAATTTTTTAATATATGTATGTATATTCCATGTATTGCTTGGCCATACTTAATACTGAAAATTGTTCATGGTTTATTTGAAATGCAAATTCAATTAGGCCTCCAATAGCTTACCTAACCACCTAATTCTCTATTGGAAAGTTAGTTGCAGTGCATGCAGACCTTTTTTGCTGGTCTAAGTCATGGAACTATGACAGTTTAGGGATTGTATATGATCTCCCATTTCTTTGCTTTTGAAATTTTCCTCAAGAAACTACTTTATATCCGAACAATGTGTCATTAAGTGTGCATCCATGACTCATTTCCAAAATGTAAGCACAATTTATTTTTCCCACTATGTTATGTATAATACAAAGAAAAATGACAATTTGTTGAGGAAGAAATATTCTTGGCTCAGGATACAGACCTGAGTTCTTACTCTGCCACTTATCCTCTCCTAGGCAAGTATACGTATCTCCTTGTGCCTTGGTTACCAAAAGGCCCTAGAGCATCAACATTTACAATTTGATGTTTACATTTCAAGTAAAAATTTTGCAGACAAAGGAAATAATCACCTCAAGTTAAAGAAAACCAAAGGATGAGCCAAATAATGTCCTTATAATTAATATTAATTTGTTTAAAAATGTACCTGCAGGCTAAAAAGGACCTTGAATAATTTCATAAACAATAGCTGTTATTCATGCTCCATATATAATTTTAAATATCTGTCATTCTCTGGGTAATAATAATAGTCAGTAATAAATCATGTTTATTCCAGACCACTCCAAAGGCAAATGACAAAATTGCTAGACCTTCTGTGTGGTACCTCCAGCAAACAATAGTCATAGATCTGATGAAAGCTATTTACAAACAAAGGGCAAATCCAACTTCTCTGATTCTTCAAAAACTTTTTTTTAAAGTAGCATTTCTTTGCATCAAGAACCTAAAAATGCTAGCTCATTTTGCCTTCAACATATATTAACTTGTTGCCACTAAAAGAGAGTGACAACAAATGTATTTCTTCTCTAGTTAAGTACCATACTCTCCCATAATCTGAATGTCAGACATTGCTTTCAAATGCTTATTTGAACATCATCTAAGTAAGCAATTTTGGATTGTATTACTGTCCATGAGTAGCAGCCTTATGGAGTTATGAAATACAGGAATTCAGTTAAGTATCAAATTTAAATTCCAAGTTTAGACTATACTGACAAAAATATGTTATTTATATGAGGCTCAAATTTGAGAATTCAGTATGTTTATTTGATAAATCTGGCAATCCTGTGTGGACTACCTAAAATGGAATATCTGCCAATTTACATATTTTTCCTAAACATTTGATTTTTTTTCTTTTAGACTCAACAGGTTCTAAATATTACAGCATGTGAACAGATTAGTAAATTTCCAGTTATAATTTTCCTTTTTAATATCCCTTTGCTTAAAAAAATTGATTTCTTGTTATTTAAATTATAACCTACAAACATACCTTTCAAAGATATCAACATTTAACCTACCTGTGAGTAATTTATCAGAAGGCCACATAACAAAATGTTTCTTCTTTTCACTTCCTTTGCAAATTCCTTAATCCACATTAGGCTTTCCATTTTCTGACTGAGTGATACTAATTTAAAATCAAAAAAATGTACCTATAAAATATAAATGAAAATAGTGTCATTCCTTTCAACTTTCTCTTTAAAAAATTAAAACTTAAAGTACAATTATAATATTCTATTATATATTTATATTTATGTTAATGTTTAGTTTTTTTCAGGCAATGTATATTTAAAAGTTCAATGAATCCTCCATTACAAATACACAGTAAATATTCACTAAGAATACAATGTTGAGAAACAAAATGTTAACATTCTGATCAGCTTATATAAATAAAATATATAAATGTGAGTTCATTAGTTTGTTCAACTTAATTCACAATTTGTAACTCAATTAAATACTTCTTAGCATATTATTAATAAGTTAACAATCTAGCAAAATTCAAGGGAAATAATTATTTAAGTAAAAAAAAGCTTTTAGAAGTAATTAATAATTAGGATCTCTAACGAATAATTATTGACTTCCTAAAGTAAAACAAGGAGGCTTTATATACAATGGTTCTTCTTAACAACGTTAAAGTGTTCTTAAAAATTCTCAAAGGACCAGTTTTTAAAGGATTATTTTTCATTTAAATTTTAATGATTCTAGGGTAATCTTCCTTTATTCTCCCAATTATTCAGGTTTTATTAGATTGTTTATCTCTTATGAAACATAAATCATGATCTAAATCATAGCATACTTAAAATAATCAAATTAAAGTGTAAATGCATGCATAGAATAAACACTAGTGGACGTGTGTGTTCTTTTCAATACCAAATTAAGGAAATATCTCAAGAACTGTAAATCATCCAATTACTGTATTTATTAACTATAAGTATCTTAAAATGTATTCCAAACTCACTTTTATATTAATATACTTTATTCCTGCCTACTCTCCCACATAGAAATATACATTTTATTTAATCCTTTCTGTAACACATGAGAATGAGAATTTTTTCCTCTCATAACACTGAATTCTTATTTTCCAGAAAAAAATAATTCTATAACTTTTTTCTTTTTGGTGCTAGGAATTAAACTTGGGACCTTATGTCTGCTTGGCATGTCCTCTATCACTGAGCTACATTTTTGAAGAGAATTATACAATGATGTATATCTATTAAATTAGTAAATCATCAATAACTAGTTTTTGGAACTTTTCATTAAACACAGTTGAAAACATACACATACATATAATACTTCCTCTTGAAATGTAAAATGATAGATATAATTATATGTTCATTAAATAAATATACAAAAATTATAAAATGATCAATCCATATAGAAGCCAAAGGAATAGATTAAGCAAAGCAAATTTTTGAAGATTAAAAATGTAAAGCTTTTATCTATCTACTCAACTTGAGAAGATGATGAGACCATGAAGCGTTGTGACCTTGGCCCTACCTCTTCCAGCTCTGTTTCCCTGGAAACTCATAAAGGTAGAATTTCAGCTGTTTTACAAGGCAACTGTGCTTATAACTTGTGTTTGGTGAACCACAGCAGGCTGGAAGAACTGTGAATGATTTACAGATACCAGACATACATTGGTACAGGTTAGCTTGTAAACAGGTGTTTGGGACCTAGACCCTAAGTACTCATAAGCTATTGAAAGAGATGTTGGCTCCTATTTGTAGCTTAAGGCTTCTAACAGGGTGGCTCAAATGCTACCTTTTCTGATCTCCTCTTGCCCCTAAGCTGCCAAGGAGTTGGAAGCAGCCCCAACACTGATGTGAGGTGGTGAAATGAAGAAATATACCATTTCTATATTGTATTTTTTTCAAGCTTTGAATAGTTTTACACAGCTGAACAAATGTGGCACCACAGGCTACTTCTTACAAGTTTAAAATATTTATCTGAACCAAAACTACTGGTGGTAGCCTTGCAAACAAAAAGGAGGCTAACTCACCAAACTCAAGACAATATCAGAAATTGAAGTCATTGGAAGAACCTGAAGTCAGGGACTGACTGAGAGTGTAAAATCCTCCTCCTGAGACAATGCTGCCAAATCACTACACATTGCAATACAGAACAAGCTAGATTAAAGAACATCTTGCTATTTCGTGTTAAAGGCTTTAAAAAAAATTGCTTACCATGAAATGCCACCAACTACATGTACCACATGGTCTATGTGAGTGGACTGGCTTATAGTTTTGTAGTACACAACTGGTCAATCTTACTTCTGACCCACTTAGATATATAGATACATTTCTTATTTGATACAAGTTTCTCCCCAAAATTTGAATTCTGAAAAGTCTCATATTAAAGTGTGTAGAGAAGAGGGGAGTTCATGGTAAAACAGCTCAAGGGGCATAACACACAAGATTGCTTTAATTTGTAATATACATCCATAGATATTTAAAATGCACAAAAAGAATAGAAATGCTTGTACTATTAATTGGAGAAGCAATCATGGATGCAGTGCAAGTGGAAAAAGAGGAAGCTAGACTGGAGAAGTACACAGCCAGGGGCGGAGGCAGCTCTCAGAGAGGTTAGCAGTGGGGCAGGTGCACCTTTTTAATTTTCCTACAAGAGAAAAGCTTGCTGCTTCTAGTGTTGTAGCAATTTTTTTTTCCCTTCCCTTTTAAGGTTTTAACTCCATCCCTGTTTTTTCTCATTCATCTACACTAGGAAATTTGCCTATGAACTAACACCTCTTCCACATTATATAGACCTAACTCCTATATTTACCAATCACATAGAAGTTAATTTTTCTTACAAAAACACGTTATAATCAGAACATCTAGATTGAAGAAGGACATAGAACAGTCGTTTCTAGAGTTCTGTAGATGTCTAAATAGGGGACTGGAATGTTTTCACTCCAAATATAGATCTGTAAGATACAGGATACCCGAGTTCCTTGGAACAAAAACTAAAGCCCAAGGAACTTATAAGAGGTTTCAGAAAACTAGGTATTAAAGAAATGGTGTATAAAACTGTGTCCAACACAAGATTTTTACACATGTAACTACCATAGCCATTTTATCCCATTAAACCAAGTACTTAAATTATGAGGAAACTCCGTAAGATATAGGAGAAACCTTACAGGACCAGATCATGAATATTTACTGTAGGCAGAGCACTATGCTAGTTGATACAATTAACTTTCAACAAGTTTCAAGTATGGGTTTTGATTTTGGGAAATGTATAATCAGGTCAACAAAACTCGAACATGAAAATATAGGATGCACCTCAAAATAATATTTTACCAGATGTAAAGCACTGCTGACATGAAAAACAGGATGATCTCAAGCAGGTGTCCTTTCTAATACCATAAATTCTAAGCACATACTTTACACAGTGCTACTAATTTTCAACCTCTAAAGTAAACTAACCACTTATGAGTTCCAGGAAAAAAACTCTTTTGGTACAAAAACAATTTTATTTTCTAAAAACTGGGAAGGTTTATACAACCACATCTAAGTATTACATAAGTATCATGGTAACTGAGGAGAAGTATAAATGTTTTTGCCTTAATAAAGTAAACTTAAAACTTGTACAGGTTCACATCCACTGAAATGCAGCAAAATAGTTTATCTAGCGTGTGTTCTGCAAATATGCTTATAGCTACATCAAATAGATATATTATTTAGTCTCTTTTTGCACTGTTCATTAATTAACATGAAAGTTACATTATTAGCAGTGATTTTTCAGCCTGGTGTGGCAGCACATGCCTATAATCCAAATACTTAAGAGGCTGAAACAGGAGGATCACAGACTCAAGGCCAGCAGCAGCAGCTTAGTGAGGTGCTCTACAACTCAGTGAGATCCTATTTTAAGTAAAAAATAAAAATAGGCTTAGAGGTATAGATCAGAGGTAGAATGCCCCTGGGTTCAATCTCTAGTAACACACACACACACACACACACACACACACACACACACACACACACAAATGTGATCTTCAATTGTCTCTGAATGTCAAATGTGTTAATTAAATGACTATAACTAAATTCTTAACACAATATTCCTTAATACTTCACCTTTAACATGTCCATCTTATTCAAGAATTCATGATCACTAGAAGGTCAGAGAAGAATGACAAGATTTTTGGTATGAGAGAGAATTTTACTAAGAAGAAAGTCAAGTTTTGAAGCTTAAGTACATATCCAAATAATGCATTGCATAAGGCCCACCAAAGTGGAAAGAAAGATGGTCAAAATGAATATTCTGTGAACTGTCAAATAAATGACTTAGAAAAAAGTCAGTAGATAGACCAGAGAGAGTCTCTAAATCCACACAATAGATACTGAAAAATTATCTACATATGTGTATAGAAAAGTAAATTGGGTGAATGAGGCCCAGCATCTTCAAAACATGACTTTTCAAAAGAAGTATGAGAAAACCTAATATAGCTGATGAAACTGGCCAATTACTAAGATCAAAGAGGTAGTTTATCTCAAGAATTGGAAAAAAAGTTTAGAAAGACTTTTATCTTGCTTCAACTATTTATGAATTATATGGATTCTATTAATAAAAATTACTTTAATTTAATGAACTGTACTTTTAAAAAATAAAAAGAACAAACATGTAATATTGAACCACTTCACTGAAGAACATATTTAAGTCAATGTCATCATGAAAGCTCATAATTTTAAAGAATAGAAACTAATTAAGTTATAAACTATCACAGAAACTCAAAGCAAATGCTTAAGAACTCACAAAATAAAATACCCACAATACTAATAGGCTGAGAAATAATGCCTTTAAAATAAAAGATAGTAAATAAAGAAAACAGTACTTCATGTTAAAATAGTAACCATACAGGCTGGGCTAGGGATGTAGCTCAGTATTAGAGTATTCGTTCAGCATATCTGAGCAAGACCCTGGGACTGGATCCCTAGCACCTTAACACAAACAAAACACTAACCATACAAAAGATTTAAATGTTTTATTTCATTCAAATAATTAAAAGTTTTTTTTAAGTATCAAGGCAAGTATATATTTCCGTACACATTGTAACTCAGAGGTCTTTAATATCAAAGTAACAAAACCAGAACTTCATAATTCAAACATTCAAAAGAAAAATATTCCCTTCAAACAATTTTTAAATCATAAATTTTTCTTCAAATTATTTCACAAGGTGTACTATCATATAAGAATATAACTTTGCCACTCTCATATTATAGCACAATTATATTGAGCATTACACAAATCTATAATTATCTTAACATTTGCAGAACCTATAATGAATTTTAGAAAAAAATTAAAAGTGATCTCAATGATTAATATGAAGTATGATTTGTTTACTCTTATTTATACCTTTATTTATTTATTTATTTATTTATTTATTTATTTATTTATTTATTTATTCCTGCTGGAGGAAACTATCAGAGAATAAGTAACCAAAGTACAAAGTTACAAAAAATTCAGTATGTGATCCTTTAAAACTTACTGAGTTTACTATACTCTCTTTATACAGATGCCCCCCACATGCAATACAGTTATGTTTTGATCAAACCACTCTAAGTTAAAAATGTAAGTCAAAAGTGCGTTTAATATACCTATGCTACCCAACATCCAACCTTGGCAGCACAGTACACTGTAGAGTACCAGCTGTTTGCCCTTGTGACTGCATAGTTGAGTGACAACTGCAGCTCCTTATGACTGCCCAGCACCGCAAGAGAGAATGATACTACATCACCAGCCTGGGAAAAAGCCAAAATTCAAAGATAGAAGAATGGTCTCTATTGAACATATACCACCTTTGCACAATTATAAAGTTGAAATATATCAAGTTGAACCATCTTAAGTTGGAACGGTCTACATATTTTAGTGACTTATCAAAATTTTATTATACTTAAAACTTATTGCTTAAGCAATAATTGATATTAAAGTTGTCTGCAGGCCACCTAGATCAGAACTACATGGATTTTTTTTAAAAAAATAAGGAATATTGTTGGAGTTTATTTCACAAGAAAAGAGGAATTGTGACTTAGGCCAACCAATACCTTGAATTTATAAGAATTGATTGTAACATATATACCTACAATTGCCGATTATTTTTAAAATATTTATATAGAGTGTTGTTTCAAAAGGGAAAAATCATTTTAGAAGAGCTTTTCAGAAGAGACCATATCTAGAATATTGAGAAAAAAAAAAGTGTTCAAAGACAGAACCAAGATGCCTGGAACTGCAGATGTATATAGTATGTAAATGATACTAAAATAAACTGCACAATCTCATCCTGTGCCTTCTACTAGGTATGGAAACAATCATTTCACAATCTCAGTAATTAATAGCATTTTAATCATAGAAATTAATGGTCATTTCAATTTTTTAAAATTGTTTAAGGCTGTATTTTTAATTGACATATAGTAATTGCACATTACTATTGGGTGACATTTCCATATATGCATACAATGTATAATAATCAGGTCAGAATTATTGGTATATGTATCAGCCCAGACGTTTATCATTTCTATTAGGAAAATTCAAATCTCCACTGGCTATTTTGATATATTCAGGTAGTTATTAATCACAGTTATAGAATATTAGAAGTTATTTCTCCTATAGAATGGTATAGAATATTGGAAATTATTTCTCCTATCCCTTGTAGCTGTTAATAATCCTCTCTCTAGCTCTCCCTCTCATATATCCTTCTTATCTCTAGTGTCTTTTGATTGGGGAATTTAATAATCTATAATCAAGATAATGATTAATAGGAAAAGAGTTGCTACTACCATTTTATTTTTTCTAGGTGTTTGTTTGTTTTTTGTGGTATTGGGGATTGAACCCAGGGGCATTCTACCTTCAAGCTATACACCCAGTCCTATTTTTTATTCTTTATTTTTGAAACAGGGCCTCACCAAGTTGCAGAGGGCCTCACTAAGTAGCTGAGGCTGGCTGCAAACTCGGATCCTCTGGTCTCAGCCTCCCAAGTACTGGGATTACAATCTAGTGGATTTTTTTGTTTTTTGTTTTTGTTTTTTGTTTTTTTTTTTTTAAATAGGTCCTTTCTTCCTATCTTGATGTTTTTCTTCCTTTGTAGCTAAACAATTTTCTCTACTAGCAAGTTTCAATTACTTTCTTTTTTATTTTTCATGCTTTTACTATAGGATTTTGCTTTGTGGTTAACACGAGTCTGACATAAAACATCTTGTAACAGTTTATTTTAAGCTGATGACAATTTAACTTTGATCACAAGAAAATTAAACAATTTTACCACATTACCCATATTTAAATTATTAAAGGCACAATCTACATCCTTTTATATTGCGTATCCCTTAAAAATTTACTGTAGGTATTAAATAGTTTTTTTCCTTTAACCTTCATTCAAAAGATAAATGATTTATATAATACTGTTACATATTAGAGTATTCTGAATTTGTATTCTTTCATCAGTAAGATTTATACTTTCAAATGCTTTTGTGTTGCTCATTAGCATTCTTTTCCTTCCATTTATGGAGTTCTTTATGTTATCTCTTGTAAGACAAGCAGAATAGTAATGAACTCCTTCAGATTTAATTGCCTATGGAAATCTTTCTTTCTCCGAAGGGCAGCTTTGCTGGGTATGGTATTCTTGACTGGCAGGGTTCTCCCACCTCCCTTCTGCACTTTAAATGTATTAAGCTGTTCTTTCCTGGTCTATAAGCTTTCTGCTGAGAGTTATGCTGTGAGCTCTACTGAAATTCACTTATATGTTATTTGATTTTTTTTCAAATGCAGTTTTCAGGATGCTCTGTGTTTGATTTTTTTAGATCAATTATAATGTGTCTTAAGGCACTCTTAATTGGATTGAATATCTGGAGATTTTTTTACCTTTCTCTGCCTAGATATTTACATCTGTAGCTGTGATTATTTTTTTAAATAAGCTAACTACACCTTTATCTATTCTCCTGCTTACATTCTTGTTACTCCAATATTTGCTTTCTAATGCTGTCATGTAAATTACATAAATTTTATTCATTTTATTAATTTGTTTCTCTGCATTATCTGAAAGTTCACTGAGCTTCTTTCAAAATATTATTTTTAGTTTATTTCAGGTAGTTTATACATCTCCACTTTTTTTATTTTGACCATTTAGCAATGTCATATTTTCCAGGTTGATCTTGATCCTTATAGCCATGCATCTATATCTACATTTAAGAAAGTAGGTACTTCTGACCAAGTGTGGTGGTGCACACCTATAATCCTAGTACTTGGAAGACTGAGATAGGAGGATCACAAGTTCAAGGCCAGCCTCAGCAACTTAGCCAGACTGAGCAACTTAGTGAAATACTGTTTCAAAATATAAATAAATAAATAAAATAGGACTGGGGGTGTAGCTCAGAGGTAGAAATCCCTAGGTTCAATCCCCACTATCAAAAACAAAAAAGTAGGTACTTCCTTAAAATCCAGTCTACACATTACCTTTGTCACACTGGTTGTATCCTCTGATCAGTATAGCACTGGGGAACAGCAGCAGCTCAGTGCAGCTGGCCAAATACCAAGAGCTGCTGAAGTTTGCTCTCTGTGAGGGCTGTCTGGAGCCTGGGGCAGATGACGTTGGCCTTGGAGTGGTCATGCTGGAGATACAAGGCAATTCCTTAATTCCTTCTCTTTGCTCTAAATGAAGGTCATTTCTCTCTGCAGGGTGCTACCTGCATTGGGGAGCATGACGTGGGTATTGTAAAACTGTCCTTCCTATCCTCTTCAATGCATGTTTTCTTATAAATGTACCACAAACAGGTACTACAATCTCCCATTTGCTTCCAAAGCTTTATGAAGGTATATATCTGTGAATGGACAATTGTTCAAACTGATATTTCTGTGGAGAGAAAATCGCTGATAGTCCTCCTGTGCCATCTTGCTCTGCCCCTCCAGAACACTCCATCATTACAAAAAGGGCTAATGGCCAGTGCTTATCTAAAATAATAGGAGTTTGTATAATATCACTGCTAGTCATACATCCCATTAAGTTTGTTTTTAATTAACTTATGTGTCTGCACTACACAAGAATTTTCATTTCTGCCTAAAATCCTGTTCTTAAAATCCTGCTATGAAAAATTAGACCTAGAATATGCAAAATTATTGAGCCTAAGTAAAAATAAATCTTTTTATTTAAACATAAAAGATATTCCTAAAAGTATGAATGAATATTGAATATATGAAAATAAAACACTTGAAAACAAGATGAGCCCAGTTTCTGGTTTTGTCCAAGTAGGAATAACAGGAACCAAATTTAGTTTTCCATTTGCAAAAACTAAAACAATAGACAAACTATATGGAATAATGATTTTAGGGACATCATACATCAGACAGTGAAGGAAGAATAATCACTGAGAGATGAGAAGCAAATGAGGTGAGCCCTACATGTGCCTCATCTTACTGGCTTAAAATGGTTTTAGGCTAAACTGAACAGGATAATCTGGATTTCATCTCTCTCCATTGAGAGATAAAGTTGAGAGTCTGGAGAGACTAACATGGATAGAGTTCAGAAGAGAATACCAGAGGAAGAGAGCTTCAGAAAGACAATTCCAAAGATCATCACAGTATACCACTCAGGTAGGCAGCAGAGTATTGAACAGTGCACATATGCAAGAAGACCAGCCAAGAGTAGGGGAAAGCATCCCAGAGGATGAGTAGAAACACTGTTTGGTGAACACACAAGGTTAGGAAGAGTGGTAGCAGCCAGAGTAGAAAATTTCCTAATTTATAGATATATGGTAAAGCATTAAGTCTTACCTCAGTTATAGGGAATGATTAGCCATATACTAAACATATTAATGTATTCTTTCTAAAAATTACAAAAGTCAAGTGGATAAAACAGTTTCCAATTAACTAGAAACTAGAGCAAAGGTAAAAAAAAAAATTGATAATACAAACATATCCAGCATTTAACAAAGTAAAATTTACAATGTCAGTGCCAAAAGCTGTAAAAAAATACAAAACACATAAAGTATTAAAAAAAAAGGGGGGGGGAGTTGTAAAATTAAAATAGACCTAAATATAATTTCTATAGATGAAAACTACATCTAAGATATAAAAGAAAAAAATTGAAGGGGTTAACATTATATTATTATACTGCAACAGAAAAGATTAGTGAATTTAAAGAAATGCAACAAAAATTATTCAAAATGAAACAGAGAGCCGGGCGTGGTGGTGCACGCTTGTAATCCCAGCATTTGGGAGGCTGAGACCAGAGGATCCAGATTTGCAGCCAGCCTCAGCTACCATGTGAGGCACTTCGCAACTTAGTGAGATCCTGTTTCAAAATAAAGAATAAAAAATAGGTCTAGGGGTATAGCTCGGAGGTAGAATGCCCCTGAGTTCAATCCCCAGTACTGCAAAAAAGAAAAAAAAAGAAAGACAAAAAAAAATACTACAAATAAACAGACCATCAATGAAATATGGATCATCTTCAAATACCTGATCATTGGGATACAGATCATTGGAATTTCCAATAAAGTAAAAAATAAAAAACAGGAAAAAAAGCTAAAACTTTTCCAAATTGGATGAAAATTGAAAATTCACATATTATCACACTTTAACCATGCACAGACAAAACAATTCCTAGGCACAGAAAGAAGCAGGAAAATATGTTCCATAATGAGGAGGTATATACACCATTTGGACTTGACCCAGAACTAACAGAAATGTTAAAATTTACAAAGATATTAAAATGTGTTATAACTGAATTCCATATATTAAAAAGTTATGTAGAGAAATAGAGAATATTAAAAGGATTTAAACTTCTAGAGATAAAAACTCAATGCGTAAGATAAAAAACACACTTTTTAAAAGTCTGTCTATGTCTGAACATATAAAATGGTACAGTGAGAGACATCATAACAGCATATGTGTACTGAGCTCAATTAAATGTTCAGGGAAAGCAAAAGAACATCTTTTTTGACACATGCTTCCATCATGGTGTAAATGTAAGTTAAACAACAATGAAAGAATGAGTAATATCATATTCTGTTCATATACTATAGGCTTAGCATTTATTGTAAACTTGAGGGAAACTTTGTTCAATTTAATATTAGTGACAAGAGTATGCATTACTCATTTTCAGACTGGTGGATATATTTACTTGAACAAGATAGTCAGATAGCAAGAAAGAACCCTTCTTTAACTTAATATTAAAAGTACCTGGCAGATCAGTTAATTATATGGATCCAAAGCACAGAAATAAACAGGAAAAAATTCAACTACTATCCTTATTTTTTTATTTCAAGTGTTTGTCTTCACCAAAATAACCTATTATTTCTAATTAAATGTACAAGTGAATGTTGCACATGTGAATTAAAGATGAAATTTGCATTTGTAAGTGTAATGGTTAGTTTGCTTAAAATAGTAGCAATCCATTTGAAATTTGGGGAGAAATGAAAAAGGACACCTCCTCTAAAAAACATTTGAATATCACTTCCTAAATTTAATTTCTATGAGAGAAAAAATGTCTCATTGGGAAATAAGAAGCACTTTAAAAGCTAATGCTAATTTTTAAACAAACTCTGTATGATATAAAGACACACATAGATCCCAATACACTAATACTAGGAGACTTCAATACTCCTCTTACATCTCTAGACTGTTCCTCTAAACAAAAGGTCAGTAGAGACGCCTCAGACCTAAAGGATACCATAAGCCAAATGGACCTATTAGACACATATAGACTCTTCCACCCAACTACAACTGAATTCACATTTTTCTCAGCTGCTCATGGAACCTTCTCCAAAATAGACCACATCCTTGGCCACAAAGCGAGCACTGGCAAATTCAAAAAATGCAACATAATTCCCTGCATCTTCTCAGACCACAATGGAGTGAAACTAGAAATAAACTCCAGGAAGACCCAAAGTAACCGAACAAGCACATGGAGACTGAACACCACACTGCTGAATGAAGAGTGGGTCATAGAAGAAGTAAGGGGAGAAATTAAAAAATTCCTAGAAACCAACGAAAATGGAG
>PVLC010000175.1:240650-278138 GCA_004027655.1 Graphiurus murinus | reverse complement strand
TTGAGGGGTTGTGGTGGCTCATTGTTTCTTTGTTATTTCTCCTTCCCATGGTTTCCCTGTTCTTCGATTTATATCTTTGCTGTTCTTGCAAGTTTTCTTGTCCAATCTCTGTAGTTGGGGTTTAGGGGTGACAGGGTGTGTTCAGAGATAGAGTTTGGGTGAGAGGTCACCGTAAAAGATGCAGGGATAGGGTAAAGAAAGGGGTAAAGATTAGAGATGGTAGCTATTGATATGTGACAGGAAAAAGAGGAAAAGAAAAGAGAGGAGAAGTGTAGCAGAGAGGAGTGGGGGGGGCTTGTAAAAGGGATAAGGAGGGGGTTCAATGACCTAAACAAGAGATAACAAAGCAAGTATTCATCCAAACAAACATAAACAAATCAAAGCAATAACAAAGTTTAGACAGTTCAAATTTAAAACTTAACACCAAAGGAGAATGAAAAAAACAAAACAAAACAAAACCAAAAACCAAAACCCATATAAAAACAACAACAACAAAAAACCCCAAATCTACAAATAGCAAACAGACACTAAAACCAACGCTCTGCTAGTTCGTAAGTACCGAGCTTAAATTTTCCCGTGTGTCTTTGGCGTTTTTTATTTATTTATTTTAATTTGCTCTGTCAGTGCGGGCAGAGAATTGCCCACTGCTAGTTTATGTCTCTGGACTCTCCACTGGGTCTGGCTTCGTCTCTGTCTCTGCTTTTTGCTTTAGCAGTCTAAAAGCCAGGCCTTTCCAGATACCCTGTGTGCACTGGGTTCCTCCACCCTTCTGGCCCTGTCTAGGCTCTAGCAGGGCAGATGGCTGAGTCTATCCTTTGTTTTGTGAATCCCGCACCCTGCACCCAAGGTGCTCTAGCCCGACTTACGGCTCCCTGCAACTCGGCCTGTTCCCGTTCTGAAGGCTGGAGGTGCAATCGGGCAATGATGGTCTGCATAGCTAGCAGGAAGTTGGTGGGAGGGGCTGGCAGCAAAGATGGCAGCCACCGTTCCCAGTGCCCGCAGGCTCCCCTCTCCGAGTTTGTGTTTGAGTTTCCAGTATTCCTTCTCTTCCTTCTGTCAAGAAGCTGGATTCCCGCCTGTGCTCTTTCCTCCTTTGCACCATTGCTCACTGCTCCGTCTTTGGGGTGGTACGTAGACACTGGTCCAAGGGAGCTTCTGATTGGCCTGCGGGAGCTTCTGGCAACTGTTCCACGGGGGGGTTCTGGTCACTGTTGCGGAGATCCCCACCTGGGTAGTTCATGGAGATCTGGGGCCAATGCCAAGCCTGGGCTGTTAGCCGTGTCCCCGTGTAGTTAGCTGCTCACAGAGTCTGGCTCATCCCCACTGCTCCTTCCACAGCCTAATCTGCGGGGCGCCTGACCACCGCTGTGCAGTGCGCGGGGCCGTAGCCCTGGGCGTGGGGCTGTAGCAAGTCCCCTTGCCCTCCTGGGTCCGCTTTTTTGATCTTCTTTAGGTGTAGTTCAAATTTCACTTTTTTTGTTGTATTTTTCTTCTTTTAAGATGCTCCTTATATGGTAAATTTTGTTCGAAATCACAGCGTCTGTGGAAAGCTGTTTCATTCAGTCACCATCTTGGATACTCATTTTGCTTTTTAAGCTTGCCAGTGCAGTTAGTCACCAATTGTTTTGATTATTTATTGCCATGTAACAAACTACCCCACAGCTTAGTGATTTTAAACAATAACCAGTTGTTATTTCACAAATATGTGGGTTGACTAGATTTGGTAATGATTTCTAGGACTACAATTATCTAAGTGTGAACTGGGGCTAGGATAGTCAAGACAGATGGCACATATGTCTGGTAGTAGAGTTTGGGAGTGTGTTAAATGTTCACGTGGGATCATCAGCTAAGTATACCTTGGTACTACTCTCTGGTAGCATCTCAACATGGTTTCTTGGGTTTCCTTATAATATTGTAGCTAGATACCAAATGGAAGTGTTCTAAGAGGCAAGGTAGATACCATAGATCTTTTCAGTCCAGCAACTGAGGTTATGTAGGATTACTTTCCTTATATTTCTATTCATTGAGTCAGGTAAAAAGGAACAGTCCAGGTTCAAGTGAAGATGAAGGGCAATAGACGGATTTGCAACAAGTAACTTGTGGCCATCTTTAATCCATCGCACCAAACTACTTCACATCATTTAATTTCTTGTCCCTTATAGTAGTGTATAAAGGCAGCCACCCAAGTCTTCCAAACCTTACAAGAGTTACATCTCCTAATGCTCACTGGATCTGTATTGATTTCAAACAACCAGGTACTATAATCATCCCCTATTTTCGTTTTCTTGAAATATATTGCCTCCAATGATTTATTGTATTTCTTAGGGTCCTTAATTATAGACAGTACACTCTAACTAGGTTAAGCAGAAAAGGATATGTTTTAGGCCATTAAGTCACAAGGATTTTTAGGGTCAGAGAACCAAGATTAAATGCACACAACTGGGAGAAAAGGAACAAAGAGAAAAGTCCAGTTGCATGTGGGGTGGGATATATTCAGTAGACACCTTGATGGTATCTATGGTAGGATTCACAACTTCAACACTACTGATATTTTAGACCAGATACTTCATTGTTTGTGGTGGGGAACATCTTACACATTGTAGTATATTTAGTTGCATCCCTGTTCTCTTCTACTAGATGCCAATAACATCAGCCCCCTTCCCAAGATATAACAATAGCAAGTGTTTCCGGTCATTGTCAAATATCCCCCTTGGGGTAGAAGAGAGTCCCTCAATTTGAGAAGTACCATTCTAGGGTAACAAAGACATGATAGAGTGGAGTAGGAATGGGACTGAATTAAGTTGACATACTCCACAAAATAGGTAAATAAGAAGTTAGTGTAAGAGAAAAAGAAATGCCTTGATATCTGAAAGACCACTGATACAAATAAAAATGTCATTTAGATGTATTGATTCCTGTTGCCAAAGTGGAATTAAAAGGTATACCTAGATAGTGATGAATGAGTTAAATATGAACGGTGGGCCATTTTTTCAATAATGTTGACAATTAGAGTTTAGAACAAAAGAAACTTGGTCAAGATGGTTGTCCTCAGATAAACTCACTTTTAGCACCCTCTCTCCAGTTGAGTTTCTGTCAACTTGGCAGAAATGGTTTCTGCTGTATATGTGAGTACAGAGGACCATTCATTCATTGGTTTGCCTTTCATTGGACCATTCATTGGTTTGCCTTTCTCTACATGTAACTTCATTGAAAACCCTAATGTGGATCTGTAAATGTAGTATTGATAATGATGTCAACAATTCTCCACTGCCCATTCCACATAACTGTTTTCCTTGAATCTGATTGCTGCTGGGGGTCTTTCTTTAAACATGGCAATAGTGCCTGGGCAGAAGAATCACAGGATTGAGACCAACTTTAGCAACTTAGTGAGATCCTCAGCAACTTAGAAAGACCTTGTTTCATAATAAAAAATAAAAAGGTCTGGCGGTGTGGCTCAGAGGTAGAACACCCCTGGGCTCAATCCCCAATATCACAAACAAAACAAAACAAATTAAACTAAAAAGTTTAATAGGAAATAGACAATAGGAAACTAGTGAAATAATGGAGGGAAGGACGACTTGGAACACCACTGTGAGTAGTTTTTGTTCTGTGCAGCAATAAGGATGCCAGTCCCGTGGGAAACTGCTTTTGATACAGGAGTTCCTGGAAAGACAGATGTGGAGGAGTGATGTTACATTATGTGACAGCAGATGATGAGAATGCCATTGGTCATCCAGTTATAATCTTTGTATTAAAACAAGCATTGTGATAGGACAGGAAAGTGAGTTAGTAGCGTTTAATCTGGTCGTTCCTGATACCTTGGTTGGTGCTGGTGTATATATTAAGTACTTACCATAAGCTCAGTCCTATCAGAGATAAAAGAAAGCCCAAGATAGGGCCTGCCATTAGCAATCACTGCCAGTGATTCATCATCACCTCTATTCAGCCATATATTGGTGGAACTCACTTACCTACATTATTTCATTATAGCTTCAAGTAAACTTGTAAGGGACTTACCCTTATCTCCATTGTATTTACTAATATGTGGCCCAAAAGCCTCATGTGAGCTAGACTTTGAGATGAGTTTATGTACCTAACCAAAAGCAACCAAATGAGCCTATAGTCTCTTTGATCTCCAGGTGGAGTCTCCATAGGTGTCAGACTTACATCCACCAACTTCAGGTCCAGCAGAGAGAGTCTCTTAATGATCTTATATTTTTCAATTGTTTCCATAAAATCCAACTGAGCCTGGTGGTGTATACCTGTAATTCTAGTACTTGGGAGGCTAAAATAAGAGGATAGAAGGTTTGTGGACAGCCTCAGCAGCTTAGTGAGGCCTTCCATAACTTAAAAAGACCCTGTTTTAAAATAAACAATAAAATAGAGCTGGGGGTATATCTCAGAAATAAAATGCCCCTGGATTCAATCCTCAATCCCCAGTAAAACACACACACGCACACACACACACACACATACACACTGAATTTTCTTTGATTGATTTAGGTTCTTTCTTGAATAATCAGCTGGGGAGTCATATTACAATGTTTTCTCAGGTCCAGCCAGCTGGTGCCCCACCCCTTCAACCCCCTGCAACCCTGGCATCAACAGGACTGACAAAGAAGCATGAGTTGCAGCCAGTCAGAGCTTCACATTCACTTTCCCCAACTCTGAGCTCAGGGGGGCTCAGGGGAGCGCTGGCCTCCACATCCAGCTACAGCAAGATCGAAGGAGACAGATGCGTCAGAACTAGTCAGCACTCTGGTTTCTGTCCCCTTTTTCTGAGTCTCTACCCCAATTGGCACCAACTAGATGAATGAGGAAACAGAAGGTGGAACTGGTTGACATTTCACTCCCGTTTCTCCCCAGTGGGGACCAGCGGGTAGCTGAGCTCTGGC
Organism: Graphiurus murinus; assembly: GCA_004027655.1. Lineage (NCBI taxonomy): Eukaryota > Metazoa > Chordata > Mammalia > Rodentia > Gliridae > Graphiurus > Graphiurus murinus. Next base: position 273,243 of record PVLC010000175.1, on the reverse strand, counting down.
CTTCTCTCTGCAGGCACAAAGTAACCTGAGCCTAGACCCTGCCCCTACCACATCAGTGGTCTCAAGGTATCTGAGCTTAGACCTCCACTTAAACACACTATGTTGCTCTGAGCTGGAACTTTACTTTTGTCAGGAACTTTACTTTTGTCAATGGGCTGAGGACAGATCTGAACTTGTAGTGCATCCACCAGCAATAAGGCTGTCTGAGTCACTGTCCCACTTTCTGAGGTGGTGTCAGAGGGACCCAGTGGGAAGCTGAGAAAACTCACATGCCTGTCCCTTGTGCTGCCTCACAGTGAGAGGACTTCCCACCTTAAACGCTTGATTAAATAAAATCTAGAGTCATATCACATAGTATAAAATATGTCTAGGATTAGAAAAAAACAATCACTCATCACACCAAGAACCAGGAAAGTTATATCTTGAGTGAGAAAAGATAATCAACAAGCTGGGTGTGGTGGCATACATCTGTAATCTCTGTAATTAGAGGCTGAGACAAGATCCCAGGTTAGAGGCCAGTAGAGCACAGTAACTTAAATAAAATAAAGCTGGTGGTGTAGCTCAGATGAGGAATGCCCCTGGGTTCAATTCCCAGTACCACAGACACACACATACACACAAAGACAATCAACGGATGTCAACACCAAGATGAATCAGATGTTGGAATTATCTAACAAGGATTTTAGAACAGTTATCTTCAAAATGCTTCAGTAGGCAATTATGAATTCTCTTGAAACAAATGAGAAGGTAGAAAGTCTTCATGAATAAATTAGAAGTTATAAAAAGGAACAAGATGCAAATTATAGAATTAAATATATAACAACAAATTAAAAACTCACTGGATATTCTCAGTAGTAGAGCAAGATGCAGGATAGCATCAGTAAACTTTGGGTAAAATGCAGAGAATTTACCCAATCTGAACAATAGAGATAAAATGGACAAAAAAAAAAAAAATGAACAGATTCTCAGGTACTTGTGGGACAATAACAAAAATGCTGGCATTTGTATCATTGGAGTGCCCAAAGGAAAGAGAGAGAGAGAGAGAGAGAGAGAGAGAGAGAGAGAGAGAGAGAGAGAGAGAGAGAAAGAAAGAAAGAGAAAGAGATATAGGTACTGGAAAAGTAGTTGAAATAATTTTGCAAAAATCACAAATCTACATATTCAAGAAGCTGAGTTAATTCCAAACAGGATAAATACAAAGACATCTACATCAAGGAGGCACATCATAATTAAACTTCTGAAAAAGGACTACAAAGAAAATATCTTGAAAGCATTGACAGAGAAGCAAGGTATGGCCGAGAGGGGAGACGGATTCCAGTAAGAGTGGCTTTCTCATTTGAAACCGTGGAAGCCAGAATAAAGTGATACAACATTTTTCAAATATGGAACTAAAATAACTGTCAGCTATGGATTCTATAGGCTGCAAAATAGATGGATTGGGAGGGAGGGAGAGAAGTAACACACAGAAAGTGCAATTCACAGAAGGCAGTGTGGCTACTGGGGAGACCGAAACACACATGCCATCTTAGAGTATGAGGGGTAAAGCTATTTTCCACATCAACTAAAATATTTTTGCTTCTTTTACTTTTGCAACTATGACTGTTTCTGTAATTTTTAGATGGAATTTTTTGGATGTCTTCCCATCACTGACAAATCTCAAAACATTTAACCACTGTGTTTCTCTTCCCAGTGTGTTGTGAGCTCCTTTGCTACTCACAGGGAATCATTTCCCACCAGGCTTAGTAGGAATGAATGTGGTTCTTTGGGGCACCATATAAGGCATTTAGGGGATGAAATCCCTTCACTGTCCTTGTTTGGCTTCCAGGGGTTGGTTGCCCTTGTGAATTCAGGTTCTCTGAAAAAGAGATTGGACGGTGTTGGTTTGGATATCCACAATGGTGATGGTAAACTCTTACCGAGATTAGACTTTTGCCTTTCAATGGGAGTAGGTATTTGGTTATTGAAAGACACATACAAAAATTGACTCTTTTGATCCTCACAATTGAAGGGAGTTAACAGTAGGGGCCTAAAGGGAGGAAAGCAGGGCCTCAGGAAACGAAGGGAAGAAGAAGGAGACCTTAATGGGCAAGGAAGACAAGTAGCTCTGTCATCTAAGCACAGATTGGAAGGAGCCCTAGGTGCCAGAGAGCTCTGTTCCTGAAAGTCTGCAATCACCTCTAGCCACTCTGAGCTTTATTTAGTGACCTTTATCTCATTTAATATTCAGCTGTGTAGGATTATACCTATTCCACAGAGGAGAAAACCCTTACACATATTTTACATGGCACAGCTAAGTAGCATAGAGAATTCGAAGCTCCCACTGTCTCTCAGAACGCTGCTTTAGACTTGACTATGAGGCCCAATCTCCTCCCCCATCCTGGTCCCCGTCCAGCAGAGGGACTCCAAATAGCTTTGGCCACTCAGGGATGAGGGGGTGGTTCTGTCATGACTAAACGGATCTTGCAAAGAATCATTGAAAAGAGCTCCTTCTCACTCGGGAAACCACAGCTTGAAGGCTCAAAGCTGTGAAAGATAAATTAACCTTCCCTCGGACTTCATCCAACCTGCCAAGCAAACTGGAAGTAATTATTTTATGTGGGATGCTTATTGCCATTACTGTGGCAGGGACTTGATTTCACCATTTAGCAGACCCATCTGTTCCTTCCTTGGCAGGCGCTCAGATCACATCTCACCTGGGGCCCTGGCGTTCCGGCCTCGATGGCAGGGCATGTCCCAGGCTAAGAAGGAGGGTATGAGGAGAGTGATCTGGGGAGAAGAGGATACGTATTAAATAATAAATATAGTTAAGAGGCATGCTAGTACTAAAAGAGCTGATCAGAGAGGATATGTTCCAAAAATTAGCAATAATATACTGTGGTACAGCACAGGCTCTGCTTCTATTACTTGCTGTCTCTGTGATAACCATGTGCCTCAGCTTTCTCTGTTAAAAATGGGCATAACAAGCCAGGTGTGGTGGCACACACTTGTAATCCCAGCATTTGGGAGGCTGAGATCGGAGGATCCAGGTTCGAGGCCAGCCTCGGCTACCTAGTGAGGCACTCCGCAACTTAGTGAGACCCTATTTCAAAATAAAGAATAAAAAAAAATAGGGCTGGGGGTATAGCTCAGAGGTAGAATGCCCCTGAGTTCAATCCTCAGTACCACAAAAAAAAAAAAAAGAAAGAAAAGAAAAAAAAAAAAGGGCATAGCAGCACTAATTGAGTGATAAGTGAAAATGGTCTAAAGTGCTTGGTATATAAGTGTTCAGTAAATGGTGGTTAGAATGACAACTGTCTCTGGGGAGGGAAAGAAGAGCAGGGCTGGTCAAGAAGGGCTCTCTTTGAGCTAGAAACACTGCTCTGTCTTTTCTGCTCCTTCTGATCCCATTTTGCAGTGGTGTTGGCCACATTCATCACAGTGGATTGGTCTAAGCATGGTCATCTGACCAAAAGGGAGCCAATCAGAGTTCTTCCCCAAGAAATGTAGAACTGGGAAGCCATCATCCCCTTGGTGGCTGAGACTGTAAGAAGGAAAACTTGGGGGAGATGGAGGCTTAGTTTCCCACTATTTGATCCAGAGAAGTCAGGATGGAAAAAGGCTTTGAATTCTAGATAAAGTTGTTAGTTATTTACTTGGTAAACAAAGGGGCATTGGTGGAGTTCTGAGCAGGGCTATGAAATCTGAAAATCAGAAGTTTTTGATAGGATTCCTTCTCCTTTCTCAGTCCTGGGGATTCTATTTCTTAGGAAATACCTGCTTTTAATGATGCTGAAAGTTAACACTGACCATATCTTCTTCACAAAGTTTGTGGTCAGGGTTTGGTAACATCAATAGTCTGGCTTCTAGCATATTGGCAATAATTTTTCTTTATAGGGAAATTTCTGCAGTCCTGGCTATGCCTTAACTACCTTTCTGATTGCTCCAATCGAATCTTTCAGACTAGACAATTACTTCTCATTTCCTGATGAGGAGAAGTCGCCAAGGATTCCTATTCAGATCAGGAGCCATTTGGTGTCAGGCACCACATGGCAGCGAGAAATGAACATGTATGAACCATCACTTAAGTTCTTCCTGAGACGGTTCCATTGTCATGATGAGGAATGCACACTGAAAAACACCCTTACATCTTCATAAGCAACAAACCCGCTGTGACGAGTGGCATGCCACTGTGCTTCTGGGATTTCAATTTACAACAGAGATCCTCAAGAGAAGGAAACATATACCATTCTGGCTTTTATGTGCTTTGTAGTCTGGATGTTGGAGTTAGTCTTGGTTTTGACACCATTTCTCTGGTTGCCTCATAATAATGTTGGCAAGATTAGATGATAGAAGCTACCAGTAAAGAGCCTGACATAGGCTAAATGATAAATCATAGGAATTGGTATTGTTTTCATTGTAGTGCCTCAGAATTTGTTAATTTTATCTTTTTAGCTAGATTTCAAATCTCCTTAAGAAAGGATGGTAATATGTTGGTGGCATCTCCTGCAGTCTTGGATTATGCCTTTTGTGTGTGTGTATATTTAAACTGTGCCTGTGTGTGTGCGTGTGTGTGTGTGTGTGTGTGTGTGCCCACACACAGCTTGATGAACTTCAACACATGCATAGATTCTCATAACCACCACCACAATCAGGATTCTATCATCCCCAAAAGCTCCACTCCATTCATCTCTAGTAACCACTGACCTAATCTCCATCCCTATACTTTTTATTTCCCAGAATGTCCTATAAATGGAAACATACATGCAATGTTTTGAGTCATGCCTGTTTACTCAACATTCATGTCTTTGATGCTTGTCTCTTTTGTTGCATTAGTCAACAAAGCATCCCTTTCTTATGACTGAATAGTTTGCCATTGTATGGACGTGCCACAGTTTATCCATTTACCCACTGAAAGACATTGGTGTTGTTTTCAAGTTTCACCTAATACAAATAAATTGTCTATGAACATTCACGTTCACATGATCAATCTTTACATGAACATAGGCTTTTATTTGGGTGGTAAATATTTGAAGTAGAATGACTTGATATTTCTAAGTGATGATTAAATGTTACAAGGAACTGTCAAAACCCAGCATGATGGTGCACACCTATAATCCCAATTACTTTGGAGGCTGAAGCAGGAGGATTAGTTGATGCACATTTAGGTTGTTTCCACTTTTTGGACATAAACAATCATATGCAAATCTTTGTGTGGATATATGTTTCCAATTCTTTGGGATGGAATTCCCCAGGAGTAGAATTCAAGTTGAAGTTTTTGAGAAAGTGACAAATTACTTCTCATAGTGGCTGCACCATTCCACATTGACACCAAAATGTATAAGGCCTCCAATTTCTTCACATCCTTGCCAACACTTGTTGTTGTCCATCTTTTTTATTATTACAATCCTAGTGGTTGTGAAGTGGTATTTCATAGTGGCTTTGATTTGTAGTTCTCTAGTGACTGATGATGTTAACTATTTAATTTCCTTATTAGATATTTATATATCTCCTCTAAAAATGTCTATTCAAATTCTTTGCCCATTTTAAAATTGGATTATTTTTCATTATTGAGTTGTAAAGTTTCCTTATATATTCTGGATGCTAATATGTTATCAGATACATGATTTGAGAAAATTTCTCCCCATTCTTTTCACTTTCTTGATGGTGTACTTTGAAGCTAAGTTTTTCATTTTGACAATGTCAAATTTATATACTTATATTTAGTTGTTTGCGCTTTTGGTGTTTTTATCTAAGAAAAGATTGCCTAATCCAAAGTTGCAAAGACTTATGACTATATTTTCTTCTAAGTGTCTTATAGTTTTGTCCTCACAGTTACATCTATAATCCATTCTGAGTTAATTTTTGTATTTGGCGTGAGGAATGGGTTCAACTTTACTCTTTTGAAAATGGTTAGCCAGTTGTTCTAGTATCATTTGTTGAAAAAAATTGTTTTCTCTCCATTTAGTTGTCTTTACTTCTTTGTTAAAAGTCATTGCCAATAAATTTATAGGCTTATTATTGGACTCTTAAGTCTATTCTGTTGGTCTGTAACCTCTTCTTATGTCAGTACTACAAGACAACTTTGTACTAAGCTTTGAAATTGAGAAGTATGACCATTCCAACTTTGTTCTTCCTTTTCAATATTGTTTTTGCTCTTAAATTCCTTGCATTTATATATAAATTTTAGGATTAGCATTTCAAATTCTGCAAAGAAGCCATCTGAGATTTTGACAGAAAATGTATTTAGCTAGTGTTGACATCCTAAAAACATTAAATCTTCAATTCATGACCACAGGGCTTATTTAGGTCTTCTTTTCAACAATATTTAATAATTTTAACTGTATGATTTTTCCCTTCTTTTGTAAAATTTCCCTAGAATTATTTCCTATTATAAATTCAATAATTTCCTTAATTTTATTTTCACATTCATTGCTGGTATAAAGAAATATACTTGAATTTTGTATATTATCTGATATTTTATAACTTGTGGAACTCATGTCCAATGATAATGATATTTTCTTCTGTGTATTTTTTATGCTATCTACAGACAGGGACTTTTACTTCATCATTTCCAATGTGGATGCTGTTCATTTCTTTTGTTTTTACTTTTGCTCTTTTCTTCTCCCTCCCTCTTTCACCCTCCCTCCTTTCCTTACCTTCTTTTCCTCCTTCCCTCTGTCTAATTGTCCTAATGAGAACTGCCAATACAATGTTAAATAGAAGTGGTTAGGATAAATATTCTTACCTTGTCCTTGATCTTAAAGAAAACTTTCAGTCTTTCTCCATAAAGTAACTGTAGGTTCTTCCCAAATGTCTTTTTTCATATTGAGGAAGTTCACCTCTATTCCTCTTTTGCCAAGAGTTTTTCACATGCAAATGTACGAGACGCCTTAAGTAAAAAGCCATAATGCTATCTTAACAAAATTTAGCCAACTTTAACCTTGGTTGGTTCTACCCTGGTTGCTGTAATTTTTTTTCATTAGACTCCAACATTCTGAAAAAGTTGATTCTGTCAACTTATGTCAACTTAATGGTTGCTTAGTAGGGAAACTAATTCTTCAAGCTAACTTCCCTATGATGTCACTCAATTGTGTCTTTTGTAGAGGAAAAATTTAAAATTTTTAAGAAATTCAATAGGTCAATATTTCTTTGTATGGGTTGTGCTTTTTGGTGTCAAGTCTAAGAACTTTTTATCAAAGCCCAGCTAAAAATGATTTCTCCAGCCAGGCGTGGTGGCACACGCTTGTAATCCCAGCATTTGGGAGGCTGAGACTGGAGGATCTGGGTTCGAGGCCAGCCTCAGCTACCTAGTGAGGATTCGGGTTCAAGGCCAGCCTCAGCTACCAAGTGAGGCACTCCACAACTTAGTGAGACCCTGTTTCAAAATGAAGAATAAAAAATAGGTCTGGGGGTATAGCTCGGAGGTAGGATGCCCCTGAGTTCAATCCCCAGTACCGCAAAAAAAAAAAAAAAAAAAAAAAATTTTCTCCCATATTCTTCTAAAAGTTTCATATTTTATATTTAAATCTATATCCATATTTAATTTTCTATAATGTGTGATATTTAGGTTGACATTTATTTATTTATTTGGTCCCTGGATGTTCAATTGTTCCAAGACTCATTGCTGAAAAGCTCATTCTTTCTCTGTTTTTGTTTAAAATCAGTTAATCATTATTTATGTGGGTTTATTTATACATTCTGTATTCCTTGACATTAGCCTATGTGTACATCTCTGTACCAATACCATTCTGTGCCGATTACTAAAGCTTTATAGCGCCATTAAAATTGGATAATGTAAGACTTATCATATTATTTTTCAAAGGTAGTTTTTAACTATTCTGTCCCCACCCCCCCATTTTATCACCAGCTTATGTATACCTAGTGAAAAATCCTGATAGGGGTTTGACTGGAGTGGCATAAAATCTATAAATCAGTTTGGTGACAATAGTTTAGTGACAATTCATATCTTAATATTGAATATCCCAACCCATTGACTATCTGCATGTACTTAGAACTTTTTAAATATATTTTACAAACAATTTGTATTACTCAGTGTATAGTCTATACTTCACTTTACACTATATACATGATTTGTTAGACGAATACTAAAATATTTTGTATTTTGGAGCTATTTAACGCTATTGTTTCTCAAATCTAATTGATAATAGTTGGAAACTTTTGTTTTGTTTTGGTAAATTAAGCTTTTATCTTTATTAACCTCTCATTACTTTAAGGTCCTGTTTCCTGGATTCTTTGCTTTTTTTCCCCATAGATAGACATGTTATCTGTAAAGGGGGCAATTTTGTTTCTTCCTTTCCAATGTACATGCATTTTATTTGTTTTGCTGTACTGACTCTGCTGGTTGGGTTTCCAGTGTAGTGCTGAAAGGAACAGCAAGGGTGGACATCCTTGCCGTGTTCTGATCTTAGGGGAAAAGCATCCAGTCCTCATCATGTTGTCAGCAGTGTGGTTTTTGGCTGCCCATTATCGGATTAAGGAAGTTTGTCTTTATTCTCAGTTTGATGAGAGTATTTATTTTAAATAAATGTTGATTTTTCTGCACAAATTTATGTTTACATGGTTTTTCTTTAGTCCATTGGTAGGATGGATTTCATTAAATTATTTTCCCATGTTAAACCAGCCTTCCATTCCTGGGATTAACACACTTTGATCATGATTTGATCATGATGTGTTATTCTTTTTATGTATTGCTGGATTTGATTTGCTTATATTTTAAGGACTTTTTTGTGTTAATGAGGTACATTTGTCTATAGTTCCCCCCACCCTTTTACCATCTTTGTCTGGCTTTGGTATGAGTATTAGTCTAACCTCATAAATGAGTCCAAAAGTGTCCTTTCCTTTTCTATTTTCTGGAAAAGATTATGTGGAATTGAACTGTTTCTTATTTAAATGCTCATTGAATTTCCCATGAATCCGCACCTGTAATTTTCTTTCTATGAAGATTCTGAACTAAGAATTTAATTTCTCTAATAAATACAGTACTAGTCAATTCATCTACTTTTTAAATGAATTATAATAGTTTGTGATTTTGAAGAAATTTGTTTACTTCATTTAAATTATTAAATTTATGTACCTAGAGTTGTAGAATTTATCTAATATTCTTGAAATATCTATGGTTCCATCTTTCATTTTTCGACATTAGGAATACATTTTTTTCTTTGTCAATCTTATTGGAGATTTATCAGTTTTATAGATCATTACTTTTTATGTTGTTATTTTGTTTTTAATTTCATTGATTTATGCTCTTACTTCATTATTAACACCTTTCTGCTTGCTTTATACATAGTTTGTCCTTCTCTTTTGCATTTCATTTGGTGGAAACATAGGCTGCCCACTTGAGACTTTTCTTATTTTCTAATACAAGCATTTTATGCTTAACATTAGCTGCTTATCACACATTTTAATATGTTGAAATTTCATTTTGTTTACTTCTAAGTGTTTTCCAAATCCTCCTGATATTTACCCATATGTTATTTTCATGTATCAGGATATTTCCAGTTATCATTCTATTATTTGGAATTTACTTCCATTATGACCAAAAAATACTCTGTATAATTTCAGTTCTTTTAAATTTGTGAAGAGTTGTTTTATGATACAAAATACAGTCCATGTTAGTGATTGTTTTACAAAACAATGAAAAGAATGTGTATTCTGTTGTTTGGTGTAGTGTTTTACAAATATCAATTAGTTCCAATTTTTTGGTAGTGTTATTGGTTCTTCTATCTATTATCTGACTCTTCTGTCTACTAATTTTATTGATTACCAATAGGGGAATATTGAAATTTCCAGTTGTAATATTAAGTTTGCCTGTTTTTGTTTTCAGTTATGAATGTTTTTGCTTTATCTATTTGAATCCTCTATTGTTAGATGAATCCACATTTAGGACTATTATAATTTCTTGGTGAATTGATGCTTATATCTTTTGTAATGTCCCTCTTTATTCCTAGTACTTTTTCTGCTAGGAAGTCTTCTTTGTCTGATGTTAACTAGTTCCTCCAGATTTATTTTGTTTAGTGTTTGCATCTTATTTCTTCTCCCATTTTGCTTTTTTTTGGGGGGGAGCAGTACTAGGGATTGAACTCAGGCTGCATGCTTGCAGGGTGAGCACTGGACCACTGAACTACATCCCGAGCCCTTTTTTATGTATGTTTTGGCAAAAGGTCTTCATAAATTGCTTAGACTTGCCTGGAACTTGCAATCTTCATGTCTCAGCTTCCCAAGTACTTGGGATTATAAATGTGCACCACAACCATTTTACTTTTATTTTTTGCACATGTAATTTTTAAATTTTTTTATACTTTTATTGGTGCATTATAGTCTCATGTCATAATGTAGTTGATAGTGGTAGTGACATGCATGCACACATTCCTGGGTGAGGTTTTCCTGGGGAAATTTTAGATTTTACCCATTGATATTATTTTATTTAAAATGATTAATATGTGCAGCATAGAATATACAATAGTTGTGGCTTGCCTTTCTTTTAGTCATTTTGGCAATCTATGTTTAATTTTTTTTTAATTTAGACTACTTAGGTTTATATAATTAATAATATGTTTGGGTTTAGTGCTATAATTTCATTATTGGCTATCTAATTTTTTCTTCTTGTTTCTCTGTTTCTCTTTTCTGCTTTTTTATTATTTAAATATTTTAGTCTTCCATTTTAATTTATCTATTGGGATTTTGGTCATTTCTTTGAATAGTCTTTTTTAACTTTATTTTTTGCAGTACTGCGAATTGAATCCAGGGGCATTCTACCTCCGAGCTACACCCCCAGCTCTATTTTTTATTATTTATTTTGAAACAGGGTCTCACTAAGTTGTAGAGGGCTTCACTAAGTAGTCGAGGCTGGCCATGAACCTACAATTCTCTTGTCTCAGCTTCCCAAGTACTGGGATTACAAGCGTGTGCCACCGTGCCTGGCTTGAATAGTTTTTTAGTGGTTACATGAAATGTCAAAATGTACATATTTCCCTTTTTATAGACTGTACTTTTTTTTGGTGTCAGGGACTGAATCCAGCGATTACTCATAATTACTGTTTTCCCACTTCAACTAGAATGTACAAAACTTACCATTATATAAATCACTCTGTTTCCTTATTTAGGTTGTATTTTTCATATATGTTACATCTGTATACATTGAAAATGCTATAAAATGTTATAATTTTTGCTTTCAACTATCATATCTGTTTTAAGGAATTTAAGTGGAAAAGGCTATTTCACTTATGCACACATTTACCGTTTCTATTGCCTCCCTCGTTCCTGGTGTTTCATCTTTTCCTCTGTTTTCATTTGACAACTTCCTTAAGCATTTCTCTAAGAAACTTTCTTCTGGAGATGAATTCTCTTAGTTTCCCTTCACCCCATATAATTCCTACTTCATCTTTATTCCTAAATAATATTAATGAACAGCAAACTCTGGCTTGACAATTCTTTTCTTTAGCATATTAAATGTTTGTTTCACAGTCTTCCAGCTTCTGTGAGAAACCTGCAGCCATTGAAATAATTTTCCTGTGAATAAAATGTCATGTTTTACTCTGATGGCTTTCAGTTACTAATTTTTCTGTATTTTGATTTTCATATACCCAAGTGAGGATTTTAAAGTTTTCATTCTGTATGCGCCTTTGCTGATCACTTACATTTTCCACAAATTTGGGGAAATTTTCAGCCATCAATTCTTTAACTTTTTCCACTGCCCCATATTCTGTACCATCTTCTTTTGGGATTCTGATGATATCAATGCTTGAATTTTTGACACTCTCCATTGTCAAGTCTCTGTGAATCTTTTCAACCTTTTTTCTCTGTTCTTTTCTGTTTCTAGTTACCTTTAATAATCCTATTGATCTATCTTTAAGTTCACCAACATTTTCTTCTGTCATCTCCATTCTGCTAGAGAGCCCTTCCAATAACTGTTTTATTTCAGTTATTGTTTTTCAGTTCTAATGTTTGTATTTGCTTTAAAAATATCTTATATGTTCTATTAATGTACTGAAACATTCCTTTTTGTTTATTTTAAAAATATTATTCACACATCTTAAAGCATAATTAAAGTAGATACGTTGATGTCTGTGTATGATAATTCCAGCCCCCATGCTATCTTCAGGTTGGTGACTGTTGTCTTCTCTCTTTCCAAATGTTGAGATTTCTCTCGCTCTCTGTACCTTGGACTTTGTCGATGTGCTGTTAGGACACTCTTGCTTTATTAAATCACATAAAGATATGTTATTTGTTTGTTTAGCAGGCAGCTAATTAGGTCTTGTTGTGCTTTAAGTTCCTATCTGCTTCCTTAAGCGATTGCTCCACTGCTAGTACAGTTTTAAGAGTCTTTTCAGTGTTATTTTGATCTGTCCCATGTGAATTCCATCCAGTTGCCAATTTGACAAAGGGGCCATGGTCTACCGTATAGTTTAGTTCCTAAAGTCTTGAATACGTTGTTTTGGATCAGATCCATGTCTGCATAGCTCAGGGTAAGGACAGGCGTTCACACAAAATGTTTTGGCATCATTTTCTCAGACTTACTCTCTGTGACCTCCAAGACACGATGCTATGATTTAATTGCTCCTCTCTGCCATTTCCCTCCAACAATATGTCTGCTTCTGGGGTTAATTGAAGATAGAGGACAGATGTTCCTTGACTTATGATGGGGTTACATCCTGATAAACCTATTATAAGTTGAAACTACTTAAATGGAAAATGAATTTAATATACCTAATGCCAAATATTCCAGCTTAGTAACACAGTACACTGCAAAGTACTGGTTATTTATCCCCATGGTCACATGACCAACTGGGAGCTGCAGCTCACTGCCATGACACTAACATACCACATATCACTAGCCCAGGAAAGGATCGAAATTCAAAATTTCAAGTATGACTTCCACTGAATGTGTATTGCATTCTATCATTGGAAATTAAAGATAAAAACCTATAAATTGAACGATGGTAAGTCAGGGACCATCAATATTTAGAGAAAAGAACAGTAGGTGTTATCCATCCCTATGTTCTTGGATCTAGTCTCTCTTGAAAGACTGAACTCCCTTTCATGTGAATTCTAGGTACCTGCCCAGCCTTTGCTGCTGTCACCACCACTGTCTGATTACCTGGGAGTAGGGTGAGAAAAAATGAAAAAAGTAAAACAAAACAAGAAAAAAAAGTCACTCTCCCCCTACTTTCTTGTATCCAGAGGGCCTGCCCTTTCCCACTCCTTGGACAAGAAAGAGAGCTCTTTTAGAGCTCTTCCTGCCTGCCATCCCTATGCAGTGTGGTGTTGCAGGATGCCTTGGCATTTGGGTCAGGAGATGCTGGGCAAAGTGGGGGATTGGAGGATGGAGAGGTGGGGAGCTTATCACTATTTCGGTGGTACTGGGAATTCTGTCTGATCTGTTGGCTACCACTTACTTGTCTGAGTCTACAGTTAGTTGCTTTATACATTTTGTCCGATGTTTTTAGTTTCTTTGTGTGAAAGGGACAGAGTGGGATATGCCTACTGCGTTTTGAACAAAACTTGAACTCTCTCCCTTATTTTTGAAAAAAAAATTTTTTCTGAGACATTCGCTAAGCTCAGTGCTGTTTTAATTGTGAGAAATAGGCACACAGTGTTAGAGTAAAGCCCTTGGGCTCTGGAGTCCTTCGTTTGGATTTAAATCTTGATTTTCCAACTTTCTAGGTGTTCAGCCTTCAGCAAGTTACTTGATCTCTGTGATGAAGAGACACTTTCAATAATCACAGAAGCTGCTTTGTAGTGTTAATATATCTGAGTTAATATTTGTGAAGTATTGGAACTGAGTCTGTTGCATAGCAAGAGATATCTGAGTGCTTGTTATATCATTTAATGTCTGTTGACCCCATAGATAGATTGTAAATGTCTTTGATGACAGCAGTGACTCTTCTGCATTCTCCAGCTGCCTTGGTGTCTAACTTATTTTGTTAATAGAAGGCCATTGAGTAGGGTAAAAAGACCATTGGATATTAGAACCAGTATGATCTGATTTGAAACCAAGTGAAATATCTAGCTCAATATGAATCACATATGCAGAGCAATGTAAATGCTCCCTCGTCCTTAATGTCAAAGAAAATGTAAAATGTCTGCATCTTGCCATTCTTATTACCCTAGTGCTCCTTCCTCATCCATTCATCCACCAATTTGTTCTTTCATTTGCTAACTCATTCATTTAATGTCCATTTACTTAATATTAAGTGATTCTTTATATCAAGAATCATGTGTCAGGTCATGTGCTAGAAGTTGGGGAAATAATGATAAGCAAAATACACAGGACTTTTGCTCTCATAGTGTTTACATAATTACGTTTAGGTGTACATATAAATATACAATTACACATATGATGAGTATATTAATTAAAAAGTACATGATGGCTGGGCATGGTGGCACACGCTTGTAATCCCAGCATTTGGGAGGCTTAGACTGAAGGATCTGGGTTTGAGGCCAGCCTCAACAACTTTGTGAGGCTCTCCGCAACTTAGTGAGACCCCGTTTCAAAATAAAGAATAATAAAAAAAAAAACTAGGGCTGGGGGTGTAGCTCGGAGGTAGAATGCCCCCAGGTACCTCAAAAAAAAAAAAAAAAAGTACATGATGTGTCTTAGTCTGTTTTGTGTTGCTATAACATAATACCACAGAAAAGGTATTTTTTTATATATACTTTTACTGGTGCATTGTAGTTTCATGTCATAATGTAGTTCAGAGTGACAGGGGCACACTTGCATGCACACTTGGTGAGCTTCCCCCGCTCCCAAGCAGGTCCATTTTTAATGAACAGAAATGTATTTCTCCCAGTTCTAGAGGCTAAGAAGTCTAAGACTGGGGGCTGCTTCTTGCTGCATCATCTCAAGACAGATGAAAGAAGAGAGAGAGAGAGAGAGAGAGAGAGAGAGAGAGAGAGAGAGAGAGAGAGAGAGAGAAAGAAATAGATAAGAGGGGAGGCATATTGGTCCTTTAATAACAAACCCACTCTTGCCAAAGTGGCATTAATCCATTTATGAAGGTAGAGGCCTCATCACTTAATCATCTTTTAAAGGTCTCACCACTTAATACTGTTACCATGGCAATTAAATTTGAACACAAGCTTGGGAGGGGACAAATATTCAAACCATAGTGTGGTGGTTTGTGAACATATGCAGAAGGAATTCAATCCAGTTGAAGGAGAGAGAGGAATAGCAGGAAGCAGGCAGGAAAAGCTCTAAAACAGCCCTGTTTCTTATCCAAAGAGTGGGAAATGGGAGGCCCCCTGGATAGGAAAGAGTGGGGGAAATTTCATTTGTTTTTCTTGCTTTGTTTTTTTTTCCATTTTCTCTCACCCTGCTCCCCAGGTGAATGGCTGGAGCTGATACCTGAATCATGAAGAGGAACTAAATTGGCCGACTGATGGGACAAGGTAGGTTAGGGGAAAGGGAGGGTGGTCTGTGGTGGGAAGGACAGCAGCTGTGCTGGCCTGGAGGGGGATGGGGATGACCTGTCCATGAACCAATGTGACTGCAGAGGTGTTGCTGTAAGGAGTTCAAGGAGGACGACCCAGAAGCGGGTGAAGCAAAGTGCAAGTTTAGGTAGTTCTAGGTCTCATGAGCTCTGTGAGGACTGTATTTTAAGAACTAAGAGGGCAATTGAAAAGTATTAAATAGGGTTTGTTATAGAAAAGGGCAATTACAAGGTCAGATTTACATAGAACACCGATACCCATGACAGCGGCATCTCCAAGCCTAGGTTTGCTTACCTCGAATGGCTTCCTTGCTTGCTTCCTCTAGGCTGTGAAGGTTACCACCAACCTGTCACAGATGAAGGTCCACCAGCTTGGCATCACCATCTAGCAATACGGCAGGGATAACATCTGCTGTCTAATGTTTTCTCGACACTTTATGGGTGAATTTGTTGGTTTAGACAAATCATCTTCCTCTGGAAGTTGACATGAAAAGCAGTAGGGATGAATCCTCTCTAGGATGGGTGAAAATGAAACAGATAAGATGAGCGCAGAGAGAAGACAGGAGTCCCCACAATATCTGAGTCTCTGAATCCGATCAAGCCTGCTTCCACTGCCTACCTCTTCCTGAGCCAACAAGTTTTACGTACAAGCTAATATGCAACTCAAAGAATCCTGTGAAACATTTTTTGGAGGAAGATTTCAGTAGCCAACTTTTACCTTGTGTGCTCAATAATTTAACTCAAGATTAGCTGGGGTCATCCTGTCCTCTGGATGTAAATAAGATTTGGTACAAAGTCTTAGTCCACGTATAGAGTGGAAGGGGAATGTCTTCTCCTTGGGGACTCATGTTTCTGTGGTGGAGCAAGAGACAGAGACAGGGACAGGAAGGGTGTGGAGCTTCTCCAGCCCACAGTTTTGCCCTCAGAGACCCTCAACCATATTCACTTCTCATATGTGGCCCCTTTCCTTTTTTCTGCTTCTCAGACCAGGCACAGACCCCGAACTGTCCTCACCAGGCACTGGTGTGGTGAGCAGATCTTGCGCCAAGCCAAAGAGGTAAGAGATGTTGACGTTTTGAAATTGCAAACAACTTACTTAAAAAGGCACATTAGGCATCAAATCTTGGAATCTGAATATTTCTCTATGGCCATTGTTTGCCACTTACTCCTGCCTCCCATCATGCCTCTGCCTCCCATCATGCATCATTCTCGTCTTAGCCCTGCTCTGCCCCATTGTTCTGCATTCCTAGTCACCTCCTATGCAGAGACGGCCACCTTCTCCTCCCACAGTTGCCTCACAGAACCTCCTGCCTAGAGCAGCCTGGCATGGAAACCACTTGCAAATACAGTCCCCTCCATGAGGAAAACTCTCTACCAGCTGTTAAAGGACACTTTCCTGTTACCCCACTGTACTACTTGCTTTAACCTCTTTAGCATCTCGTTCACTTTTTTATCTTTTATTTTGACCCTTCTTTCCAATGCAGCAAAACAACAACAAACAAACCAATGAAACTCTGGCATTGGCTCTCATGGTTTGCTTTGCTCTCCTGGAGTAAATGACCTGACAAGGAGTATTTTCACTGGGTCAGGGCTCTGGAACTGGCTCCAACCCTCCCCCACCCAATTCAGTAATTCTGAGGTACCATGTTGGCATTAGCTCCAAGCAGTGTCTTTTGTGTCAGGCAACCCTTTCTTTCCTCTCCACCCCTCCCATGCCCAATAAGAGCTTTGGCAAAAGAAAGAAAGAAAGAAACCTGACTGGGTTCCAGCCCTTCTCTCTGCTTTTTCTCCCAGGTCTCATGTTACTTGAATGGAGAGGCTCTCTGCTGATTGAACTTTCTGTATTCAGCTATTTAAGCTGACGGCTTCACTTTCTTCTCCTGCCATGAGAAAGCTTTTGGAGGTTTGGGCATGCTCTCTCTTCCCTGGCACAGAGGAGGGACAATGCCAGCGCTCAGGTCAGCCTGAGAGATACAGGATCGCTCAGCTCCTCGGCCCATAATAGCTGCTCTCCTTCTGTAGTCCACTCTGTTCCTTGTTCCAGGAAACACTGATATGGGTGGGTTGTCTTTCATCCCCGGCCCAACTCTCTTTTCCTTGGACATAGGTGGGGAGAGGCAAGAGGGAGGGTAGAGCAGTGTGATGTCCTTTTGTGGTGCAGCTGTGTGGCCTTACTGGTATCAGCGACCGAGTGGATTATCCTAACAGCTATAGCCAGGAAGAATGCTTGTAGGAGACAGGATGAGACTGTAAACACTCCCTTCGCCTTTCCTTCTTCTCTTTAAGCTGAAAACTATAAAAGGCAAGCATTATCCTTTATTTTTGCATGCCATCTAATTCCTAGTCCTAGAAAATGTTGGATTCAATATAAAAGGTGAAAAAATGTCAGGTGTCACCAATAAGGTTAATCTTTAATAATTATCATTATTAACATATTGAATCAGTGTTCAGACTTACTATCTATTGAGCTCTTAATTATGTGCTAGGTACTGTCATAAGTGCTTCATGTAGAATGTCTCATTGAATCCTTTCAATAATTCTATGAATCCCGTTTGATCATTCTCTTCAGTTTATAAACAGAGACGAAAAGGTTAAACAGTTTAAACCCAGCATGTCTGTAGTGGAGCCACAATTTCAACCCAGAACACCACTACTTATTAAGATGATTATATATTTTCATTGCTGTGAACATGTTGAATTATAGTAATTGATTTTCTCATGGTGAACCGATATTGCATTCCTAGAGTAAGTTCTACATGGTCATGATGTGCTATCATTTTTATATGTCATTTGATTCCATTTGCTAAAATTTAATTTTTGCATCTGTGTTCAGGAGAGATTTTGGTCTATAGTTTTCTTATACTATCTTTGTCTGGATTTGGTATCACGGTAATGCTAGACTCATTGAAATTGGGAAGATTCCTCTTCGATTCTAATTTCTGGAAGATTTGTACTAAATTTTTTTTTTTTTTTCAGTAAATGTTTTGGTAGAATTTGCCAGTGAAGTCATTTGGGCTTGGAGTTTCTTTTGGGGAAAGGTTTTTAGATATAGTCTCTATTTCATACATATAGGCCTATTCAAGGTATCTATTTGTTCTTGAGTGAGCTTTGTTAGTTTATATCTTTCCAGGAATTGTCTTTTTCATCTATGTTGTTGACATTATTGGCACAAAATTGTTTATAATATTGTTTATAATATTCCCTTATTCTTCCTTTAATATCTGTACTCAATTGTGATGCTAGTTCTCTTACAACTGCTGCTAGTAATTTGTGACTTCCTCTTTTTCCTGATTAGTCTGGCAAAAGATTGATTGATTTTATTGATCTTCCTAAAGAACCAGTTTTTGGTTTCATTAATTATTTTTTCTGTTTTTATTTTTTTTCTATTTTGTTAAGTTTCACTCTGACTTTTTCTTTTTGGTTTTATTTATAATTTTTTCCTAGTTTATTAAATTGAAGGATAAGATCATTGACTTGAGTCCTTTTTTAATATAATCATTTGGGCTGTACATTTATAAGTAATGCTTTAGTGAAATCCAATTAAAATTCGAATGTGTGTGCTTTTATTTTCGTTAATTGAAAAATAATTTATAATATACATTTTAATTGTTTTTGATTCACAGATTATTTAGGAATGCATTAGTTCCCAAATACTTGGAGTTTTCCAAATATCTTTGTGATAATTATTTCTTATTTTGTTAGGGCATTCTATCTCCAAGATATACCACCAGACTTATTTTATTTTTTACTTGGAAACAGGGACAGGGTCTCACTAAGTTGCTAAGAGCCTCAGTAAGTTGCTAAAGCTAGCTTTGAACCTACAATCTTCCTGTCTCAGCCTCCCAAGTACAAGTGTGCGCCACCATGCCCAGCTTGCCTTTTTTATTTATTTATTTTTTTGGTGGCACTAGGGACTAGGGATTGAACCTAGGGGCAGTCTACTTCCAAGATACATCCCCAGCCCTATTTTATTTTTATTTTGAAACAGAGTTTTGCTAGGTTGATGAAAGTCTCACTATGTTGCTGAGGCTGTCCTTGAACCTGTGATCCTCCTGTCTCAGCTTCCCCAAGTACTGAGATTACAAGCGTGAGCCACCATGCCTGGCTTGCCTTTGTTTTTAACAGGTGTTTTTCTGGGTAAAGAATTCTAGGTTGATAGCTGGGTATGGTGGTACACGCTTGTAATCCTAGTACTTAGGAGGCTGAGACAGAATAATTGCAGTTTTGAAGCCAGTGTGGTAATTTAGCAAGACCCTGATTCAAAATAAAAAGTAAAAAAATAAGGGCTGGCATGTAGATCAGAGGCAGAACACTCCTGGGTTCAATTTCCAATAAAACACACATTACACACACATACACACACACACACACACACACACACACACACACACACACGCACACACACACAATTCTAGGTTGATGATTTGTCTTCCAGTACTTTAAAGCTGTTGCTCCACTGTCTTCTCACTTGTATTGTTTCCAGTGAGAAATCTACTCTGACCCTTATCATTCTTCCTCTCTACATTTTGTCATCTTAATTTAATTTCTATTAAGGTTTTTTCTTTCTGTCTGGCTTGGAGCAATTTGATTATGTTGTGTCTTGGTGTAATTTTTTCTTTGTACTTCTTGTGCTTGGAGTTTATAGGTCTTCTTGGATTCTTGGGCCTATAGTTTTCATTACATAGGTACAAATTTCAGCTAGTATTTCTTAACTATTTTTTCTGCCTTATCCTCCCTCAAGAACTCCAATTACATACACACTGCTTGAAGTTGTCCCATAGCTCAATGATACTTAGTTCATATTTTTCTTATTCTTTTTTTTTTTTACTTGTTCATTTTGGATAGTTTTTCTCTTTGTTTTCTATTTTTATGCACTTTTATTGGTGCATTGTAAACTCACTCTTTCTTTACCTTTAGATATACTCATCTCTTTTTCTATGATGTCTCATCTGATGCTAATCCCCTGCAGTATAGTTTTCTTATAGTTCAGTATATCATTCATTATAGTTTTATTTTTTCAAGTTCGATTTGAATGTGTTTTATATATCCCACATTTCCATTTAACATGTATGATCTTTTCTCTAGTCTTTTTGAATATCTAGAATACAATGATAATAATTTTAATGGCCTTTTATGTTCATTTTAACATGTGGGTCAAGGCTGGCTTGGGTTAATGGATTGATTTTTCTCTTCATTATGGTTCCTATTTTCCCATTTCTTTGTATGTCTGGTAATTTTTGGTTGGATTCTAGCTTTTGGCCTGCAACATGCCAAGTACTCTGCAGACGTATGGAGTCTCTGTGTAACTCTTTTCTCTCTGCTATTCTGCTCTATGAACTCTATCTGGTATGCTTTTCTTGGACTCTTGTATCTATATTCTCAATCAGAGAATCTATCTACCTTTACCTGGCTTCCCTTTTCCTGTACTATGGATTTGAAACTCTGTCAATTATGTAAACTGGGATAACATGGGCTCCTCTCATTTGTTTCCCCCCTCTTGGGGACCACTGTCCTTTATTGACTACTGCCCAATGTCTTAAAAAAACATTGTTATATTTAGTTTGTTTTCATGATTTTCTAAGGAAAGGTCCTTTTTACTCCATCTTGGCAGGATATGAAAATCCTACATGTCATTTTTAATGAATGAGTTACAATAATAGAAAAGGTTACTGATATTTTCTTTTGGGGGTTCATATCTCTTTGTATGATTAAGCACAGTAGGTGAGGGCATATTCACTACATATTTTTTACAAAAGAAAGAGAGCATTTTTCTTTTAAAATGTTCTGATTTTAAGGTGCAAGGCTTGTGTGCAGCAGTTAGTGTGTGAATATTGATCGACTAATCTTTCAGAAATCTGGAAGCTAAACGTGACACAATATCTGTGAAAGTATTCACAATACACAGGACAATTACTGATGACAGGCCATTGATGGCGCTAATGGAACAAATAATGATCCTATAAAATTGTACAACAGATGGACAGTTACTTCTGTTTCTACAAAGTCGATGCTCAAGATAAGAGTAAACTCATTTTCACCTAACCAGGGAATTTCGTTTATTTTATAGGAAAATTCACTCCTCATACATAACAGAGTGAGTTCTTATTGGGCTCAGGAAAGTTCTAGTCAAGCCAGGTATGGTGGTGCACACCTGTAATCCCAGTACTTGGGAGGCTGAGACTGGAGGGTCTGGGTTTGTGGTCAGCCTCAGCTACTTAGTGAGGCCCTCCGCGACTTAGTGAGACCCTGTTTCAAAATAAAGAATAAAAAATAGGACTGGGTGCACAGCCCGGAGGTAGAATACCCCTGGGTTCAATCCCCAGTAATACACACACACAAAAAAAATCAAATGGGGTGAGGGTATAACTCTGAGGAAAGAAAGAAAGAAAGGAAGGAAGAAAAAAAGAAAGAAAGAAAGAAAAAGTCCAGGCAAATGGTAGTTACTTTAATAGGCATTTATCAAATAAATGAATATCAGAGACAGGGAACTAGTAACACGTGTATTGTATCTTTCCTGGCTACAAAGCATTTTGTAAAAATCAGGTGAGTGCATAAAATTCAGATTTTCAGTTCCTCTTTGATCAGGGAAGCTTCTATTTAGCATACATGACCCCTCCCTCATTTACATTAGTTACCTGGCCTGTGCATTCGGTTCAGTTTGCAATCCGTTCCTCAATACTTCATCCTTTCTTTTCCATTGAAAGATCTTCTTAGTAACGATAGTGCTTGGAATATCATGACTAATAAAAGCACATCATTGTAGCAGGATTGCTCTAAGAGTCAGCTTAAACTCATTAGCAAAAGTCCTTGTCTTACTATGGTTCCACCTAGCATTTTTTTTTACCTTATGACAGCGTGAAAGTGCTGTGCATTCAATATAAATTTGTTATATTTTGGATCCTGAATTTCCCTCAAAGGCTCATGTCTTGAAGGCTTGGTCCCCAGTGGGGCAACTTTCCAGGGCGGGACTTTGGGAAGTGAGTGGATCATGAGGGCTCCGATCTCCTCAATGGATGAATCCACTAATGAGTCCCTGAAGGAATGGGCTACTGGAAGGCGATGGAAACCGTAAGAGGTGGGCTCAATGGAGGGAGTAGGTCTCTTGGGGGTCTGCCCTGGAAGGCGACATCTTGTCCCTGGTTCTTTCCTCCCTCTCTCTGATTCCTGGCTGTCACGAGGTGGAGCCACTTGGCTCAGCTATGCTTTTCCTTCATGATGTTCTGCTTCGCCACAGGTCCAGAATTCATGGAACCCCTGACCAGGGACAGAAGCTTCTGAACTCTTTCCTCCTTTAAGTTGCTTCCCCCAACCCTCAGCTATTTTATCAGAGCAATGGAAAGCTGTCTAACCCAAAACCATACTTCAGATTTTGAATTCTGAACGTTTCTGGGTGAAGTAATAGGTTCTCTTATGAGTCTGGGCAGCAGCAGTGACCTGCGGCTCTTGGTCAGCCACCCAACCACAGGGGTAAATGAGTGATGTACTACAGGATTTATATTGCTAAGCTATGATGCTTGGTAGATTGGTATATTGAATGTATCAGTGTATAACAGTTTCAGTTTATGATGAGTTTATCAGGACATAACCTTATTGTGAGTTGAGGAGCTTTTGGTGGTTTAAAGTAATATCCACAAATTTTTGGCAGGTCTCTTAATGAAAGAAAGGATCTATAGCCCTTCTCCTCTCCTCTCCCTTTGGATCTGGGCAACCTTAAGAGTCCATTGGAACCAATAGCATATGGCAGAAGTAACATTATTTGCATCCTGAGCCTAGCTAGTTAAAAGTAAGGCACCTCCCATCTTGTTTGCTGATACCCACCTTGGAGTCCAGAGCTGCATTTTAGACCGTTGAACCATTCTGAGGCCAGCATGTCATGGCAAAGGTCACATAGAATAAGGGTTATTCTCAACAGCCCCACCTGAGGGCCCAGTAGAGAGCCATCAGGAATGGTAAAAAATGACTGAAGATACTGCCAGGTGACTCGAGACTCCAGCCACCAACTCATCTCATCAAGAATCCCCAGCTGAGGCTACAGACATTGTGGAGCAGAGAAAAACCATTTCCTCTGTGCCCTGTATGGGTTTTGACCAGCATAATATGTAAATTTTTTAAAAAATGGTTATTTTAAGCTGTTAAAGCATGGAAGAGCTCTTTAGATGGCAATGGTAATTGGAATGTAACTATTTCAGAAACTCTTTGAAGTAGTTCTACACTAAAGAGGACATAATCTGGACAAAAGAGAAAACACAGCCACCCAGGACTCTTGAGTTTTATATGAGAACTTTGGCCACAGGAGTCTGACTTGTTTTACCGGAATCTCAAGTATTCTCAGGGAGAAGACCTGGCCAGCCACTAGCAGGCTGCTTCCTACCAAGTGCATCAAAAATGGCCGGTGTCATGTAAGTACACAGCAGCGTCTTTAGTAGCCATCAAAGGGAAGATGCCGGCTTCTTAAAAAAGGAAGGGTTGGGCTGTAGATGAATATTTCCTTAGAAACTTACTCCAGAGCCTTAAAAGTTTTTGTTTGAGGTTGATTTGGAGCCATGTCAATTTAAGACCAAAGTCTTTAAAATTGGATAAATGGCCTTACCAATTGTACTACTTCTTTTCCTGTCCACTCAAAATCGTCCCACTCCAGGGCTCCCAGGACTTCCTAGAAATTTTATCCAGAGTGCTCGCTGCCATAGGACATACTATGTCTGACAAATTTTTGTCTCTTTCATTCACGACAATGTCAACTCCAACAAGCCAGGAATTTTTTTTTTCTACTGATGTATCCCAGCATTGGGAACATGCCAGACACACAGTGGGCATTCAAGAAATAGAGAAAGACTAGTAAAGCTCATATGTCTATTTTGGACACCCATGGCCATTCCACAGCCATACTCTTCTATGACTTTCCATTATAAGAACCCAGGATAAAAGTCCCACCTAAGCCTCCTTTGGATTGAATCCAAGGATGATTCTAGAAAACAAACAGAAGAGTAGGCACGGAGGCTGGTGTTGGCACAGCAGCTGCCGAGCTGGGAAGGCAGTAGCATCCATATTACTCAAATGCAGAAGCATCCCCGGGGAAGGGTAACCCTGAGGCTTCGCAGGTCTTTTCAATATCTTGGATTAAATGAACTGTGAAATATTTGTTTTATTAGAAGAGCTTGAGTTTGTTTCTGAGGCCTTAAATTGTGTCTGTCCTGGGTAGCTAATACATAGCAGAGTGGAGCGTGCACAGTGTTTAGAAAGCTCATAGGAACTGCCCCCATCATTTGAGGTCTGTCTTCAGACGTCTCTCTCATTTCTCCTCCAAGACCAGCAATCCCTTTGTTGATACGATGCACTGGGGAAAGGTGAGCTAACAGATGGCGAAAAAAAAAATGTGGAGAGTAGAAAACTCTTGTAGCCTTGAGGATAGAGGAATTCAGAAATTCTTTTTTAACCAAATGGCTGCAAATCCTATGAGATCAGTTTGCGGCAAGCGTAAACTAGGGATTCAGGAAGAGTCAACACCTGAAGCTAGTAGAAATGAGAGAACTTTTATGGCTTTGGAATGAAATGTTCTTCATGAGTGCAGATAGGGTGAAGACAGTTCCAGAACATGTCCTGCGAAGTCTTAAATCACATTTCCCACCCATGCCGATGAAAGCTGAGGATCCTGGGGGGTCAAGAAGGAACCCTCCTTTCTGAGTGGGGAAGGGTAGAGCCCAGATTGCATGGTGAATTTCCATGATGAACGAAGGAGGGACCTCCTAATTCTTAACAATACCCTATTTTTGTTGTGTTGTTTATTGGAGATTTGTCGTTCTGTGTATATGCCTGTGAATATCTATCTTAATGTGGATGACTGGTGTATATGAGTGTGAATGTATATCTGCAGATGTGTGTATACATGCATGGGAGAAGTGTGAGGATATTTACTCTCCCAGGGGGTAAGTGTTTAATTCTGGAGATGGAAGAAAGAGTGAAGAAGGGTGAAATAAAGGGAGAATGGGGGAGAGGGCTTTAGTTTTAGCTTTATACAAATATAATATGTTTTCTAAAATCTTTTGCTGCCAAAATGTATCCATGTAGTATTTGCATAGCTTCTAAAAAATCTGCACACACAAAAAAAGAGATTATAACTGACAAATGCAGTCACTGATTGATGAGAACTTAACTTCCTCTGTAGTTGTACTCAATTTCTGCCCATCCAAATGATCTCAATGATAATAGATGGTGAAGGAATCTGATCCCATCATGGAGGAATCACTGTTTCTCTAGCTTCACTGACTTCCTTTTCTACACATACGCCATTTTTTCCATGTAATTCCTTATACCTACAATGTTTCCTTCACCAGCTCTGATTATCTTCAATCCCTAAATCATTCTCATCTTTTAAAATCTGTCATGATTAAATCACCCCATGAAGCTTTTTCTCGTTTGTTAATCATTCCATCCATCCATCCATCCATCCACCCATCCATCCATCCATCCACCCACCCATCCCATCCATCATTTAATGAGCATCTACTGAATTTCAAACACTATGTGAAACTTTAAGTAATACAGATATCATTGTGGCTGACTTGAAGATAATTTTATAAACATACAGAAAAATCTATAATCAAACAAATATAAAATTTAAAATTGTAATAAGTGTGAGGATGAAAATAAACGTGGCACCCTAGTTGAGAATAGTGAAATGATACTCAAATTAAACAGAGTGGCCAGAGATGCTCTTTATACTAAATGGAATGAAACACATATATGATATGTTGCAAGGTGAGGGAGGAGAAATAAAAGGATGTTTTCCAACAGGAGAAATAAGACATATGCTCTCCTCTGCTTCTGAAATCCTGTATTTGTTTAACATGTTGTTCATCATATTAATTCTTATGTTCATATTTTTTATTTCCAAGTTTTGTTTCCTTAAGCTTGAGTCACCTATCATGTAGCAGACACCCAATACACTGAACGAAGCATCTGTGAACCCCACAGTAGGAAGTTCCCTCATACTGCTGTCCCAAAGACAACTCAAACTCTATTGATATTATGTCTGAAGAGTTGCTAAAAATATAGAAATTATTTCCAAAATCATCTTCAAGACCAAATACTAATTTTTTTTGAGTCACTTCTCTGCAAGATCATTACCCTGGAAGGGGAAAGAGAGATCATCATTATCCACACATTCAATTCAGATGGGGTAGTCAATCCTTATACCAAAGCATCTTTTAAAATCATTTTAAAGCCGCATGCGGTGGCACACGCATATAATCCCAGCATTTGGGAGGCTGAGATGGGAGGATCCGGGTTCGAGGCCAGCCTCAGCTACCTAGTGCTGAGGCAACTTAGTGAGACCTGTTTCAAAATAAAGAATAAAAAATAGGGCTGGGGGTATAGCTCGGAGGTAGAATGCCCCTGAGTTCAATTCCCAGTACTGCCAAAAAAAAAAAAAAAAAAAAATCATTTTAGGTGCTGTTTGAGAGTGGCCCTGTCTTCATTTAATGTTCCTTTAGCCCTGTAGGTTTTTTTCAGAGAAAAGCGAACAAATACTTTTGGTAGACAAGAATGTGTTTTCTTTATTGTAATATCTGGATTATAGACTATCCTCAGCCCATCTACTCCTGCCTTCCTAACATACAAGCTGCTTGTCAGTCATGTTCGTTTTTCTCTAAGGTCTTGCCTTGAGCCATGAAAAGGTTTTTATTTTCTAAATCAGTACCTAGGAAAGATCTTTGCTCTATCCCTCAGGGATAGCATTGTTAAGATGGGGACACTAGCAAAAGCAACTCCAATTTTAGAAACTTATGGTGACCAGAATAAAATGGAAAACACTTTGCCATACCTGAAAAGTGGTAGTTCCTTGAAGTTAGAAGGAACTCTAGGAAACATTTAGATTGCCTCCCTACCCAGTGTTGAAATTTGTTTACCAAAGACCTGAGAATGACCATATGTCTCCTTAAACACCAATACTTCCCTTGATGAAGAGCTTGGTTCCTTTTAACAAAGACCATTCTGACGTTTCATTGTCTTTGGTTATAAGAGGTTACTTCATTGTGTGTATGTGTGTGTGTGTGTGTGTGTGTGTGTGTGTGTGTGTGTGTGTATTATTGGGGATTGAACCCAGAGGCATTCTACCTTCGAGCTACATCCCCAGCCCGATTTTATTTCTTATTTGGAAACAGAGTTTCACTAGGTTGATGAGAGTCTCACTACTTGATGGGGCTGATCTCGAACCTGTGATCCTCCTATCTTAGCCTCCCAAGTGCTGGGATTATAAGTGTGCACCACCACACCTGGCTTAGACATTACTTCTTCATACAAATTTCAGCTCCTAAACTTCAGTGAGACAGAACCCGCATTTCTAATATCTTCTCACTAACCCTAAATATGCTCAGTGAGAAGTTAAGGAACATGCCTTACATATGGCCTAATTAAAATTAAATTGGGCTTTAAATCAGAAGATTTAAATTATAGTTCCACAAATTAATTGACCTGGGACAGGTTTTTAATTTCTATGCCTCAATTCCCTTCTCCCTCAAATGTAGATAGTACCCATCTCACTGAGTAACTAGGAGGATTAGATAGGAAAATGTGTGTGACGATGTCTAATGCATGTACAACACATAGTAGCTGCTTGATAAATGCTCCTTTCTATCCCATTTCCTTTTCTTAAAGAATTGGAGGGAAGCTCTAAAGATAAGAAGTGCACTTGGCTACATGTATCAGAAAACCCAAATAACATTGGCTTGTGTCATGAGGATGTTCATTGTTTATTGGCCAGGAAGGGCAGCACTAGGCAGCCTTCGTCTTGGTCACGTGGCTCCCTGATGCCATGATGAACCCAGGCTGTATCTCTGCTTCACCTTTGACATCGCCGGCTTTTCCGCCTTTGTGCTTTCTGTAGTAGAATGTAAGAGGGCTGCGATAGTTCCAGGCATCAGAGAGAGGAAAGACATCTGGAAGCTCTTTTCACTCCTTTTCCCCTGTCTTAGGGAACAAAATGGGATTCCCTGAAGCCTTGCTGCAGATTTCTGCTTATCTTTCATTGGCAAGACTCAGTGAAGCGGCCATTCTTCACTGCAGAGTAGCCAGGGAAGGGATGCAGGTGAGCAGGAGGGAGGCTGGGGAGCATGCTCCATTAGCCAACCAACCTCAGGGGCCAGAGCAGCTCCCACATCTCCCCTAGAAAGATGCTTCTCCAGGCTCATCATTCCCCTCGACCTCAGTGGCTCTGAAAATGACTTGGTTTGCAAAGTCCTCCAACCTGTGACACCCTTGGGTGGGTCAATTATGGTCAGAACCAGGCAATGGCCATAGCACTGGGGGTTCAACCGGGGAGCAGAACCACTGTGAGTAGGAGGGACCTAGGAATTTAGTATGGGATTCAATCTTACAAAATGTGGGAGGAGCTGGGCAAGTGAGGTCCAGAGAGGAGAGACACTATCAGAGAAAAGCCACTAACCAAAGCAGAAACACAGGGAACCAGTCAGAACCTGAGGGAAGTCCAGTTGCCAGAGTGGGACCACAGAAGTTTCTAGAAGGCTAGATTCTGTTCTAGAGGGCGAGCAGGATCCTTGTTGTCAGTCCAACTAGTGGTCAGGAGGAAGAGCTTTGTGCAGGGGAGAGCTTGGACAAACTGGGAATGTCAGGGCTTCTTTTTCTTTCACTTCGTCCGACCATGGTGTGCCTCAGGGAGTGTGAACCAAGTGACTTGAATGGGCTCATGGAACTTCTCCAATCCGAGAGTGCATCAGAGAGTAAGAGAATGAGCCTGTGCGCTCACATGCACTATGACCTTAGGAGATTTTATACATTTTTATTGTAGTGAGAAGTTCTTTTAAGCCAATTCTCTGAGAGTACATGGATAGAACTCGGACCTATTCCAGAAGGTAAAAATAGGATCGCTATGGCATATGAGTGTAGACTGCTTTAGGTTTCCTACCAGGTGAAGGAGAAGCAGAAACCTGAATTGAGAGGAAAGGGACAGGATGGACCACTGAAGTAGAGGCGATGTCCCCGCAGTCCTATGCCTACATAATTTCTTCAAATCCTCACTACTAACTTTTGTTTCTTTAACTTCTGCTTTAAAACCCCATGAGCGCAGTTTTTCTTTAAGTGTATTTTTCTTTTGGAATTAAATCTTTTATCTTTGTCTTGACTTGTATGTCAGTAAACGTTTAGCAGCATGTTAGCTGTTATCTTTTGTGTACTGAAGCACAAGATTGTTTAGCATAATTAAATCACGGGATGCCTCCTCTACCTATCTTATTGCTGTTACTCTTTTCATCTAGGTGATAAAAGCCAGACATATATTAATCCATCTCAAATTGTCTCATGATAACTTGAAAAATTAGGAGAGAATGTTATCTAATCATGAAAATAAGTTAAATTCCTCCTCTCATATAAATAAGAGTATATTTTTTTTCCTCCTCTATTTACAAAGCAGAAAGAAGATCAGTGAGTAGGACCATTTTTCTAGTCCATTATGGAACACATATGATGTATTTATTGTTTCTAAGATCTCTTCTTTAGGGTTAATTTGTCAAAAGGACAGCCCGACCTACGTCTTCTCTGCGAAGCAAGCTGAATGCCAAACAAATGTCTCCTTCTTTCCAAAGACACAGTTCTATTTTATTTAGGCAAAGGATGATGCTGGCTTACTTAGTGGCAGGAAATTGCTTGACCAGAGAACCTTCTATGGCAAGCTTATTTCACAGACCTTTGTAGAGAAGGTAAGTTTTGATGTCAATTCTTGTTAAAGAAATAGTTTCAATCCAATTTCCAATTATTATTGTCCAAATGGGAACATTCAAGTGCTGGGATTTCCTTATAAAAATTGTAACCCTAGAAAAGTCACATTTAGAAAAAAAAATCACACGACTTGAGGGTATATACAAAAGCCAACACTGTAAATTCCATATTGCTCTGGACATGGAGACATAAGCAGATGGAATATATTGGAAGGGCTGAGGGCACAGATGTCTTCTTGGCTTGAGTTCAGAGTGAAAAAGAAGAAGCCCATTTTGTAGCTGAGACTGTGATAGGAAACATCCAGATACACGGAAGGCTGAAAAATCAAGTGCACTGGCTTTAATGAACTATTTTTCAAGACGACGATTGCAACGCTTAAGCAACAAGTTCTTGTTTGGGAGCATGCTCTTCCAGCTAATTCAAATGTGCTTTGAGTGGGAAAACCTTTTCAGCGGTGACTGAGCAACATCCGGTGTCCTCGGCTCTCTCATTGACAGTAGCACTGCTATTGGTCTGTCCTTTCTCTCCCCCAAAAGCTTACCCATTGTAGCTCTAAGCTCTTTGTTGATTGCAAATATCATCTCTATGATGTTTAATGAACTGAGAATGAGTGTTTGCTGTGTAAAGCCTTTCCTGAAAAAGTTAAAAATAAAATCACCTGCTTACTTGATTTAGGATCATATTCTTAAGACAGAAGCCATGAAAAAGAATTTCTATTGTTTAGTTCTTGCTACTAAGTTTATGCATATTTACTGTGGAAAATGTTAGAAAATACAGAAAAGAAGAAAAGTTGAATCATGAGAAATCTTTCTATCAGGAACAATCACGGTTAACATTGCATAATAAAACTTTCTGGTCATATATCGAATTGCTGTGTATTCTTTTTATATTCCTGTTCTTTTCTTCCAGCAACATTTTATAGAGGTATTTTCTTATCAATAAATGCAGATAACAATTGAAAATCTTAGTGGATGACTATATTTTATCTAACCTATCAATTTATTCATTATTTGTAGACACTAAATTTTTAAATCTATCTAATCATCTAACCACCCATCTATTTATTTTCAATGACAATCTTTGCACCATCTTTCTCTGTGTGCTTGCTTGCTTATTTCTTTGGGTTGAATTCCCAGAAGTAAAATTGCTGGATCAACGGGTCTGCACAAGTTTAACTTTTGATACATATTGCCAAATTGCCTGCCAAAATTTCATACCCATTATACTTCCTTCAACAGGGTGCGAGAGTGTCTTTTCTCCATATGCTCCCTAACACCGGGCAATATCAATTCAATTAATCTTTGCCAAGCTGCAATTCTAAAACAACATAGCAGCAATACTCGTCATTCTTATTTGTCGACTCAAGGTTATTATCGAGCTTGTGCATCTTGCTACATGTTAATTAGTGCTTTGCACAGAACACTAAGAGTTTTCAGACTATCAACTATGTTTATTGTATTTGCACTTTCCTGGTATTTTGAAAAGATTATAGGGTACAGCCTGAAAGTTAGAAGGCCTAACATTTAATCCTGCAGAAAGAAAGACACTCTTCTCTCTCTGCCTACATGCACCCGTAAAATGGGAGCAATTTTAACTCAAGCAGAGCCACAAGGACGGTTTTCCACTGCTACAGAATTAGAAAGAGAAGGTTTTGTGTGTGTTTGTTCTGGTTTTAGATTTTTTTGTTCCATTTGGTTTTAATTTCTGTCCACTTCTGTGGTAGGAAGTCTATAAAACGGCCTCCAGTGATGCCCTCTTCTTGGTATCAGCACCCCTGTGTGCATGTGGCTCAACCTAATGACACTTCTAAAAAAGCTGAAGGGATTAGGTTATGTTACCAATAGACTCTGACTTCACCCCCGCCCCCACCCTCTCCCACTCTCTGGCAGTCTCTCTTGGAGTCCTCTCTTTGGAGAAAGAAGCCGCCTTAGACAACTAATATGCCTGCTTTGCAGTTCCTACTAAACCTACTGAGCTCTTGCCTTCTGCTCCAGGTTTGGCTGGGCACCACCTCTCTGTCACTGCTGCTCCCTGAAGGGACTCGGAGACTCTGGTTTATCCTCAGAAAAGAGGCTGGGGGAAGCCATGCTCTTGTAATAATCCGGTCTTTTATTTTCTGTCTTGGGATGCATTGACATCTAGGCCTTCTGACTCTGAAGGGACAGCTCCTTCCCGGGTTAGGAACTTCTAGAGATAGCAAACAGCTCACCCACCAGTGTGCTCTTCAGAGGCAAACCAAGGAATCCTGAGCCCATGCTCCCAACCACTTCCTTTCTGGATCTCTCTCACATTTCTGATTACTGTCTTTCTGCCCTAATTACCCAGGGTGGGGCATCAGACTACTAGGGTCATCCCTCCTGCCAAAAGCTCTGGAATTACTCAAAGAAATAAATCCTATGCCTGTTTACCTTGCTTTGCTATCCCCCCCCCCCCCAACA
>PVLC010000175.1:115022-240550 GCA_004027655.1 Graphiurus murinus | reverse complement strand
TTGAAACAGGGTCTCACTAAGTTGCGGAGTGCCTCACTATGTAGCTGAAGCTGGCCGCGAACCCGGATCCTCCAGTCTCAGCCTCCCGAATGCTGGGATTACAAGCGTGCGCCACCACGCCCAGCTCCAATGGCAATTATTTTCTGATCTGTTGGTCTTGTCACGTCTGAATAAGAAGATCTAGAGGCTCTCAGGTTGGAGGCCAGCCTCAGCAACTTAGTGAGACCCCTAGTAAATTAGCTACACCCTTTTTCAAAATAAAAAAACAAAAAGTTTTTCCAGGCATGATGGTGAACACCTATAATCCCAGTACTTGGGAGGTTGAGACAGGAAGATTGCAGGTTCAAGGACAGCTTCAGCAATGTAGTGAGGCTCTCAGCTACCTAGAGAGACCCTGTTCAAAAAAAAAAAAAAAAAAAAAAAAGTGCTGAGGGTGTAGCTCAGAGATATAATGCCCCTGGGTTCAATCCTCAGTACCACAAAAATAAGTAAATAAATAAATAAAAATTTAAAAAGGGCTGACTGGGTGTAGCTTAGAGATAGAATGTCCCTGGGTTCAATCCCCAGTACTACTACTACTACTGCTGCTGCTATTACTGCTACTACTACTAATATTATCTGTATTAAAACAACTTCCCTTTATTCCCTCTTCCCTTGTTCTCCACACTTTCCTCCTCTCAATATTTTATTGAATGGTTCAGGTAAATGGAAGGCTATAACTACCCTTAACCAACAGCTAATACTCACAGAGACTCACATTAGCTAGAGATGCAATGAGAAAGAGAAACACATTTGTAAGTACACTCTATCTGTGCAGATTCCCTTGCCTATTAATATGTAAATCAGCATCAGTTCTCCTTTGTTTATTACAACTTCCAGATTCTGCCTTAGGCTCACCAGTATTTAAGAAACCCAACTCACTAGAGAATAGGTTACCCCATGGTGGCAACTCTGAGTTTCACAAAGGAATCTAAAGTTGTGTGAGTACTCATTTTAAAAATAAAATGATACGCCGTCTAAACCCTTCTCATCTCTTCCCCCACCAGTAATGGGGGAAAAGAAAGACAGGTGGTTTTCCAGTTATTATGTTCAAGGGACCGGACCAGCTGATATTTCAAGATCCTACTTAGCACTTAGAGTTGCTGGCTTGTTTGAGGGTTGGTTCTGTAAATGGTAGAATGAAAGAGACACAGGCCCTAAGGTTTACTTACAGTTGTTACTCTCATTTGTTTTTGTTCTTTTATTTTTGAAGAAATAGCACTCTAGGGTATGTGACCCATAATCCTGTCTCAAGTCCTTATCTTTGAATGAGGTAAGTAATATATTCTAGCACTCTTCTTGTAGACCGCTAACCAGATTTCCCAAACGCTTGTTTGCCTGAGTAGGATGTTATCATTTATATGTAAAGGGAATGAACTTTGAAATTATTCCAAAAGAGAAAAAAAAAAGTGAAAGGTTATGCTCTCCTAAGGTACAATAGAATTTTGTCACAATTTGCATTTAATGAGGCTATTTGTCAACATGGCATTGTATATAAAGATGCTTTTATCCACTTTTATTTGTCTTGCATTGAACTAAATAGTATGTAATTTACTAAATCACTAAAACATGGAAAAGAAAAGAAAAATATTTCTTACTCTTTGTCTGCATCTCAGCTGTGATGTGCAATGAATTTTGTATTTCAGGACTGTCAATCACTTCTGATTCTAGAACTGCTTTGGTAACGATTAAGATACTCTGACAGGTTATATTCAGTCTCTCTCTCTTTTTCTCTCTCTCTCTTTTGAGACTCCTCTCTTTCTCTCTCTTTCTCTTTTGAGACTCCTTTCTTTGTTTAATGAACTGCCTCTTAAATAATGCCTTTGCTCCGTGGAGGGAGAGAACTATTGAATTGTCATGTGTGTTGACTAGCAAACACACATATGTGGAATTAGTAGCAGGGCTTCTGTAACCAAGAGTAGTTTACGAAACATTAAATTGTTAAGGGAGTTGCAGTGTTTTGGAGATTGACCTTGAAGTTTTGAAGAAGTGAATTGATACACTGGAACAAGTACAAAGCCAGCTTTGGTGCTAAATGTAAATTGTTAAAAATGGTGCGGAGTAACATCTGCCTTGGAGTATGCCTTAATCAGCACTGTGAAAAATGAAAGTTTAACGATCTACTATAGTGGCTTCTAAGTGAAGGGTAAACAAAGGATGAAAGAGTTTCTTGCATGGCTTGTAACTGATGCCATGAAAAATGTCAAGAACCATCTGCCTCAAACTTATCCAAACTGTCATCAAGTATTCTAATCCAGTCAAACGAGATACAACGGGAACAACCTATGGAACTTGCTGAAGGCTTATCAAAAGAGTTGTAAATAAAGGAGAAAAAACCCCATCAACTGTGTAGCTGCAGATTGCAGCCAGCTTGCCTGTGGCTTTGAAATTCAATCCCATTTCTCTAGTCTGACAAACTGTACTAAATAGCAAAATGGATTTGTATTGCTCTCGGCCATTTTCACTTTAGTTGCTATCAGCAGATAGATACCCAGTTTCTTAATAGAGTCAGAATCATTATATATATATATTTTATTTTTTTATTATTTTATTTTTAAAGGCACATATTGGTACGAAGCTCAGCACTCCATCTATAAGTATGCACCACATGTGTGCAGAGGAGTTTAGCACTGCTTTCCAGTCAGTAAGAGATCACTCATGCATGTATGGCTAGATTTCCATGGTCTAAGACCTTATTTCTTTTTACTTCTCTTCATGCTGCTTACTAAATCAATTTTTCATAACCGACTCATTAAGAGTACAGAGTTCAAAAGCAGAATGAGGGGATTTAAATCCCAGCTCCACCACGCATGGTAGCACATGCTTGTAATTCCAGTACTAGGGAGGCTGAGACAGGAGGATTGCAGGTTCTTGGCCAGCCTCAGCTACTTCGTGAGGCCTTCTACAACTTAGTGAGACCCTGTTTCAAAATAAAGAATAAAATAAGGCTGGGGGTGTATCTTAGAGGTAGAATGCCCCTGGGTTCAATCCCTAGTACTGCAAAAATTATATATATATATAAAATAAATCCCAGCTCCATCACTTATTGGCTGAGTGACCTTGGGCAGGTTGCTGGACTGGTTTTCCACAACTGAAAAACTGAAATAATTATAAACACCTTGATTGTAAGTAGACATGAATTTATGTTTGTGAAAGCCCTTAAACACAGAAGCCAATTATGGAAGAGACCAGGAAGGCTCACTGATCTTTGTTACTGGGTTGGTGCCAGGTGACTAGTTCTGGCTAATGAATTGAATGGGAGGCATACATGCCAATTCTGAGCCAAGATATTTGACTGCTCATGTGCCTCCTCCATCGTTCTTCCCTGACAGGGTGATCTTGGAGTTGACATGTTCCAGATAGAATAGTTGAAAGAAAAACAAGAGGCACTGGTTCCATGCTGGACTTCACCTGAGAAAGAAATATGTCTTTGTTGGGCTTAGCTGCTGGCATTCAGTAGTAATTTGTTCCTGCAAATGCACATGGCAAATCTAAGGCTAATAGATAAATCAATAAGTGCTGGTATTTGTAATTATCTATATACACTTTGCTATGAATAGCAAATATATATACATACAATACATATGTATTTAAATGGCATGTAATCTTTTGACTATTCTGTCAGAAACAGGAATCAACAATATACATACTTACTCCCACATGTACTCCAAATGATCAAATCAAATCAATCTAAATTGAAGTAAGAATTGGGCTTTTTATTTTTTCACTCAAGAGATTGGCCAAAATAAGAGTGATAACACCCAGTGCAGATCATAGCGTAGGGATACGCTGCTCCTACTGGACTTCAGTGAACAGGTAATTTGCTACTTTTCTGAGGATTTGGGCAATAAATGTTAAAAGCCTTAAAAAAAATGTGCTTGTATTTCACACAGTGATTTCATGCCAAGAATGATTTCATAAAGGTATTGTATGGTGATATTCATCATTCAAAAACATTTAAAACAGTAAAATTGAACAAAATATCCCACAACAAAAGGGAACAATTTAGGTGCTCATCAGTCGGGGATTGATAAAAATAATTATGGTATATATTAAAATATTAAATTAAGTTAAATTATATATATATACCTATTGAAATGGAAAGTTCCACAATATATAGTTAAGTTATAGGATTTTTAAAAACATTAGGGACTTTATGATCTTTTTATGTTTATATTTATGAAATTATTATGCTTCATATTTTTGGAATCTCTAAATATAATTTATAGATTTATATGAAGCTTAGTTATATTTGCATACATGTTTATGTATATATATTTGTTTTGACTTAATTAGGTTTAGATTTATATATGCACATATACCTATCTGAATTTTAATGTGTCAAAATCTTAACAGTGATGATACTTGGTTTTAGGTCTAATCATTAATGATATTTATTTTTACCCTCATTTTCTGAAATTTTTCCATGAATATGTGTTACTTTTATAATATGAAGAAAGTTATTTCAAAAATAAAAATGAGGAAGAAACACTGTTTGGGGATGGTCTTCCTACTGCAACATGGGCGAAGGGGGTTTAGTGGCCTCATCCCATGTGTGATAGATATAATTTATTACAACCTTGCTGTATCTACTCTGTGTAAGGAGATGAGCTACACCATCAATTGGGCCATTTCTACTTATATCAGTCATATTGAATTGAAGAATACTGCCTATCACCATTTTTTAAAAATCTTTTTAGTATTATCTGTCATTTCTCTAAAAGTAATTTTACCTCTAATTTTATAGTAACTCTGAAATGATTTGGCAGGCCACAAAAGAGAGAGAGAGAGAAAAAAAGATGGATTGATACTTTGAAGAACTAGAAGACTGGAAATCTCTTGCTTTGTACAGTCAAGGCAGAGAATTCTTAGTTTTGTTATGTTTAAAATAATAGTAGCTATTACGTATTGATTGGTTCCTATTTGACAGGTCTGTGCTGAGCACTTGCAATATCTCATTTCATCTTCACCACAACCTTACAAGATCAGTTCAGTTTTTTTTATTTCTATTTTATAAATGAGAAAACTGATTGTGTAATTTGTTGAGGTTCCATAGCTAAAAACTGACAGAATCATTGTTTTTGCCCGATAATTGAGAGCTGGTCAGCAGGTGGTACATCAGACTGAAGAATGGGAAGGGGCCAGGTGTGGGGTAGTTTGATGGTCTAGGTCATGCTGTCTCTAATTCTCTGTAAGTTTCTTCCTCTCAGGTTGGAGTAAATATGATAAGTTGAACATATTTGTATGTTTACACTCCGTCACATAAGAGTAGAGGGATCTACACCAACAAAGATGTAGGATGGGAGAGGAGGAGCCAGAGTTAAGAGATGTCAACGTAGTTTGGAAAGATTGAAAGCAGACAAGAGAGTAGTCATTAACTTAGCAGAGCAGGGAGGGCTGAAGTTGAAGTGCTTGTGGTATAAGGATGTTTGCTCAAGAGATTCATGTAAAAGTTCAGAGGCCAAAGCCATCCCAAAGAATGATCATCAACTTAGTTTTTTCTTCTCACAATCTTTTATCTCCTTCATTGAATTCTTACTTTCTAATACTTTAGTTGATGGTTTCTTTATTTTCTTTCCTTTCTCGTGTTTGTTTCAAAGTAAGAAGTTCTGGACTTCTTAAATTATAAAAGTATCGTATTTCTAGAGTAAGAATTTC
Organism: Graphiurus murinus; assembly: GCA_004027655.1. Taxonomy (NCBI): domain Eukaryota; kingdom Metazoa; phylum Chordata; class Mammalia; order Rodentia; family Gliridae; genus Graphiurus; species Graphiurus murinus. The sequence continues at coordinate 234,853 of PVLC010000175.1, read as the reverse complement.
AAGTAATATAAAAATGTAGACAGTAATAAAAGAAACTCACTCCATCCAATTCTGTAGCTGTGTTAGCCAGTACAGTATCTGCTAGCTACATGTTGCTATTTAAATTAGATTAATTTTAAAAAGCTAAAATTAAAATTAAATTCCCTCACACTCACCACATTTTAAGTGCTCAGAAGGTATTGGGGCTAGTGGTTATTGTATCGAATATTGCAGAAATAGAAGATTTCTGTCATTATAGAAAATGTGTTGGATAATATTGCTGTATGAAATTTTAATTTTTTCAATTACACATATAAAATAAGTTTCACCCTCTATATGCTCATGGATTTTCACAAATGACCCAGGTGCTCTGAGGAAAATCAACATTGTCTTACCATAGCTCTCCCTACTCCCACCTCAGCTTCCCAAAAGCACCCCCTTCATTTTTAAAAATCAAATTATAGTTTATGAGTTGTAACAAAATAAATAATGCAGAAAAGGAGAAGCACCCCCATCACCTCCATTCCCGTACTGTAGAGACAGCATTGATTGAATGCTTATTTTTAGTTATTTTGGTGGCTACTTCCACAATTCCATTTCTTGAGTTGTTGCTTAGTCAATATCTATTAACTCCTCAGTATAGGTGATGAGGATTAACTTCACCTGTGTTGCCCTCGCCCCTTTATATCTCCTCCTCGTATCTGAAATTTACATTATTACATTCTGTGGGTTGCCTCTCTGAATAACATCGTTTAACCTTTATTTCCCTCGACTTAAACATTGTGACATCAGCCCTTTAACCATCCACCATCTCTTTCAAAGCCCCCTTCTTCATCGCACCTTCTGTCTGCCCATCAAAGCTGCGGCTTCTCTGCTTTCTCCATAGCTTGATGCTGAAAGTCCAAAGGCAATTAGTAACACTCGGCCAAAGCAAAATACCTGGCTGGAACTGAATGTACTATAAAGTCCCTCTATTTGGCTGTGCTACGGTCTGCTTAGCTAGATTTGATGTTAGACTATCTGGTATAAAGCTCACGCCAGTGAGGGAGCTTCTCCTCTGTGTGCGTGTGCGTGTGTGTGTGTGTGTGTGTGTGTGTGCCCGCATGTGTACGTGTGCTCATGTTTGCATAGGTGAATGCTTTTTCCTCTAATCATGTCAGGCGGGAGTGCATGTTTAGGGGCTGTGGACGTCCCCAGGAGGTGAGCTCCAACAGTAGGATTCTAATTCTTTTGATTGTATACAGGCTTCCCATCAGGGCTTTGTTCAGACGCTGTCTCTGTGTCATGGCCTGGGGGCAGTGGGTACTGCTTAGCTTTCTGATCTTCCAGAGTATAAAAGATTCCCTTGCCTGAGGTGGCACAGGGACTAGTAGGTACAGAGAGCAATATTTCAATCCTGGAGATCTATGCAAATGCATGGAGACATCTATATTACATCCTCCATGGAAGTGGAGGCAGGTTTTTCACAATTTCAGTGACCATATTGGATCATCTCTAACGTATACTGGTTGGAAGAGGGAACTAACTGAAAGCTAATATTGGAGCTTGTTCTCAGGCTGCTGGGAGGCCCCAAGAATCTCATTGGCAGTCTCTTTCGAAGATTGGTTGCCTATGTCCATTAAACCAAGATTAAATTAGTTTGTGGGAGCTGCTTTTAGCATTTGCACTATTACATTATGCATGATTCCTGACTGCACATCGCATGAACAAACTGCGCCGAGCTCCATTAGTGATTTTTTAGGGCCGTGCTTAACTTGGAAATGGATTGATTTTGTGTAGGTTAATGTATAGCAGTGATGCTGCCGTGGCCTTAAAAATACCCTCTTCCATTTGATATCAATAGGGAAGCACTCTTTGGGGATTACAGCTCATTTTAAAAGGATAAATTATGTAGATTGCATGATTAGAGAGCAGTAAACCCTGTAACCATATATTGTGTATCAGGGAAAGCTGCACTCCCTCCTCCCTGCCTAGGAGAGGTCGGGGTATCTTATTCAGTGCATTTCCTACTGGGACCTTCCTCACTGAGATATAATGATATTCTTAGGATTAGTCAACAAGTCAAGGAAGAGTCAAAAAAATTGAGTTCATGTTTTAAATATTGGTTGTAAGAATCAGAAAACTGGATCTTTTAGAATCTTAGATCCTCCTCCCGACTAAGGAGCTGGGCCCATCTTTTTGTCCTTTCCAGGGCAAAGCAAGGTGCCTGGGGTAGTGTAAGTGTTGACTAAGTACTTGCTGAATTAAATTAATCATGCAGCTTCCTCATCTTATAGAGAAGATATGACTGGGGCACCATGTAAATATTTAGTCAAAAAGTTACTTTAGTAAAGTGGGTCCAAAGCTGGGGAGCTAAAGGTTCCAGAGTGGGGAAACAAGAGCAAGCAATGCTCCTAGAAGGCCACAGCATGCAGTAGGTGCTCTGCACATCCATAGAACCACCCTCCAGCTTCTTTGGGACAATGATGCCTGTGGTTAGAAAGATGACTTTGTGGAAGGCACCTGAGCAAAGGACAGGTTCAAGTATAGGTCAAAGGCATGCAGCAATGTGGAGTATGCACCGGTCTATAAGCGAGCATGAAAGGTAGGGGGAGAAATCAGGAGAGGTGAGTGTATTAGTCAGCTGCATGTTGCTATAACAAATCACCTCAAAGCTAACTTAAAAGAGAAAAGGCATCTTTAGCTCACAGTTTTGGTGGTTCTAGTCCACAAGTAGGTAGCCCCATTAGTTTGGCCTCCTGTAAGGGTGGCACACCCTGGTAGGAGTGCCTGTAGGAGTAACCTGTCATATCTCAAACTGAAGCAGAGAGAGAGGGAGGAGAAAGAGAGAGAGAGAGAGAGAATGTGCAGGGCTCCTTGTTCGGGTTTGAATTCTCACAGCCATAATCTAAAGACCTGACCACGTAATTTAAAGGAAATAATATTTATTTTCTTAGAGTTTGGAAATCAGTCCACGTGAGACTGGGGACTACAGATCTCAGGGCATGGTGGCAGGAGAGAGGGAGGAAGGGAGAGGAGAGGAGAGGAGAGAGAGAGAGAGAGAGAGAGAGAGAGAGAGAGAGAGAGAGAGAGAATACATCCTGGAGGCTGGAAGCAAGAGAAAGAGCAGAGGGAGGAGGAGCCAAATATAATCCCCAAGGCCACGCCCCCAGGGACCCACCTCCAGACACACCCTACCAGTCTCCAGACACACCCTACCAGTCTCCCGGTACCACACGGGGATTGCAACCCTTAAGACTCGATTATATCAACTCCAAACACCAATCTATGGGCTCTTCAAGGGGCCATTCTATAGCTAACCATCAGAGCCCTACAGTCCATGTCTGTTTGTAGCACTTTGAATCTCAGTATGATGCCTAATTACAATGCACCGATGAAATTATTTTTAAAAAAATTGCTCCATAGAATTTCATAGTGTGGATCAGCTCTAATTTATTTAAACAGTATTGTATTATTGAACATTTACATACACATGTATACAAATATATACACGCATGTATGTTCATACTATGGAAAGTATATACGTACTATACACCTGCTATTATATGGATGCAATATGCCTGCTACGTAGGTATATTTGTGTGGATACAATCTGTAGAAACAGTAGAAAAAAATGGACTAAACTGAGAAATCATGAGAAAGGTTGTCTCAAAAGAAGGGATGAAGAGGAGACTAGAAGTGACTTCATTTTTATTTATAATATTGTATTTCTTTAAAAAATGTATATGTATGGCAAGTAAAATGATACAATGATAGTTATGGCATTATCTTTTGTAATTTTCTATTTTTTTTTCAGTTTTATAGGTCAGCATTCTCACCTCTGTGACCCCAAATATTTGATGGTCACAAGTTAGGGGAAGGAAGATTTATTTGCTCACAGTTCTGGAGATTCAAGCTTATGATAGACCAGCTTCCAAGCAGGACTGGAATGGCAGTTCCCACAGCTACATGGCAGGGAGCAGAGAGCCAGAGGTGAGAGCTTGTGTCAGCTTATGGCAGCAGAGGAGAGGGAAGAGAGAAGGAAGCTGCAGCAAACTCTCCAGAAACGCCCTTCCTGGTCAGACTCTGGGGACCCCTCCCAGTGACCAAGTCTTGCCTCCAACATGTCTGCCTGGTCTATCATGAAGTCTGGGGGACATTGCAAACCCAAATAATGGAAATGGACTTAATTTTAAAATATGCACACTCAAAGCAGATTGTCATTTTTATTTCCCATAGGCATGCACTTGAAGAAGCCATCCATAGAACCACCATGGACATACCTTGGCGACAGTTTCCCCAGATTCAGTCCCAGGATTGATGGAAATCTCCAAAATTTCTATCTTGTTTTACCCCATGAGACCAATGAGAAACAAGGCAGAGCAAGGAGGCAGGCAGATAATTTTCTCCTTTCTCCATTCCATGGTTCTTTCCTGCAGCACTTCTAGAACATTCCAGTGTGCCAAGCCAATATACTCCCTGTGTGGACTTGCGGGGCTCCACTGTGACTCACGGAGAAGCAGGAGCCAGTCCAGGAACCTGTCTCCTCCAATACTCTGAATAATTTCCTTTCCTCTCTCCCTCACCACTGTGGGCTTGCCCCTCCAAATCAGCACTGAGGTCCTCAGCTCACCCTGCTTTCTAGAGTACTTAGTACATTCCTGTGATCCGTATATTGGTTATGACATACAGTGCTTGTGGAGCCTTGGAAATATTGGTCTGGAGTGTTTCTGGAGAGAAGGCAATGTAATTTAGTCAATGCAGGTGAGATTGTGGAGGCATATGACCTGGATTCCAGCTTCTGGCTCTAAACCTGTTAACCGCATGTCCTTTGAGGTCTCTCATAGGTCTAATAGAAATGTTGTTTCTGACCTCCTTTAGCTTGAAAGTCATCATCAGGATCAAGAGATAAGGTTTGAAAAGGTAATGCATGAGATCTAGTACATTCTGTTTCCCTTTTCTGTCAATACAAGTTCAGTGTTAAACATTTATAAACTTGTGAAAACTTTAGGAAATTCATTGCATTTGCTTCTTAGTGCTGTTGTAACAAAGTACTAAGAGGGGTGGTTTAAAATAAATTTATTCATGGATATTTCTATAAGCTAGAAGTCCAAAATTAAGGTGTTAGAAGGACTATACTGCTGGCTGTGATGGCACACACCTGTAATCCTGGTAGTTGGAAGGCTGAGACAGGAAAATCACAGGTTTGAGGCCAGTTTCAGAAACTTCATGAGAAATTGTTTTAAAATAACAAAAAGAGCCAGGCATGGTGGCACATGCTTGTAATCCCAGCATTTGTGAGGCTGAGACTGGAGGATCCGGGTTCTCTACCAGCCTCAGCTACCTAGTGAGGCACTCAGAACTTAGTGAGACACTGTTTCAAAAATAAAGAATAAAAAATAGGGTTGGAGGTGTAGCTCGGAGGTAGAATGCCCCTGAGTTCCATCCCCAGTACTGCAAAAAAAAAAAGAAAAGAAAAGGCTCAAAGGTAGAATGCCTCTGGGTTTAATTCCTAGTACCAAAAGGAAAGAGAGAGAGAGAGAGAGAGAGAGAGAGAGAGAGAGAGAGAGAGAGAGAGACCGACCGTGCTCTCATGAGAGACCAGAATCCTCTCTGTTGTTAAGAATAACTTGAGCATGACTTCAGCTCAGCTGGCATCTTCACATGACATCTTCTCCCTGTGTTTCTCTGTATCTCCAAACCTCTCTCTCTGTACAAGGACACCCCCTATTAGATTTAGGGCTCATGCAAATCCAGGATGACCTCATCTCTTCCTGATTACATATGTAAAGAACAAGTAGGTCACACTCACAGGTACCTGAGTTAAATCTTCAATATAAAACCCCACAACAGTCATGTAACCTCTTAATAGACAGGTGGATAGATAATATTATGCACACGTAAAGTTAACAACATGAAGAGAAATACAATTCTTATTAATAAGAAAAATAATCTGACCTTTAGTAATCTTTTCCAAATGTTCCAAATGTCAAACTTTTAGTTCAAAATTCCTTGCCTCCAATATATAATAATTTATATTTACAATAGTCATGTAATTCTGTTTTATGAAGACATGCTTTTTATTTTCGTGTGTGCGTGTGTGTGTGTGTGTGTGTGTGTGTGTGTGTGTATGTGTGTGTTACTGGGGATTGAACTCTGGGGCATTCTGCTTCTGAACTATACGCCCAGACATTTATTTATTTATTTATTTGTTTGTTTATTTATTTATTTTTGAAAGAGGGTCTAACTAAGTTCTGAGGGCCTTACTTGCTGAGTGGCTGAGGCTGGCTTCGATCCTCCTGTTTTAGCCTCCCAAGTACTGGGATTATAGGTGTGCACCACTGTGCCCAGATAAAACCATTCTTTAAAGTGATCCTTTCAGCATTTTAATAACAAAATGATCTTGGCTAAGGGGAAGAAGGACAAATGGAGAAGGGAACTCATCTTTCCTTTCCCATTTACTGAGCAGTTTATCATTACTCCAGGTTATGATTTTTTTTCCATTTAATTGTCATAACTAGCTTGTAAACACTAAATTTTTGTTTGTTTTATAGATGATCAAACTGAAGCTTAGGCAGTAAAGAGTCGCGTCTAAAGTATTATAGTATGTGGGGGAACTTGGCACTCACACTCTGGTGTTCTAAATTGAAACATCCAGATGCTTTCTTATTTTTTATTTAGTTCTAGAGTAAACATTATGTTTAATAAATGTCTCATTTCTTTCGCCACTCAAAACCACCGAGGATATAATCTGAATGATGAGCAACAGTCCTCCCATCTCTCTAAACTCTAGTGCCCAAGGTTCATAGTTGAGGAATCTTTTGCTTAGCAATCTCCTATACACTGAGTCTGAGCCCTGAGTACTGGATTAAAGTTATCTTCACTTGAGGACTTTGCTCTTCATTTATTTATTTATTCGTGTGTGTGTGTGTGTGTATGTGTGTGTGTGTGTGTGTGTGTGTGTGTCTACCTCTAAACTTCACCTCCAGCCCTTTTTTAGTTTGAAATGGTCTTCTTACTAAGTTTCAGAGGCTGGCCTTGAACCTGTAATCCTCCCGTATCAGCCTCCCAAGTACTGGGATAACAGATGTGTATCATCACACCCACCTTATATATCCATTTAACGAATATTGTTGGGCGTCTACTATATGATAGGCATGGGCTCCAATGGTCATTAAATTAGATCCTTACAAGGTTTACAGTTTCATGGTACCTAGAGCCTGGCCCTACAATTCAAACCAGCTTTTCATTTTTGGTACGAAGGATGGAAATGGCTTCAGTCTAAACCATACTCAAAAGCCAAGGAGAAAGAAACACCTAAGGTGAATGGATTCAGTCATTTCCTATAGGTCATGGAACACTCCTTCGGCTCACAGCCCAGTAAGTGCTATCAAGGAGAGGAGAGAGAGTGAGAACACACCAAAGAATGGAGAAACCGCCTTCCCCACAAATAGAGAGGGTAAAAGGAATATTCATGCAGGCGAGCAATGGTTCTGGTGGCTGCAAGATTTCCTTTTTCTCATTGTAGGGGATGGTTGGAAAAAAGAATCTTGCATTCTAAATGCATAAATAAATACCAACCTACTTTAATAATTTAAACCAGAGTACAAGTTCTCAGATCTTCCAGAATGCTACATTAAATTCAAAGATGCATGAGGCAGGAAAAGGTACAGTCTCATTAGAGGGCATACAAGCCAGCCAGCTCGGCTGGGGTGGGGAAGAGAGAGTAGGGTCACCCTGCAAAGTGCCAGAGAGAAAGTGCTGGTGGGTGTCAGAACCACTGGAGTCAGCTAAGAAGTAGGGGGACACTAGGGCTCTTCAAGTTAGTTTGTTTTTTTATTCCTATAGATCCCTGGGTTTGTGATGTCTCTGAGGCCCCTTTTCCCCCTTTACATGAGTTTTCTAAAACTCATGAAAATTTTCAGTGTAATCCATTTGTCATCAAGGCAGATAAAGCACTTCTGCGCTCAGCCAAGAATAATGTAGCCATGGCCCAATTGTGTCTGGGCCTGCGCTGCACTGGCTGTGTGCGCTTCTCAAACCGGGACAAGGTCAGAATTAGTTCCTATCACCTGGCCTTACCAAGCTGTCATGGGCCTAGAAGAAAGCAAGTCGTATGTGTTCACTAAATTATTGTGCTTTACAGTGAAAAGTCAGAGCAGCCCAAATATTAGTTAAAGGGGAATGAATACCAATACTATTGTATATTCAAATAATATAGCAGCATAGAGGAATTCAAGCAAAATGACTAGGTCCATGTGCAGTAAAATGACAAAGTTGCAGACTTGTTCTTATATACTTCAGACTATTCACTGCTATTTAAAGGGCCATTTACAAATTATGTACATGTTCAACTATACTAATATATTTTTTTCTTTTTTTATTGTAATAATTCGTGCTTTGTATGTATACATCTTTGTTAGGTACAAATTGATAACGACATATGTGCACACATTTCTCATCCGACCCCTTCCCCAATTCCCACCCCGCTCCCTCGCCCTCCCTCCCTCTCAAGTTCAGTTCAGTGAGTGACCTTGATATAATTGTGTAAGTACATCATGTGCCTTAGGATGTCCTACCCCACCCCCCGTCCATCCCTTTTGGTTAAATCAACTTCTTTGTTTATCGAGGGTTTCTACTTTTTCATCTGGGGACCCTCTTATGCCCCATCTTCTCCCTAACATCCGCATATTAGGGAGAACATATGCTTCTTTACTCTTTGTGACTGGCTAATCTCACTTAACATAAAGTTTTCCAGTTGCATGTATTTCCCTGCAAAGAACATGATTTTGTTCTTCTTTATGGCTGAGTAAAATTCCATTGTGTACATGTCCCATATCAACTATACTAATATATTTTGTATTTTTCAAAATATCTACTAAAATGAGAGAGGAAAAAAAGATGAAAAATAAGAAGCATAACATTGTCTTCCAGACCCCAAGGGACCATCTTGTAAATACATGAAATATTTAAGACCACAGCTTAGTGTTCACTGAAAAGGACAGAACATGTAGCATTTCCTCTAGTACCAGGAAGTAAATATTTTTGGTTTTGTGGGTCAGACACAACTGCAAATACTCAACTCGGGCCTTGTAAGGTGAAAGCATTCATGATAATATGCAAAGGAATGGATATAGCTGAGTTCCAATAAAACTCTATTTATAAAAGATTGTCCTCAGAATTTGCCTGTGGGCTACGGTTTGGTGCCCCCCTGCTTTAGTAGTATATAACTTTATTATTTTTTCTCAGTACAGGGGATTGAACCCACAGGCTCTCTAACACTGAAGTACATCCCCAGCTCTTTTTTTTTTAAAACAGGATCTTGCTAAGTTATCATGTGCTGGCTTTGAACCTGTGATCCTCCTGCCTCAGCCTCCCAAGTGATGGGATTATAGGTGCATGTGCCTGAACCCAGCTTGTAGGTTATAATTTATATAAAAGCTAAAAATCAGTCGGGCGTGGTGGCTCACGCTTGTAATCCCAGCATTTGGGAGGCTGAGACCAGAGGATCCGGGTTCGCGGCCAGCCTCAGCTACCTAGTGAGGCACTCCGCAACTTAGTGAGACCTGGTTTCAAAATAAAGAATAAAAAATAGGGCTAGGGGTATAGCTCGAAGGTAGAATGCCCCTGAGTTCAATCCCCAGTACTGCAAAATAATAATAATAATAATAATAATAATAATAATAATAATAATAATAATAAATAAAATAAAATAAAAGCTAAAAAACTCCTACCTGAAGTTTTCATAACTTTATAAATTTTTAACACTGATGTTGTTTTGACACAAAAGATAACAGAGTTCATTGGACTAAATGCAAAATTATCATTCATATACTACTTTGTGGCTTACACATTACTTTCTCAAATCTTATCTCTCTTGATCCTGATGATGACATTTCAAGATAAGGGAGGCCAGCAACAATATTTCCATTAGACTGATGAGTGCTGTTAAAGGGCATGCAGTTAATAGGTGTAGAGCCAGAAGCTGGAATCTAGGTCACTTGCCTCCACAATTTCACCTGCATTGACTAAATTACATTGCCTTCCCTCCAGAAACACTCCAGACCAACATTTCCAAAGCTCCACATGTACTGTACATCATAACCAACATATGGGTCATGGGACTGTACCAAGTACTCTAGAAAGCGGGGTGAGTTCAGGACCTCAGTGCAGATGTGTTGATTTGGAGGGCAAGCCCACAGTGGTGAGGGAGAGGGGAAAGGCAATGACTCAGAGTATTGGAGGAGACAGGTTCCTGGACTGGCTTCCACTTTACAATGAGCCACAGTGGAGCCCAGCAGGTCCCCACAGTGGGTATATTGGCTTGGCACACTGCAATGTTCTAGAAGGGCTGCAGAAAGGAACCACAGAATGGGGAAAAGAGAAAATTATCTGCCTGCTTCCTTGCTGTTTCTCGTTTCCCATTGGTTAATATTCACCCCAAGATGAGCCAACTCCTCTTCCACCCACTTCTGGAAGACCTCAGGTGTCCTCTGGAGCTATAAATACCTATTCCAGAGTGAGGAGAGGAGGCTGCACTGTTTATTTGTGTTTATCCTGTAATAGGTTTTTGTTAGGCGATTTTTCTCCTCTTTGGCCACTAGGAGAGTTCTGTAGTAACAGTAAGAAAATCAACCAGGGCACTTTCAGAGCCTCCTGCGCCCAGGGTAATAGAAGACAGAGAAGGGCATGTGAAGCCCCCGCTGAAGCAGATGGGAGGTCAAGAGCCACCAATATACCAAGAGCTCTGCTCAGTGTGTGGTGTGCATTCTCTCACTGTCAACGCTGTCTTGAGGCAGGCACCTGTATTTTCTAGAGGAGTAACTGAGGCTTGGAGAAAATGAGTAATTTAAGGAAATCAACTGAAGGAATACATTGTCAAGCTCAAAGTTTGTGCTCTGGTTATTTTCCATCAAAACGAGTGTGACTCAGTGGTCAAGCACTTGACTAGCATGTGGAAGGCCCTGGTTCCATCCCCAACACCATGACAAAATAAAAACCTGGATTCCTACACACACAGTTACAGTACCCGATGATTACCATATTTCATCAAATATAAGGCTCCACCGATTGAAGTCAAACCCCTATTTTATGTGCAAGTAAAACATTAAAAAATCAATTGAACTGACACAGTGCTTTCTCATTACTCAGATCTCATTTTTACCTATTCAATGTTTTCTTTTAAATTTATTTAGACATGTTGTTATCTTTGCACAGAAGGGGAAACATAAACGAAATGAACTTGTTGGGATATTCCTAAAACAACTCCACTTTGGGGCAATGTTTCATCTGAGTTGTCAATGTCCACTTCCTCTATACCACTAAGCTTCTCAGTGATGAATTATTGCTTAATCCACTATTGTTTCAGGAATTTTTTTCAAGCCATTGATACCGATTTTGCCAATGTTTTGCCCATATTCCATGGCAGCTATATCATGGCTGCCGTGTGGCCTGTAGTGATTATGGCATGCACTTCAGTTTCAGGGAGGTAAAAAAGAGGAGCATGTGCATTTCAGAATCTATGAAGTATGAAAATTTTATCCCAGGTTATAATCTGTATTATTTTCCATTTAGAATTAAATGTTTTCTTCCCTTAACTTGGGGGGATTTCTGGTGGCTGTATAGGCTTATTTGGGGGAAAGATGTAGAAAATCTTCCTGTTGCCAGGTTTCAGTAATCCCAGCAACAACATTAATGAATCGGATTATTTTATAGGTAAACCTAACTACCTCCATTCTTTACAAGATATGAGATTTAACTGTTTGAGAAAGTTTTCCACTAAAACTCCTGGGCTTTTAACTTATGTGGAGTCTTAAGTACAATTCATCATCTTATCTAATCTGATACCCAAGCATATCTTTGTCAAAGCAGAGTCAAGTATTGGCAATCCCTCAGAAATCTCTGAAGAATGAATAAAAGAAAAATGATTTAAAGCCGAAAGATTTAAGTAGAACTTTGAAATCGTTTTAAAAACTGAACAACGATCTACTAATGCTGGCTTTGGATATGAATAGAAAATCAGACTGGGAGCCAAGATGGATTGTGGGTATCATCTTGTCTACTGCAAGAGGTGTAACTAGCATCCTGGGCAAACAACAACACAATGATTCTGTGAGATTTCTATAGAACAAATTCTGCAGCTCATGGTAACTTGCTTGGAAGCTCCCTTCTACCAGAAGGAATGCTTCCGGATTATTGTTGATATTCTTTATCTTTGCCCTTAGAAGATATGGAAAAACACATATCTGTTCTTCATATAGCAAAAGGGTTATGTTTTATACAGGATAAAATATGGATTCAGACTCAAATTTGAATCTCAATTTTGATACTTATTAACTACGTTACCTTGAGTTAATTCTGTAACCTTTCTGTGCCTTTGTTTTCTCAGATACAAAATGGTAAAAATAGTATGTCTAACAAATAGCATGGTTTTAAAGATTAAATATGAATACTTATTTCGAGCCAATATGTACTAGGTGCCTAACACCCAGTACATGTTAGTCAGCTTTCTGTTACTGTAACAAAATACATGAGATAGTCAACTTATAAAAAAAAAAGAAATGCATTTCTGGCTCAAAGTTTTTTGGCTTTGTTTATTTGAGCCTGTAGAGATATAATACCTAATGGTAGGAGTGTACGGTAAAGAGGCCTGTTCACTTCATGGCTAGTGCAAAAGAAACCAGAGTTCCACAATTTCCTTTGAGGTCATGCCTTCAGTGACCTAAAACCTCCTACAAGACCTCATCTTTGAAATGTTCTGCAACCTCCCTATATCATCAAGATAGAGATAAAATCCTTAACACATAGGCATTTGAGAAACATTCAGTCCGAGCTACAGTAATGTGCTTTTTAAGTGAAACCAAAATAATAACAACCGTCCTTTTGAATTTGAGTTCCTATAAGTAGCAGAATCTGAATTGGAGCCCTTTATTATGCCATATACCCATTACCTCCCTCAATTCCAAAGAAAGAACAAGGAACCAGCATAGTCACTTGGATTGCTTTTCATCAGGCATAGCAATCTCAGAATTTGTTTTCTTAAATTCTGATAAATGAAAGTGAGAACTTTCTGGATTGATGTGAAACCTGCTTTATATGTGAATATAATACACACACTTTACTTTTCCACTTCCTTTTTGGTTGCCTTTAAGTTTATGCTTCATGCTACATGAGGACAGATGGAACACGGGAATTTCTGGTGTTTGTTGTTGTTGGTATCAAAGTCTGAGCTCATAACTGCAGGACTGAAGACTCTTCACTCCAGTGCTCTTTATTGGTGTGTCTCAGCCTCACTCCAGGGATTGCTTCTCTCTATCTTCCTACCTTCTGCACATGAAGTATACTTTTCTTGCAGCCATACTACTTCCTGGACCACCATCCAGCCCTACTTCCACCGCAGCTTCCCTCCTGTGAACCCAGTGCTGCCTCCATGCGCAGGACACACACAGGGGCCAGGTATGTGTTGGTTGGGGCAGAAAAGGCACAATCTGCTCTGGTAGCAAACAGACTCTCATGTCTGGTGCAGATTCTTTGTGCCTATGTTTCCCATTCATGGAAGCAATTTTAAGGAAATCATGAAAAGCCCATTTCTTTGTTCTAGAAGTTTCCTAATCAAACTCAGACTTTTCAACCTGGATTGCAAGTAGAATATGTTCTCCATCAGAGAAAGGACATGTGACTGAGTCAGGCTCCTCAGCCTCTGTATTCTCTGTGCCTCTCCTGTTGTACAGCCCATGGTGGGACCTCATTCCACATTCAATGTGTGAATGTGTTGTTTCCTTGATGTGACTTATGTTTTAAATTAAGATACTGATTAGGTAACTGGAGTGTCCACATTTTGCTGTATTGTTTTAAAGAAAGAATGGAAGAGAGGAGGAGTTTAGAAAGGAAAGGGAAAGAGTGGAGGGAAGGAGGAAGAAGTAAAGACCTTCTTTCTCTGTGTAGCAGTGTTGTGGGTGACTTTCTGCTTGTTTACATTGTTGGTGTGGTCTGGACCACACTTACTTGTCCTAGCCGCTTCCAACAATACCCATTGGATTATAAATAGAAGTAAGTATATGAAATGTTCTTGGGTTTTTTTCTTTTTAAATATGATGGTGATTATTGCCTATTGATTTTTTTTTAAACCAAACAATAAGAAATGTGACAACATGAAAGTCTCCTTTTCTCCTCTTGCACACACACTCAGCTTGATCCTCTAGCTTTGTAACAGTTTGGTGTTTGTAGACCCAGGACGTTCTTCTACAATATAACACAAATATAGAGCTATGAGGACACTGCATGCATTTTGAGAGGGATTGGCATTTTTATTTTTTGCAGTATTGAGGATTGAACTCAGGGACATTCTACCTCCGAGCTACACCCCCAGCCCTATTTTTTATTCTTTATTTAGAAATAATTTATTCTTTATTTAGTCTCACTAAGTTTCGGAGTGCCTCACTAGGTAGCTGAGGCTGGCCGCGAACCCGGATCCTCTGGTCTCAGCCTTCTGACTGCCTGACTGCTGGGATTACAAGCGTGCGCCACCACGCCCGGCATTGGCATTTTTATTAGGCATGGAGCTCAAAAAAAAAAAAAAAAAAAAAAAAAAAAAAAAAAAAAAAAAAAAAAAAAAAAAAAAAAAAAAAAAAAAAAAACACAAAGGATACATTTTAAAATTTCAATAAATCAACATAATTTGACTCTGAACCTCTATGCTTCCTACTTGGCAGGAGATTCAGCCTCACATTAAGGTCTCCTAGCTCCCTAGTGTCATACTGAAGTCCTAGGGTCTTATGAGGCACTATGTATTTCAGGCTCCTGGGGCCATCTGTCCATACTGGTTACTCCTCAGAGACCCATTGTCTCTATTTACATGGTCATTTACAGAAAGCCTGGGCAAAACCTGTGCTGGCAGTGAGGGTGCTAGGATAGGCAAAGGGAATGGTGGGAAATATAGGGAGAAAACATCATTTATTATCTAAAAAGGCATTCTACTCTTAATAGTCTTCCTGTTGTTGCAGGAGCACCAGACATGAGAATATCCCAGTACATGTCTGTATAAACAATAATTATAGTTAAACCACAAACTATTGCTATATTATCTGTGAAACTACATTGGTCATTCTATCTTTTCTTTTTGATAACAAATTAATAGATTTCAATAAGCATAGAGAGAGTGGAATAGGCCTCCTATCTGGTTCAGTCTCCGTTTACATAAAGTTCTTGGCTAATGAATCCTTTCTAGTGTACTCAGAACCAAGCTTCTGAACTCAGTGTAAGCATGATAATATTCAACATGGAGCGAGTCAGTATTTGAATTGAGAGAAAGATACTTCCTGCCTTGGAAGATGACCTCTGGCATCTTCTCATTGTGTCTGTCTCCTCCTTTCTCCTCATTATTCCATAGATGTAATTACTCTCCTATTTTCTTTTTCTTCTGTTTGGTCTACTCTTTGTCCTTTTTTCTTTAACTGTGGCAGAAGCTCAGCCCACTCCAGTAAGAGGGATGAAATCCCTTAATGAAACAGCCTATAGTGCAGACTGGGGCTCTTCACACACTGCCAGTTACTCTCTTTGAAGTTTAATAGAGAAGCATGAACCTTGTGAGCTTGGAAGAGCCAACTTGCTTTGCACTTTCAGCTGGTCAGTTTGAACAATGCATTTGAGGCACTGGAGGAGGGGAAGTCTTAAACCCATTTCACATTATATCCCCAAACTTGAGTTCCAACCAATTTCTGAGTCTTCAGCTAAGTTGAGGATTTGCAAAGTAAGGCATGTGTTCTGGGAACATCCATCATGTTATCTTATCTGATAGTACTGTTTCCCCCCTCTGATCACCAAAATAGAGAAGTCAGTGCATTTGGGTGATGTGCCCTTGGTATTGCAGTAGGAGACATCTTGGTTAAGTTGACAAGCACTGTTGGATGTGAGAAGTCAGTTTTATCTTTCAGCTCTCCAAATTTCTATCCACTGGGAGTGTAGCTCACTATCTGAGATCTCAATATCTATTTAGATAGCATATCAACCTCTAAAATTTATATAAGAGTAGCCAATAAAGCTGGATATCAATTAAGGAAGAAAGTACAAGAAACTGTAATGCTTTGTCTTTTGGGCATATCATCCTAGTGGTTTTTTATTACTATCTACTTTGACATTTTCCCATTATCACAGGATAAAAGGTTATGACACTATTACACATATGTAGCCTATAATACTTTCTTTGATATATGAAAAGTATGCTTTAATGTATACATCTTGATGAATTTGGGGGTGCGTTTATACTCATTACCAGCATAAAGCCACAAATATGTCGAATATCTCCCAAAGTATCCTCCCACCTCAGAGAGTTTGTGGTATTCTTTGTGCCCAAAAATGGCACATGCAACTCAATAAAGCCTCACTTCATTGTCCATTTCCTAATGCTCCTATATCCCCCAAACCTTTCTACCTGTGTTGTATGAGATTCATATTATCAACAAGATCTCCTATATGCTGTTCTCTGGAAATTTATGCAGCTTTGAACACTGATGACATTTCTTCCCAAATGATGACTTTTTAAAAATCTTGGGCCAAAGCTTGAAGATAGAACACCGCCCCCCCCACCTTTTCCCATTATTGTCCCTCTCTTCTTCTCTAAACGTGTGTTTCTTTGAGATGATGCGCTCAGATTTCTTGGCACTATTCCCCTTTGATAAGTCATAGTAAATGTCTGAGCCACTCCACATCTCATTCATAGGCATCATGAATAGCTCAATGGATGTCTCCCATAGTTATCATTTTGGGGAACCTGAAATATAGAAAGATGACTCATTTGACCAGTTAGTATCTCATGTGCTTGCTTTACTCCCTTCAAAAAGTCATTTTCTATTCTGAGTCTTAGTTCTTCCATATGAATTTTAGGACTGATTTTTCTAGCTCTGTAAAAAAGTGTCATTGGTATTTTAATAAGGATTGCATTGAGTCTGTAGATAACTTTTGGTAGAATGGTCATTTTGGTAAACAATTCTCAGAAATAAGAACCATGCAGAAAGCATCAAAATATCTTTCTTCAAATTATACTATAGAGTTCTAGTAATAAAAGAGTATGGTACTGGCACAAGAACAGATAGATAGACCAGTGGAACAGAATAGATGATGCAGAAACAAATTCACACACTTAATGCCAATTGATTTTCAACAAAGGTGCCAGACACATACATTGGAGAAAAGACAGCCTCTCAACAAATGGTGTTGGGAAAACTGGCTATCCAGTTGTAGAAAATTAGAATTAAATTTATAACTCTCACCTTGCACAAGAGTCAATCGAAGATGGATGAAAGACTTGGAAATTAGACCAGAGACTTTAAAGTTACTAGAGGAGGGCATAGATCCAAGATTCCAACATATAGGCACAGGTAGAAACTTCCTCAACAAGACCCTCAAAGCTCAGAAAATTAAAATAAGAGTTAATAAATGGCATAGCATTAAACTAAAAAGTTTCTGTTCATCAAAGGAAACTATCAAGAGTCTAAAGAGAGAGCCTACAGATTGAGAAAAGATCTTTGCCAGCTATTCCTCTAATAAAGGACTAATATTTAGAATATACAAAATAATTAAAAACTTACCACTAAAAACAAATAACCCAATCAAGAAATGGGCAATTGAACTAAATAGACACTTTGCAAAAGAAGATATATACATAGCCAATAAATACATGAAAAAGCATTCAACATCATTAGCAATGAGGGAGATGCAAATCAAAACTACACTGAGAGTCCATATAACCCCCATTAGAATGGTAATCATCAAGAAGTTAAACAACAATAAATGCTGGCTAGGATGTGGGAAATAGGAACTTTTCTTCACTATTGGTGGTATTGCAAATTAGTGAAGCTGCTATGGAAATCAGTGTGGTGATTCCTCAGAAAATGGGAATGAATCCACCATACAATCCAGCTATACCACACCTGAATATATTTCCAAAGGGACTGAAACAAAAATACTATAGTAATATATGCATATCCATGTTTATAGCAGCACAACTCACAATAGCCAAATTATGGAACCAGCCTAGGTGTCCATCAACAAATGAATGGATTACAAAATTATGAGATATAAACACAATGGAATTCTACTCAGATAAAGAGGAACAAAATGATGCCATTTTCAGGAAGATGGATGGACCTGGAGAGTATTATGTTAAGTGAGATTAGCCATTGGCAGAAAGTGAAGGGTCACGTTTTCTCTCATATGCAAAAATAGGAAGTAATCGGACTTTAGATAATGGAGGAGAGACCCCAGTGGGGCAATGGAGTGGGTCTAGGGGAAAGAGTGTGTGTGTGTGTGGGGGGGTAGAATCAATGAGGGAAACACTTCCACTGAAGTTATGTACATGGATGAAATTACTGATGCCAGTCTTGTATGAGGAAGGGGAAGGAGCAGGGGGAAACTCACCAATATTGTGTGCATGTATGTCCCTATGAACTACAACATGATGTGAGACTACAGGGCACCAATAAAACATAAAAATAATGATAAAAAAGCTGGGGGTGTCATTCAGAGGTTCAATCTCCAGCATAAAAAAAAAAAAGTATTTTTCTCCACAGTGCCTGATTTAGCCATCCATTTTCATGATGTGACCCTAGGTCTCTAAGCTCATTCCCATTCCTCTGCATCTGTTTTCTACACACGACTCTCAGTCATTCAAGTCTGTTAAAATGAAACTTCTTTGGAGAAGCCTTCTGTACTACCCTATCTACAGTGACCACCACATTCTAATCCTTACCGCTCTCTTCCTTCTTATGTTGCTTTCTTTGTCCTCACACCTCTTATTGTCATTGTGACCATGCATTTTAGATGAAAGCATTTCTTGTTTCTTTCTGGAAGATATGCCTATGAGGATAGGATTTTGTCTGCTTGCTTACCGCTATGTTTCTACCATGTAGCTAAGTTCGGTCAATTTGTATTCAACCCTAAATAGGTATTTGAAAATGAAATAATAAGTAGATTATATGTGTTTATAGCTACGTACCAATTTGCCATGAACACTTTCAGACCATTAGTGAATTCTCACACCAGCTCAATGTTCAAATGGTAACTCTGATATATTAAGAGCATTCCTGGGAATAATTTCCATCAGAATTTTTATATTTCCCCACTTGAAATTTTTTTCTGATGTGTTATAATTAATCCAATCACTTTCATGGCTATCTTGAATTGCTGTGCAGACTCCTCTTGGGAGAAATTTTGAAACAGGCATGGCAGGTCTTTATAATATTTCTAGCATACGTTTTGATAATTCTTCTTTATACTGGATGAGAGAAATTGTGTAGATATCAGGGACTAGGGAACAAGGGGCATTCTTGTGAATGCGAAGATGTATTGCAGGCTTAATTCCCAAGGAAATACCTTTAGCTCCTTCTTAAACTATGGGTCAATAGCTTTTCCTGTGTTTATGTAGTAGCTTTATTCATGGGCCTGATATTTGGCCCCTTCTGGGAAGTTCTGAGATTCTGCATCAGAAGAATGCTTGGCTTTGTGTACAAAGATGATCTGTTGACCCTCCTGCCACGGGGCCTCCTGCTGGGTTGTTTCACCGAAGGTGGTAATTTTCTTTTAATTTTATTTTTCTAAGGCATTAATAATTCTTTTCTTATTTTTTTTTCTCTAACTGGTGGCCTGAATTTGTAAGATGTCTGGCAGTATCCACAGTCACAGACCAATGTTGAAGAAAAGACTTTCCCCTTGTGTGAACCTAATTAAACTTTATATAGTCTTTGGCCTCATTAACTCCTTTTTCTAAGCAATTCTATAGTGCAGTCCCAAGGTTAAGAAGCACAGATGACGGTCTTCCCTAGGGTGACTTCCTCTGAAAGCTTAAATTTATATTGAAAGAAAACCATGAGGTCCCTGAACTTGAGTAAGAAATCTTCTGCCTCTATTTTATCACAGACTATATTTAATGGAGGCTAAAGAATCGATAGAATGCATAAAATGGGGGAAATGGAGGTTAAGGAATGATGTGGTTTTCTTATCTTCTTGGGGGATCTTTCCTGGTAGAAGTTTTTTGTTTGTTTTTGTTTTGTGTCACTAGGGGTTGAACTCAGGGGCGTTGTACCTCTGAGCTATACCCTTAGCCCTTTTTATTTTTTGTTTTGAAATAGGGTCTTGCTAGGTTGCTAAGAGTGTTAACTCAGTTGCTGAGGCTTGCCTAAGGTGAGCCCTGACTGCAGGCCTGCTGGAGGGATGGACATTCAGGCTGGCTCTGGGTGTTCCAGCGATTACAGAGAGCCAACTGACTTCTGTGGGACATCAGAGAAGGATTCCTGCAAGGAATAGTATTTTACCCAGGCCTGGAAAGATCAGTGGGATATGGATCAACAGGGGAGGGGCAGAGTTTCCAGATGGAGACAATGATTAGTGAGCAAGATGGAAAAGATCAGGGAGCAGTGTAGCTGGAGTCTTTTGTCTGGAATATGTCCTTTACATTAACCTCCTGCATTTCTACACCTTCATTTGGTGAACCTATCCATCCTCTAGGTGTCAGTTTAGATCTCACACTCTCCAAGAAGCTTTCCTTGATTTCCTCTCCACACAGCACTATGTGAGGAGCTCCTGACATGAGCTCAGGGGACCCAGGCCTCTGATCAGAGCACTCATCACTCAGTAAATTCAGCACCTGCTGGATCTCCAGGAGGACAGATGATTCTTGCTCATTCTCATTTTTCCCAGCTATCGCAATACCAGGAACATTATAGGCCTGTAATATGTATTTCAGAAGTACTTAAATGAGAGAGAGAGAGAGAGAGGGAATTGTAGGGGATCCTTTCTGAAAAGTCCAGGAAGACATGGCATCAAAGACATTCATCTTCTTGGTTGCCTTCCTGCTCAATCAGAAGCAGTAAGAAGGAGTCTTTAGAGATATCCAAATCATCCCCTCACAATTAGGGGAGTAAGCATTTTCAAGTTGAGGAAAGAGGTAAGGAGAAGGAAGGTGTCCAAGAGAGCAGTACAATTCTGCACCAGCCAAACCCGGGGGTTCATATTTTCCCCTGTGCCCTGTGGTTTGCCTTACAAATAAAAATGTGGCATTATTTTTATTTAAGAACCAGAAACTTACAATCCAACATGCAAAACTACTGACAATAAATTCATGGCTAAAATGTCATGCCCTGAAGCATAACTAAGTCTCACAGAAGCGATGGCATTTATTTGCTTGGAAATATTAAATATAGAATCCAGGCAGTACACCCCCCCCCTTCACGTCTTGCTCCAAAGTCTATTGTCACTGTTGTCAATCACAGCTGCTCCATCTCGCGCCGACTCACATTTTTATTGAATGCCCCAGTATGACTTTAAGGTACAAGGAGCCACAATAATAGGGGATTTGGAGTAAAAATTCTTCTTCCACTGAATATATGAATCAGGTAAAATATTAGTTTAAAATAACAGACTGAGGGGTGATAAATATATTAATCATATTGGTGAATGTAGGAATCATCTCAACCAAAAGATGTGTTCTTTAGTTTTATTGTGAGTTATACAAGCAGGGGAATGCTATGAACTCAGGACTTCATTGAATTTTCCTTGTTTTGTCATCCAACACGAATTTACCATGATAGGTTCTTGGAGTGAAACATTGAATAGACCTGGCCCTTCGCTTAAGTCTGGTGGGTAGATGACGGTGAACACAAAATCCCAGATGTGGTCATTGAACCAACTTGAGCGTTGAATCAAGAATATCCTCCTAAGGAAAATGTTCATAGACCAGTATGTTAGAGTTCTCCAGAGAAACAGAACCAACAGGTTGCAGATAGGCAGTTGATAGATAGATAGATAGATAGATAGATAGATAGATAGATAGATAGATAGATAATATATGGATATATGGATGATGGACAGATAGGTGATAGATAGAAAGATAGATGGATATAGAAAAATGGATGATTGGTAGATGGATGATAGAAAGATGGATAATTGATGGATGGATGATAAATGATAGAAAAATGGATGATAGAAAAATGAAAGATATTTTAAGGAATTGGCTCACATATTTGTGCAAGCTTAGTAAGTCCTAAATCTGTAAATATGTATTTGCTTGGGTGCCATTTAAGTAGACATGATAGGCTGGGTACGTTAAATAGCAGAAACTTATTTTTTCACATTTCTGGGGCTAAAAGTAAAAGATCAAAGTGTCAGGAGGTTTGGTTTCTCCTGAGGCCTCACATATAGATGGCTACTCTATTTATTTACTTGTTTTATTTATTTATTGCAGTGCCAGGGAGTGAACCCAGGGCCCCTTGCAGGATAGGCAAGCAGTCTGCCACTGAGCTACGTACCCAGCCCTTTTAATTTTATTTTGAGACAGAATCTTGCTAGGTTAACAAGCCTGCCTTTGAACTTGCAATCGTCTTGTCTCTGCCTCCCAAGTAGCTGAGATTACAGCTGTACACCACCAACATGGCTTATATGATCCTTATGGTCTTTCCTCTGTGTGTGCTCTGTATGTGCTCCTTTCTTATGTCTTTTTGTGCATCCAAATTTCTTCTTATAAGAACACTGGTCAGATTGGATTAGGTTGCACCCTAATGGTCTCACTTGAATGTAATCATCTCTTTAAAGACTTTATTTCCAAATACAGTTACATTCTGAAGTACTAGGGATTGGGACTTCAACTTATACATTTTGGTGGGAGGGGGGTGGTACACGATTTAACCCATAACAGATAGAATCTCATGAGTAACTGGGATTTGCCAAGTGGGAAGGAGATGGAAAAGAAGGCCCTTTTCCCAGACAGAATAAAATCTCAAAATGCTCTATGGCCCCTGGCAAGCCTACCCTTGCTCGAAGTTATTTTAACCCATATAATCCTGACAGCAGCCTTGTGGGAGGCATTATTGTCTCTGTTCTACTAATGAGGCAAGTAGGGAGGTTAAGTGACTCACCCAAGATTGTACAGCTGGGAAGTCAGGCTCACACTTCCAACCACTACCCTGGAATGCTGTGTCCATGCCACAGCTGAAGGTCAACAAGATATAAGCAAGAAAGCATGTGGTGAGACATGCAGACAGAGAGGGAGGCAGACACAAGAAATGCAGAGCCCTGTAAGATTCCAGAAGGAAATTGGATTCTATCCAGAGATCAGTGAGGATCCCCTGAGGAATTTAAAGAGTGGGGCAACAGGATTAGAGGAGTCTTCTTGCGACTGTTTGGATAATGGATTATTTGAGGACAAGAATGCAAAGAGGGAGACAAAGAAGGAGATTTCCACAATTGTCTAATGAGAGAGGATATTGACTAGGGTGATTGACTTGGTGATAGAGATGGAAATAAAAAAAAAATCCCAGATGTATTTTAATGATGAAAGAAATAGGACTTGGTGATTGATTAGATATTGGTAGATGAGTCTTCAAAGAGTTATGATGGTGTGACTAATTGTATATAATATTGGAAGGTATATCATCATGCAAAACATTTTAAAATCACGAAACATCCTGATGATGACAATTTAAAATATGCTACATAGATTTCTGTTTAAGTAAATGATTTGTTATTAGTTTGTCTCCTTTTGCCTCCTCCCTCTCCCCATTAAGAAAAATAAAGAAAGACAATGTACCACAGTAAAGTCAGATTAATACATAGACTAATTGGCTCATAACCCATTTCAGTTCCATAGTTTCTGTACATGTGCCTTTTTAAAATCACCTACAATATGTGGAGATATAAAATGAGCCCATTTACAGTGATACATTTAGCTCAGAGGTGTGTTATCTTAGCCAATATGTTCACAGATGAACTGCCTTTTTGTAAAGTTGTTTTCTTTATTACTGGTAAAAAGAGGTCTAGGGCCATCAGGAGGAACCATTTGAGGGGCGGTGAGGTGCCTTGCAGGCGCATGCTCCATGGGCACGTGGCACACTCTGTCTGGTCAAAGGGCAGCGTTCACTGCGTGCTGAATGCCTAGGGAGTCTCTCCCAGACCCAATTCCAGACTCAGCTTTGCAGCTGAGTTCATTGCCAGCGCTTTGTTATTAAGAGAAGAGGGTGGGATATGAGCTCCATACTGGGTCCTTGGTGAGAGCCATATAATTCGTGAGAAAGATTGGTGCTTTACAAAAATAATTCTCTGAAAGGAATGCCAACCAGAATGAGAAGCAACTGACAAACATAAAGATATGTAAAAAAAAAACCTGAAGAGTAAATGGAATAGAGGCTCCTTCCTCTTCCCCACTGCATTCCATGAACATTCGGCCCCAAGGACACTGAGACACGATTGGACACTGAACCTAACCATGTGCCCCTCCTGTCCTATGACCTTACCATGTGGCACTCCCTATAACAAAGAGGACAAAACCATCCAGCCTTGTGAAGCCAAGTTCAAGTACCACTGCTGCCAGGCAGCCTTTACCATGCTACTTGCTCCATGCCTCTCCCTCCATAATTCCTTTGGCTTGCTGCATCCTTCAGTCACTCACCAAAGGTGGTGTTACCGGGTGGACCTGGAATGTTCCCCAAGGGCTCATGTGTTGAGGCTTGGTCTCCATCTGGAGGTGGAGCTCTGGGGAAGAAATTGGATCCTGAGGGCACTAACCCCACCAACGGGTGGGTCCCCTGATGAGTTCATAGCCCAATGAGCTATTAGGAGTTGGGACCTAGTTAAGAAATTGTGACCAAGAGAGAAGACATTGCAGAGAAAAGCAGAACCCTGAGTGATGGAGAGAGTAATAAAATCCAGGTAACCAGGTAACCCTTTTTTTTTTTCTTTTCAGTACTGGGGATTACAAGCATGCACCACCATGCCCGACTCAGGTAACCCTTTTGTACTCTAATGCATCTGTTCCTGCAAATGTTGCTCTTAATCTCTCCAGGTATGTGAACCAACAATAATCTGCACACACACACACACACACACACACACACACACACACACAGCCTGTTTAGGTGACAGCAAATTTGGTTTGACTTTTGCATCCTGCTCCTGAATATATGCTCATTAATACATGCCTTTTCCCTATCAAGCAACCTTGCACAGTACCAATCATGTGATGTATACCTGGTAAATACTTGCTGATTTGAGTATTACAAGGTCCCATGGGTTTACAGAACAGGACTGCATAGTTTAACCAGCACTGGAATAAGAGTTTGGAGATTTAAGCCATTGCCTCCTTTAACAGATTTTTATGAAGTACCCACTGTGTGGCAGGCATTGTACTAGGTGCTGGGGACCTAGCAGTTAACAGACAAGTGCTCATTTTAATGGAAATGATATTCAAGTAGGAGAATATATAATATGTCAGGTGATGATACATTATACACGACTGTGAAGAAAGACTTGCTACTAATTAGGCACAGAACCTTGAGGGAGCCCCATTATATTTCTGAAATTCTGTTTCCTTATATGTAAAGAGGGGAGAATGGTGGTGGCAGTTTTTGCTGTTTCTTTTCCTCTCCTTTCCAGGAACACCTCCACCCACAACAACAATCATCTTTCCATTTCTTGGACTCGCTTTCATGGACCTGAATTTTATATTTTCCTGTGTTTATTGGTAAATATTTCCCCGCATAGTTTCCAGAGCTATGAATTCTTTCTTGTTCAGGCTTCCAAGAAATGAGCTGGATTCCCCTGGGACTCAGGGGCTGCCTAAATCAGCGAAATCCCCTTGAGGTCTTCACCTGAAAGCTGTCTGAGTCTACCTTTTCCGCCCGTGAGCCTTCCCTGAAATCAGTGACAGTCAGCCTGCTCGGTCACCTTCCATTTGGTGGAAAGTTCCTGTTATCTCTGTACCTTGGCTAAGTTGAGATGCTTTTTTCCCCACACACAGCTCCTCAGTTAATCACTTTACTTATCATGATCTCTGGTCTTGTCTGTCTCTTCCTACAAGTTTTCAGAATCCTCAGAACTCCTGTCCCAGTGGAAACAGTCTCCGTAGCACGATTGCCACTGCTTTTTAAAGTGACACTGTAAGTATAATTTGACTCTGAAGAGCAAGCAGCAACCTTTTGGTTCTCAAATTATGTCTTTGGGGCTTATTTCTATATTTGTCTATTCTTTGAACAAATATTTATTGAGCATAGACTATGTGCCAGTGGACACCCAGTTCTTTTCTCTGGTAGGAGTAGGGAGCAAAACCCCAGTCATTCCTTTTTAAGACAATTTCCAGGCTCTTAGAACAACACATTAGAGTTCCTTGAAAGTCTTTTGAAAGATAATTGTGAGCCCCTGAGGAGTGATTCTTCAAGAGGTAATTTTGAGCCTTCATAAACCTTTCCTGTCATCCTGCCCATAGTTCTAGCCTATTTTAGGCTGGCCAAATTTGAATGGTCCACCAAAGAGATCAAGCCTCCATTTTATTGCCAGTTGCCATGACTTTGGTAGTCAGTCCTTTTGGGCGCTCCAGAATCAACAGTGTAGTTCTTGTTAACCTTAGGTAGCCCATTTTAGTTCCAACCTGCTGATTAAGTCACATGGGCCTTGATCTGTTTGTTTCTACAGTATATATTGGAATCAGTCCTTGGGTCCCATGACCATGCTATCTGGTGACACTTCTCCTAAGGAGGGAGACTGCACCTTATCTCTCTTAATCTTCCCAGCATCTTGCTTGCTGTTTCGCGTGCAGTGAGGGCCCAGTGAATGTTTTGACAATTGGATTTTGAATGAGTTACTTTCTTCGATAGCTGTTGACAATATCCAAGCTTCTTGATAAAGTGAAACCTTATGTTAGTCATTGAATTTCTATCAAAGGCATTGCAAACCAGTTATTGATTTTTTTAAAGAGAGAAATAAATCTACCACTTGATATTTACTCTTGCACTAAAATGTGAGCTAGGTCTGCCAGATATAACCCCAAATCACATGGAAACCTGCTGAAAGTTTTTAATAATAAAAATAAGGAGCAAAGTCAGATGGTGGGGTTTTATTAACATTAAACAATAGCTAATCATACTACCTTGGGAAAGTCTAGAACTCTCTTCATAATTGGGGGAAGATTTGGGGATTTAACTCTGTGCTTTTCTCTATTACTCTATTTTTCATTCACCTAGGTTTATCACACACTCTGTCAATCTCAGCATAAAATGAAATTCAATGTCTTCAGTATGTCCACCAAAAATGTATTCACAAATGAGCTTTAATGAATTTAATGACATTATTGAAGAACTGAGGTAGTCCAGAGAGAGATCAAGAACATACGCTTCTCTATGTTGTGGGTCTCACCTACCCCCTTCCTTTTTCTTTCTCTCCCTTCCTCCAGTGGATGAAGCATTCGCTTCTTTCCCGTGTCTCACAACCAACTCTTCCACCACATCTATACCTTATTCAATCCAAAGTACTTTTCCCACAGTCTTTTCCTTAAGAGTGCTGGCAAAATAAAAATATCTCTATCCTGTGAAAGAAATAATGGGTCTCTCATGTTTAGAATGGACTTCAAGTGCACTTACTGTCTTTTTTTTCCCCCTTCAGTACTCACGATGGTACCCAGGGCCTCATGCATGCTAGATAAGTGTTCTACCACTGAGCTACCTGCAGCCCCACTTACCATCATGTGAAACTCCATTATCTCAAAGGACAGTACCCTGGAAATGGGGAGAAACCCATGACTGAGTGAAACATCAAAACACCAAATAAGCTGGTGAAGTAGCACACACCTGTAGTCCCAGTATTTGGGAGGCTGAGACAGGAGAATAGTAGGTTCCCTGCCAGCCTTAGCAATTTAGCTGTTTATCAATTTAGAGATCCTGTTTCAAAGACAAAACAAAAAACTGGGGTTGTAGCTTGGAGGTAGAACACCCTTGGGTTCAATCCCCAGTGCCACAAAACAAACAAACCACCAAAAGATGAAGGGGCTGATTTTTAGCACCTTGCTCCCAGTGAAAACCACTCAACAGTTCTTGAGTTCTGTTGGAGAGAGCCAGAGCCTGAGAGGTCTTCCTGAGGTAGGAAATGTACAGTGGCTTGTGTAGGCTGCGGAGAGTTGATTTCCTAGCCTGGAACCAGGGCCTTTGCTTTGATGGGTGCTTCAGTACATCCTGCCTGCAGCTCAACAATGAAATTGGAAGTTTGTGTGTTATAAAGGGTTCTATAATGGGATGGGTCTCCATCAGTGGCTTTATGGAGTAGGCAATACAGGAGACAGGAATTTTTGACTTGGTGTCAATAAAAATGAACTCCAAGTGAATCAAGCATAAATATACAAACAAAGCTTTAATGGGGGAAAAGAATAAAGGGAGGAGGATTTCACCTCCAGGTGAAGGGGAGAAACCCTGACTGACTGAGTAGTCAGAATTGCTCACAAACAAAAAAATAGTCTAGCCTTTTATTGAGTGACTGGGATAGGAAGGGTCTGTATTCTTATTCTTATTTTTTATACTAGGAATTGAACTCAGGGGCATTCCACCTCTGAGCTACACTCCCGGCCCTATTTTATTTTTAATTTTGAAGCAGAGTCTCATTAAGTTGCTAAGGGTCTTGATAACTTGTTGAGGCTGGCCTTGAACCTACCATCCTGCTGTCTGTACTCCCAAGTACTGGGATTATAGACAGGTGCCATCATCCCTGGAGGGTCTAGTATTTTTTTTTTCTTTTGCGGTACTGGAGATTGAACCCAGGGGCATTCTACCTCCGAGCTACACCCCCAGCCCTATTTTTTATTCTTTATTTTGAAACCGGGTCTCACTAAGTTGCGGAGTGCCTCACTAGATAGCTGAGGCTGGCCACGAACCCAGATCCTCCGGTCTCAGCCTCCCAAATGCTGGGATTACAAGCGTGCGCCACCACGCCCGGCTGGGTCTAGTATTTTTATGTCCTTTAAGGATTTTCATTCTTGTGGAAGAGACTCATATCTCTTGACATGGCCCTCCACCTGATGTTTATGGTTGATTTGATATGTGGTAAGAGTGGGAGAGTATGAAGAATTTTAGCAAGTAAAGATTATGAATTAAGGCCTGAGAGCTTATCCACCACCTTGTCTCTTCTGGTCCCTGTCTCATAGGTTGTGTTGAAACAAATGCAGTCACAGGAGGCTATCTCTTTACCCATCAGAAAGGTCTTAACACTCAGCAATGGTGCAGAGTCCCAGCTCAGAAGGCTGACTGCCAAAAGTTTATTGTGTGCAAGTGCAGCGATTTCTAGTTTCTGCAGGATGAATTAGATGAAGGGTGCTCAATGGATGCTTGGCAATGATGATGTTCTGGCAGCAGCGGCATACATCCCTGCTCCAGCTCAGCGTGGTGCGCTTCCGGTGGGAATGCTAGTGCTTTACCCACAATCCTCGCCGTGCAGCCTCATGAGTGCTTGCTCTCAGTGGAGATGTGACCCTGCAGAGGCTTCTGGAAGCATAGCATAAGGTAGGCAAAGAAAGATGGAGAATCACCCTACTGGCTAAAGGGAATGTGAGGTCCATGCTGTCACTGAATTCTGGCAAAACTGAAGAATGTATTCCATTGTAGAAGCTATAAGGCTAATGTCTCTAGATAAATGCTCAGCAAGCTATGACCCACAGGCCAAATCTGGCCACGGCCTGCTTTTGTGTACCCTGCAACCTAAGGCTGATGTTTACATTTTGAGGTTGTAGAAAATAAAGAATATATGACTGAAAATATGTCTGGCTTACAAAGCCTAAAATATTTACTAACTGGCCCTTTACTGGGAAAGATTGCTCCAGACCAACCATATTCAATCTTGGCTATATGCTAGGGTCACCTGGGAGAATCTTTAGAAACAAAAACAACATGAACTAGTAGCTAACTCTGCCCTTTCATAGGAAAAACATACTTGTGGGTAGTGTTTCAGCCTGCATTCTAACTGTTGTGACCCAAACACACAACTTACAGGAAGAAGTTTGTGTGCTCACAGTTTTGGAGATTTCAGTATTCATCTCCTATGGCCCTGGCCCACATCCTAAAATAAATGGCTGCCTTGTCTAAGCCCTGAGGTCTGGGGGATATTTTAAATCCAAACTGTAATAGGTGGGGTAATTTTCTATAGGTACCAATTGGATGTCCTACAACTCAATTTAATTTCAACTCTTTTCAGAGTTAGCATCGGGCCCTACTAAGGGCTCTAATCCCACAAGACTGCCCTCACTTCAGATGCCCATCACAAACCCTGGTTGTCCCCTGTGCTTCTGACCAATAACTCACAGGTTTCCATGACCCCTTGCTTAGGATTGATTATTTGTTAGAAAAGCTCAAGAACTCAGGAAAAATGTATTCACTAGGTTATTGATTGAATAAAACAACAACAAACACAACTCTGAAAGAGCAAGATGGAAGAGATGAGCCGGGCACAGTGTGGGGAAGGGACGTGGAGCTTCTGTGTTCTCTCTGGGCGGGCCCCCTTCACAGTACCTCCATGTGTTCAGCACCCCCTTACTGACCTGTTAGTAAGATTTTTTTTTAATGGAGGTTTCATTATAGAGGTGTGATTAATTAAATCTTTGACGGTTTGGAGATCAACTCGACCTCTAGCTCTTCCCAGGTCAGGGGAGTGAAACTGGAAGTTTCAACCCTCCAGTCACATGACTGTCTTCCCTAGCAACCAGTCCCCTAACTTAGGGACTGTCACACTGGCATCTTATTAATAGAAACTCTGGTGTAGTTGAAAGAGGCTTTTGAATCTAGGAGCATTCTACCTCTGAGCTATGCCCTTAGCACCCCACCCCCCTTTTTTTTAAAACAGGGTCTCTCTAAGTTATGCATTGGCCTCGAATTTGCTATCCTCCTGTCTCAGCCTCTCAAGTTCTGGCCAGTGTGTCTAATGTTAAGTGGAGAGTCAATTCTATACTGCATTAATCACAGCCTATGTTTCAGGGATGTCTGGGGCAGGACTAAGTAAGAGAAAGGATCCAAGATAGTCTATCTTGCTCAGGAAAAATCTGAAGACTATAATAAAGCTAGTATTTATTGAGCACTGTTGTATTTGCTAAACACTTTATGTACATTTTTGCATTGATTCTTGCCAGCAACTCTATAAAATAAATTGTCATGCAGTAAATGAGGCTTAAGAGTATTAAGTAATCCATCCAGGATTACCTAGTTGTCAAGTGATGGATCTGGGGTTTGAACCTGGGTGTGCTTTGTTATCAGGCTGTCTAAATGCAACTAGCAATAACCAGAAGAGGGTGGGGAAAGGTGTGTGAAATGCAGGCACTCTTTCTGCTGGGAATGTGGGCTTTCCTAGGGTGTCTCGCAGAGGAATGGGGGTCGGGGGCAGATCTGGATTTAAGCCCCTCATTCATCTGAGATGTTTCTCTGGTTTTGTGGGTTCTCACCGTTTCCAGACCAAAGAGACCACACACACAACTCCCCATTTCAGCCTGCAGTCCATCATGACGAGGCAGACAAAATGTAACCTTTGGAGATGTCCAGTGCAGAGGCCCTGGGGTCACTTAACTGTTTTGGAGGAAACTGAGCCTTGGAGAGATGAACAAACTCTGGAAGTTGCACAGATTCTGCGGGGTGGTTTCTGTCTAAGGTGCCTGCTTTGCCTGCTTGTTACGAGTTTATGGACCAGCCTGATTCTGAGGAATCTGTCTTCCCTTCCCCATCTGGAAATCCATTAGTAGCTTTCTTAATAAAGGAGACAGTCCAGTGTCCTAGGGCCTCCTCACGAAGCCTGGGTATGAGCTGTCCCTTCTCAGACCTCTTCGTGGCCTGGTCTCTGTTGAAGATTTTTCCCCTTCAGGAGGCCCAACTGCCGACACATTGTCAATTGCTAGCTGGTTACCATGGAAACAGGTCTCAAGAGGATCTGCTTTTCTCCTGTCTTGAATGAGGAGGAGTAGAGGGCTTTGTGAGGGGCAGCGCTTCCCCCTTCATGGCCAGGAGAAGGACTGACTTTGGGTGATGGGGTTTATACAATTTTACCTCCTAAAGTCCCCACTCTTTGTTAGCAAAAGATTGCCAATTTTTCATTTTGGAGAACAACAGACCTTATTTGAAGAACATATCCTTTTTCTTTATGACTAGTTAAAATGCCTTCTCTTTTGTGAAATGATTATGATAGTAGAGGGAATGGTTGGAACGATGTCATCACTTGGTAGAGTAAAGTTTGTTGATACATGCCACAACATGGATGAGTCTCAAAATCATTGTGCTGAATGAAAGAAACCTTGCAAAAAAGAGTGCATGCTGAAAGATCCCATTTATATAAAATTCTAGAAAGTGTGAACTAATCTTGAGTGACAGAAACCCGATCAGATCAATGGTTGCTAGGAGATGAGGAGGAGGGAGGGATGGATTATAAAGGGGCACAGGAAATTTTGGGGGGAGATGAAAATGTTGTCTTGATTGTGGTGGTAGTTTCACAGGTGTGTACATATTTCAAAACCAATCAGATGGTGTACTTTAAGACGATGAAGTTTAGTGTACTTAGTTAGATCTCAACAAAATTGATGCAAGGTGGCAGCATTGGTTGGTTACCAATTTTTTATTTTAATTTTTGCAATTTAAGCTCTCTGTAGAAAATTAAAGTGTGGGAAGCCTAGGCCCTGGTGGCAGCAGATCTGGAGACTATTATGAAGGAGACAAAGTTTACATCCGTTGTCCTCTTTAGACACAACCCTAGCCCTCAGGGTTTCTGCTACAGTTTGAATACGCTATGTTCTCTTGAACTCATGCTAGAGTTTAATTTTCAAAGTCTAATGTTAATAGTATTAAGAGTTCAGTGAAAACTTAATCCAGATATAGTGGAATCTTTGGGAAGTAATTAGATTCTACCAGATCATTAGGGTGGAGCCTCCATGATTGAATCCTGGTAGCTCTATAAGGAGAGGAAGAGAGACCACACAGACAGAGGTACACATGTGCTTGAGCCATGAAGTGATATAACTTGTGTCGGGGGAGGGTACAGGAGCCTATGGCATGCTGTTTTGACCTCATATCTCCAGAATCATTAGGTAAAATAAACCTCTTTTCTTTAAAAAACATCCTGCTTTGGGTATTTTATTATAGTAACAAAAAGCTGCCTAGTACAATTTCTTTTACATGAGATTCTATAAACTAATTGGTAGCAATGGATATGAAGACTTAATGAGGGCTGTTTCCTAAAAATATTTACACTTTATGAAAAGTTCTTGTGTCATGTTCAATCTGAAAGCATCTATCTCCAGTGGTGGAATTTTAAGCTCTAAAGCTTAAAATTTACTTTAAAACTCTATTTGATCACCTTTGTCAGATGCTGGAGTTAGTGAATCTTTCTGAGTTCCTGGGGCACTCTTTTGTTTTCAGGCTTATCATACTACCATTTCTGTTTCCATAGTAACCATTTTGCTTGGAACTTTAAAATGTTTATACATATATACATATGTACACATCTACATACAGTCATGTACCACATAATGATGTTTCAGACAATGTCAGACTGCATATATGATGGTGGTTTCACAAGATTATATCATCTAGTGATCTCATAGCCATCTCAATTTGTATAAGTACACTCTATGATGTCCACACTATTACAAAATCATCTAATGATGGATTTCTTAGGATGTATTCCTATTAAGTGATGCATACATATTCATTTATACATTTATATATACTTCAAGCTACAGTTTTGACTCACAGAATACAATCTGAATGGATGAAACACTGAGTAAGAATATCTTTTCACGCTATACAATGTGTGGTCTATATTCAACAGCAAAATCAACCTTGTCACCTACTAGGTGCTCAAGACTATGCTAGGAACTAAAGACACACATGAAAATAAGACACAGACCCTGACTAGGAGGCACTAATAATGTAGTAGGGAATTCAGTTCAGTAAGTGAATGAGCCATTGAAATGTAGTGTGTGTGTGTGTGTGTGTGTGTATCTGAATATAATATATATGTATATCTTGGTAAGTATGAGAGAAGAAGAAGACTGGGCCCAGCTGCCACTGGGGTGTCAGCCAGCAAAGGGTTCCTAGAAGAGGTAGTAGTGACACTGAATCTGGAGGTCTAAAGGATTCATCAGCAGAGACATGAGAGAAGGACTTTTCTGGAAATAGTGCTTTTGGGAGACCTAATTAGTTAATTATGTAAGCTGAGTCCTGGGGAGAGAAACCTGGGAAGATATTTAGGAACTAGATTATGACGTGCCTATTTAAGACTCAAAAAGGAGAGTAGGCGTTGTTATATGGCCAGTGGGCAGCCTTTGTGAGGTTCGAGCCAGGGAAGGGCAGACATCAACATTTGAATTTAGAAGGATCATTTTGGCTGCTGTAGATTTATTTATGTGCAGACAAGACAGCAGCTGGGAAATCACTGTGGCAATCTAGGAAAAGACAGCAGTGCCCTGAGCTAGGGTAGTAGAGTGGATATGGAGGCAAAGGATATATGTGAAAGGTGTTAAAAAGATAAAATCAATAGGACTAGATTCAATAGACTGGGTATTGGAGGGGGAGGCATAGAAGGTTAGGAATGCCACCCACGGCTTGTCCTTGGGTAACTGTGAGTTAGTGCATGAGGGGTTCAGGTTAACCAACATTAGAGATTATGAGTCCAGTTTGAGACAAGTTGAGTTGGAGCTTCCAGAGATGTGTCTAAGAATCAAGAAAGAAGTTACATTTACGGGTCTGGAACTCAGGAAGCCTGCCCATCCTGGTGGTACTTAGCATATTGATGAATCTGATTTAAACTTGAGATGAAACCATCAGGAGAGAGTAAAACAGCAAATTCATGTTGCATTAAAATTCCCAGAGGGTTAGTGAAGAATTTTCCATGTTCCCCAGGTTTCTCTTTGCTTACATGATGGTAAAAGAAGTCTCTAATTAGTGGCAGGTATAACCGAGAATCCATTTTTTTTTTCAACTGTAAAAATGGGTGTATCTATTGGGAATAGAAATATAGAGTTTGAATTAGAATACCAACATCTCAGTCTCTCAGGTTTTTCTTTTTCTGATTATATATTTTTAGGTTTTCAGAAAATATCCCCATGCCATTGCTCCCACTGCACTTCTAACACACACCCAAGATAGTACTGTTTTAACCTTGGCCAATGTTAAATATTTACCCCTCTGTGGTCCTCCCACCCTTGCATTCAGCTCCTTAAGGCCAGGTACCAGTACAACTTATTTAAATTTTGGAATGTAATAAAGGATTGGTATGCTAAACTGACTGCTTGCTCTCCATAGTTCAGTCCTGAGTTTTGCAGAGAATTACTCTTGACTTCCCCATTTGTGTATTCATGAGAGCAAATTTAAATGTAGAGGTGTTTGTACCCAACCTCAGGTAGAGAGTTTTACTCATTCCTACATATGGAAGAAATGAGGTTGTTGAATAATGTGGTGAATGCTAAATCTATAGGTGTGTCCTTGCTGCTTATTATCCATTTAAACCACTGGACAGATGTTCGTCAGGCATTTTAGGACAAACACCCAGGAGATTCCTTTTAACTTGGTTCATGGGCTCTGTGATTTTCTTTAGCGTGCCAGACTAAATCTTCATTCCCCTAAATCATCCAGAAAAGATCAGTAGCTCCAAGGTCTCTTGTCTGTCAAATGCTATGATAAACCAATCATATCAGGACATTGTTTGTGTTCACATTTTAATTTTAAGCCAACTGTTTTTGCATTTACACTCCATATTAATTAATTTAAGGCATCACGAAAATGATCTGTGTTTGAAGGGTGAGTTTCATAATGAGCAGAATTTCTGCATGGGTTTCTTACTCATTTAACAGTTGAGAACATGCCGTTATTTTATAAGCGCTACTGATAAATCATTTGACAAAGACTTCTCAGCCCTTTAAAATAATTTTTATTTCCTGTGATTTCAATTGTCTCCGCATTTTTTCCTTGTAAATAGTTGAAGAGTAAGCACATTTTCAAAGAGCTGTAGGGAGGCGAAGATGCCAGTTGCATTTTAACGATATAGGGCATTATCGTCCTTACTGTAGCCAATTCTCTTTTAAATCATTGCAGTTTCTGCTCTAGCCTCCAGCTATAGAATTCTTTTCAAGCTGGCAGTGAACTTGGCAGGTTGCCAGGAGAAATATAAAGGTGTTTTGGTCCACCAAAGTATGTTGAGTGGTTCTTAGTGATACAGTTTTCTTCAGTACATCTGCAAAACATTTTTCTGAAGTGAATTTTCATGTGAAAAGCCTCCTTAATCATCACCAGTATTGTTTATTTCAATGCAGTTATTTAAGTGCCCCCCTGGGTGCCTACAAAATAAACAAGGGGATCTTCTAAAGAGTTTTAAAAGTGGCAGGTGCTGAGGCTGTGCCCTATTCACTTAGTTTGCAATGACATTTTTGTGCTAATCTATAGACAAACAAGAGACAGGTGACACACCGAATCAAATACAATGCACAAGAGAAGACGTTCATCCAATGGGGTCAGCTCCAGATAAGATGCTTTTGAGGCAAAAAGCTTGCAAGAAGCAACTGCTTCTTAACTCCCTTGCTATTTGCATTCTGGCTCTAAAACTCTGATATTTAAGCTTGAGATGTTAACTGAACTTTCTGATTTTAAATGGAAACTATAGGCAATTCAAGATCAAAATATCTGTACATATATGCCTGTGATCATCACAAATATGTATGTATATGTACACACACTCATAGACACTATGTTTGCACTCAAAGAAAATGAATACTGTGATTAAACATTAAAATATGTGAAAATAACCATTTGTTTTCTATTTTGGCAATGAATTCCATCCAGGTATTTCATATTTTCACAACAAATCACTATATTTGAATGGAAACACCAACACACACAATGGAATTTAAGAAATAAATGATTAAGCACATTTTATATTCTTTCCTTTTTATTGATTGTCAAGCGTATGTAAAAATTGGCTTCTGGTGGACTTCTACAAAAGTTATATAAATCATCGATTTGAAGGTATTTGACAAGAAGTTGATCATATTAAGCTTTAATGCAGACATGTTATTAAGTACCACTCCACTGTTTCTTTTTAAAAGTAATGCTAGACCTGGTCCTAAGCTGCGTGTGGTGGTATACACCTGTAATCACAGTACTTGGGAGGCTGAGACAGGAGGATGGCAGGTTCAAGACCAGCCTCAGCAACTTAGTGAGACTCTCAGCAACCTAGTGAGACCCTGTTTCAAAACCAAACAAAACAAAAACAAACTTTAAAAAGGGCGAGGGATATAGCTTAGAGGTAGACTATCTCTGAGTCCAATGTTCAGTACCTTCCCCCAATCTCACTCTGCTGTTAGTTAGATCTTCAGTATCAACTAATTTCAAGCCCTGAGGCTATTGTTTGGGCTCAGCTGCTTCCACCGCAGTTAGTCTTGGTTTCCAGAAACATGTTTTTCTTTACCACATGGTTAATAGAAGGAAATGTATATCTTCTTGTAGTAAACATGGCAATCGGAGAATTTAACAACCAAAAGAAACTCAGATATCATTTTTGTGGCTTTGGGAGAATATGAACTTCAATAAAATTGAGTTGCGAATCCATGTACTTCATCAGATTTGGTTTGAGCTTCCTGATGGGGTAGAAAGCTCTGCTAAAATTAGAGATAGTTGCCTGTCGACACAGCAGCATTGCAGCACCGGGCCTGTTGCCGTCACTGGAGGATTGATGTGTTCTGTGTATTATCAAGAAACCTTCAACCAACTAGATAATAAGTCAGCTGAGAGAAAGTAGTTATCCATTGGTCAGTCTGAATCAAGTTTTTACCTTTCAAATTTGTAGCATGCCACTTTTCCTACTGAGCATATTGTGATGGTTTTTCCATCAAAAAATAGCTCAGGACGGATCTAAACAGTAAATCTGCCTGGTTGTCATCTTTGGACCTTGGCTTTCAGAAGCAACCCCCTCCCCCAACTTTTATCAAAATATCAATATTTGAATGCATGCCAGAGGATGAAAGTTAAACAGAATAGAAACTTGAAGAAATGTCAACCGTGTAGAAAAAAAATGCATTAAAGAAATACATTATCTGAGAACAGACTCTTCTGTTTAAAAATACAGCAGGATTTTATTTTTTAAAAGTGGGAACAATTACAGTGTGATACAAATTATGTGGGTGATGTGTACAACTAAGGAAAGGAAATTAGGGCTCTTAAAGTTGGATAATCGGTCTCTGGTAATTTGAGGAAACATAGGACACTGTGTGTGGACACATACATGCAGGTGTGTGTGTGTGTGTGTGTGTGTGTGTGTGTGTGTGTGTGTGTGTGTGTGTCTAGTGTAAAATGGATGAGAAAACCTTAGAGGAAACAGAGATTGCCTTGAAGTAAATCCCTGGACCTCGTCAAAGACTGTGGACACCCATGTTAGAGCATGTAAAACATTTCCCATATATAGTTTTATTTGGTGGGGGGTAAATCTTGTTTTGCATAGGACAGCCTCATTACTTCAATGACCAGCAGAGTGGAGGAAAAGAAAAACAGCTAACTGAATTGTATGTCAGTGTAACCAAGATAGCTTACATTACATTAGCACTTTATGAGTGTGTGTGTGTGTGTGTGTGTGTGTGTGTGTGTGTGTGGCTTGCATTGTGGATTGAACCTAGGGGTGTTCTACCTCAGAGTTATACCTGTGGCCTTCTTATTTATTTATTTTTTAAAATTTGAAACAGGGTCTCACTAAATTACCACATGCTAGCTTTGAACCTGTGATCCTTCTGTCTCAGCCTCCCAAGTACTGGGATTACAGAGGCCTTTCTGCTTTTGAAACCACATTCCCATCTATAGCTTTATGCAGCAAAGAACAGGTACTGTTACATTATCCCCACTTTTCAGGAGAATAAACAAATGTAGGAGTTAAGTGCCTGCTCCCAGGCCGGTGATCCCTAACCTGCTGCTACTTTACTCTGAAAAGGGCTTTCTTTGAATCTGAATCAAATCCTTGTCAACCTTGACTTTTCTTTCTTAGTTTTCAAGCACTTAAAGTAGGCCTATGGTTCTGCTATAACCCACTTGTGTTCTCTCTTATGATCTTTCAGTAGATGATATTGATGTTTTAGACAGGCCAGTATTGGGGCAACTTATACAGACAAAGAAAACATATCCTTTTCACCCTGAAGAAGACATTTGCCATTGTCCCACTTTTGTTATTTCCTTTACATGCTGTCTTCAGAATCCCCCAAATTGAGCCTGGAGCTGCTGCTTTGCTGAATCATTTTATTTCAGAATGTCCAGTAAAAAAATGAAATTAAGAACAGTGGTAATTTACCAGCTACTCAGATAGAATTTTTTAAAAAGCAGAAAAAAAATTACATCTACTTGAAATATGCAAATAATTGAGACAAATGTGACCCACATGCTGAGATCTACAACAATTTCCTGGGGCGTCGCTCCTGAGAACAAGTATGTCTTTGTTTCTCTCATCAACACACTACAGAAGGAAGGGTGCATGTCTAGAAAGGTAGTCAGAATGTCTACCCAAAATAACCACACTTGATATTTGTCCCATCTCTTCAACTTCGAAATGTGCTTTTACATGTATTTTCTCATGTGTGTCTTGCTATAGCTTTAAAAGGTGCTCCACTTAAAATGGTTACTTTTAAGTCTTTTTTTCTTTTCAGAGAAGAACACTCTCAAACTGTGAGAAGTGAGACGTGGTTCAGTCTATTGTTTTTTCTGAGTCCAAGCCACCAATTTGAAAAATAAAAGGTTCAACCTAATAGCTAAAAGGTAATCTGATCTCTCATTACAGTTATGGTGTTTTACCATCTATAAAATACTTTCACATTTGACATTTTCTGTCTCTGTATGTGGTACTGGAAATCCAACCCAGAGCTTCATATATGCTGGGCAAGCTGTGTCACTGAGCTACATCCTGGCCCTCATTTGTAACTCATTTTATCCTTATCATTGGAATTATGAAGCAGAGAGCTGGAATCAGGTATTACAGATGGGACAACTGAGGCTGGGAGGGATCAAAGAGCTAAACTGGGGCCAAGGCCTTAATCCCATCATTTACATTGTGTTGGAGTCGCTGTCCCTTTTATTGACATAATTTTTATGCTAGAGGAGGGCCAGTGAAGTTGGCTCTTATTTTATACCTATTTCTTCTGACCCCCCTATGTCCTTGCAGGAAGCCTCTCAATTGACTTTCAAGATTCAGGTAACCAATTTTCTTGCTGTTTGCTTAAGAGCACTCATTTTGAAGTACATGAAACTGGCTTAGACCTTTAGACAGATCCCCAGGGCATGACTTATGTGTGCAGTTGGTGAAAGTCGATTTAACAAAACCATTAATTTGGGTTTCTGGGAATAAACAGTAGCTGTCACCTGCCATCAGAAAATACACAGATAGTGCTTTGTAATCCAAATTGCAAAGTGCCTGAGAATACGACTGAATCAAGGAAAATAACTTTGGTGCCTGTTGAAGTCTGTGTATTGTTTTAACTTTCTGGCCAGGATGGTTCATTTCAGTGTGGTTTTCAGAAAACTAGATATTGGGTTGTGCCTGCCACATTTCATCAGTCATGCTGCATTATGTGAGTTAGGAGGCCCTAGGAATTCTTTTGGTCTCAGATTTACTGCAAGATGAGGCAGAAATCCATTTATGAATCCAAGGAAAGAGACTGCTAAAGACAGTCCCCCTCCACCAGGGGAGACGGCGCTGGCACACCTCCTGCCACAATCCTCTTGCCCACTGGCCCCACCCCCACAATCAGAAGGCTTACAACCCAAGCAAACCTGAATTCCAGTCGAGAGAAAATATTTTTCAAAGATGCAGGGCTGACTTTAAAATTGGATTTATTTATTTATTTTTAAGCAATTCACAGGAGGCAGCATTGCTATGAGGAACACAAAAAAATCAACTTCTGCACCAATGATCTGAAGAACCTGTAAGAGAACATCCACTGATAGTCTCAGATGCTGGAGCCTGCGCTCCTGTGCGAGCCAGGTTCATGGACTCCCTGCCTCGGAATTACTAGAACTACTTAATATGGGATGTTCCAATTGTATAGAGAAATAGAGGGTGCCATATCTGGCACCATCGATCAGACAGATAGGAACATAGTGCCCTATTTTCTTCAGATCTCCCATTTCTTATATAAACATCACAATTGTAAACCCCCCCACATATATATGTATATATATATATGTTACATATATGTAGACATAGATATCCATGCTTCTAACAACATAATGCATAATAGTCAAATTATGGAATCAACCTAGGTGCCCATCAACAGATGAATGGATCACAAAATTATGAGATATTCACATAATGAAATTCTGCTCAGTAATAAGGAACAAAATTATGTCATTTGCAGGAAAATAGATGAACCTGGAGAACATTATGTTAAGTGGGATTAACCAGCCACAGAGAGTGAAGGGCTGTATGTTTTTTCTCATAGGCGGAAGCTAGGGAGTAATCAGGATACAAGAGGGACTTTAGATAAAGGAGTAGAAACCCCAGCGGAGTGATGGAAGGGGTTTAGGGGAAGGAGGTGGAGGGAGGAGGAGAATTAATGAAGGAAACACTTCCGTTGATGTTAAGTACATGTGTGAAATTATCAGTGCCAATCTCAGTATTATGTATGGGAAAGGGCAGGTAGGGGGGAGGAAGATGGGGGGGGAACCCACCAAGTGCTGTATGCGTGTATGTCACCATCACTCTGAACTACATTGTGATCATTATGATGTGAGGATACAATAAACCAATTAAGAAAAAAGATTTGGGCAGATCGTTGAATTTTAATTTTAGATATATAATTTTCTATAATATATACATATAATTGGTTGGAGATCATATACACTAAAGTTATTATTAACAGAAATATTGTATCAGGGATAGGAGGTTTCCTATATAAATTTGGAGCCTCAAACTCCCAATAGAGTATGTTTGCTAATTATCCTATTAGAAATAAATCTATCAAACTTTCTAAATCCTTTTATGTCTGAAAACATCTTTTGGCCTCCTATTTAAAGGAACATTTAATGAAAAGTAACATTGTTGGTTAACAAGAATTACTTACATGTTGTTTGTTAATTTTTTCCTTTCAAGTTGGATGTATTGTTCTCTCTTGCCACCTGATTGGGGTCTGTCATCTTGTGTGGGTCACATTTACCTCAGCCAGGCTACCGCTACCTGCTCTTATCCTCACCTTACTTGGTATTTTGCATTTGTCTCTCATTTCTGTCAAACAGATGTTAATCTTGTGTTAGTCTTTGACCTTATCTTTTATGTTATTCTGTTTCCTCCCCCATCCCCCACCAATCTATTGCAGGTGAAATGACCTAATGGAGGAACCTGTAGTACAAGTTAGAATTTTAAATTATTAATCTCATTACAACTGTAAAATAATTTTTAAAAGAGCAACATGTGCCTTAAAAGGAAAGAATTGGAGCCCAAGGAAGAGATTATTGGAAACAAATGCTTATCTAAATTAAAAGTAGCACACAGACATGAAATAGCAGTGAAATAGTGAACTGATAAACAGAAGACATTATTTCAAAACAGAGCAAAAGGACAAAAATTTAAATTATGTATAAAATAGAAGATACACAGGATAAATCTAAGAGATGGAATATCCAATGGACATTTTTGTTTTTGGTACTGGGGATGGGCTCAGGGGCATTCTACCTCCGAGCTACACCTCCAGGCCTATTTTTTATTCTTTATTTTGAAACCGAGTCTCACTAAGTTGCGGAGTGCCTCCTGGCCATGAACCTGGATCCTCTGGTCTCAGCCTCCCGAATGCTGGGATTACAAGCGTGCGCCACCACACCTGGCTTCCAATGGACATTTTATAAAGAGAAAACAGAAATGGAAGGCAAATTTAAAAAGTGATAATAGAAAAAGGGGGACAATTTTATCAGATGAAGAAATTTTTGAATCTTTAGGTCAGAAAAGCACAGTAAATGCTGGCACACATAGGCATATACTAGTGCTATTTTTAAATTATTAATGATATGCACAGAAAAACTCACATAATTTCAGAATAAAGAATGTGGTGTCTATTGAGAAAGGAGAATCAGTCTAGCGTTGGGTGTTCCATATGTAATATGCTATCCGTAACAAAGGAGCAATTCCCAAATTCTGGAGCAAAGTGTTTGGACCTCAGCATTCATGTGTCCTGTTAGACGGTTCTCCATGCATAAGAACAAAAGGGAAGAGAGATCATATAAAAGTGGTTATAACAATAAGCTCCAGGAAACCTTTAATTAACAGTTGCTTTTAAGATTGCAGGCAGAGATGTATATTTATGCTACTTAATCTTTGGCAGAGAAGTATATTCGCTTGTTTCTGTTTATTAATGTTCTAGTAGAAATCATTGGTTGTATAGAACAGAAACATACTGAAGCTAGACCAAAAAGGGGAGCCTTATTTTAAGGATTTGTTGAGGCGACATCAGATGCAGCAGACCCACAGAACTAGAAATGAGGAGCCAGTGGAAACCAAAGCCCTGCCCTCAGATTCCAGAGTTACTGTTTCTCCATCAGTGGCTACATGGTCTGTCATAGCTCTCTTTGGAGGTGGCCTCTGTCTCACCTGGCTATGTCTATATGCTCACAGTGCCACAAGTCACGAGTCTACAAACTGACCATAGTCAGCTGGTAGCATAGTCTCTGTGACTCCTAATTCAAGTTCTCAGGGAAGAGATCCCAACTGACTGCCTGGCTTCCAGTTGATGGCCTGATCCTGGATCTGTTAGCTAGGGTGGCGTAGTGGTATCATCTGGTACTACATGGCTAAGTGGACCTGTCACTGCCCAAGATAAGTATCTCTTATCCTTAAGAAACATTGCCACGGAAGAAAGGTGGTGGCAAGGACAAGAAACATGCCCAGGGAGGTGAAAAATGTATGACCGGCACCTTGTAGCACAAAATAGGACTACTTGATAATTCTCAAGTTTTTAAATTTAAATTTTTTTTTATTAGTGCATTGTAATCACACATCTTTGTTAGGTTCAAGCTGGCAAAGGCATACAAGCACACATTTCTCATTTAACCCTTCCCCAATTCCCGCCCCACTCCCTCACCCTCTCTTCTTCTCAAGTTCAGTTTAGTGATTGACTTTGATATGTTTGTGAAAGTACATCATGTGCATTAGGGTGCCTCCCCCCCATCACCTTCAGTTAAGTCACCTTCTTTGCTCATCTAAGGTTTCTCCTTCTTTGTCTAGAGACCCTCTTATGTCCCACTAGGAGAAAGTTATTTCTGATGTCAAATTAAAATGTGCTTTAATAGTATTTTAACCAGCTATGCTTTCTTGTATTACACAGATATGCTCTCTTGTATCCCACCTTTCCTGCAGAAGTTCTTCAATTATTTGAGGATAGCAGTAAATGTTCACAGCCTCCCCGTCTCTCTTCTTCAGATTAAAGAATCTTGCCTATGCTACTTTTAGTATTAACACTTTCTGAGGGAGAAAGAAAAAATAGCACTTCTCTTTCCCCTGTGGACACTTCTTTAACTGCACTTGTCTTACTGGTCGTAATTTATCTGCCTCACCATCTGGATTGACCATGAACTTTTGAGGTATTGTGTTCAATTTGATATCAGAACCTTCAGTGATTTGGCACAAAGCCAGCAGCAGAGTAGGTGCACAAAAACATGGATACATTAGTCAAAACAATCTTTAGATTTGAGTCTTACGACATTTTATTTTAAGGTTCTAGATGATTCTGTTGTGTTGGTGGTTATTTAAATCACAATATGGAAGTGTTCAATTAGAGAATCTCCTACTGCACCTCAACCCTGTGCAGTAGGAGATTTTCTTTCCAAGGCATGCTGGAAGGGAAGTTAGCAAGAGTGAAGAGGCACAGGCTTAATTTTCTTGAAGTTGTTTTGGTCGTTTTCAGGAGAGTGAGGAAAGAAAATGGAATACCATTACTGACTTGCCCCACTGGGATATAAAATTGCAGGCATTGGTTTTAAACCAAAATTGATGTTTAAAAAGCATTCCCAAACACAGTTCTGCTTTCCCAGACTTGGTGATCCAGGTGTTCTAGGTAGCAAAGGATGGGGTTAGTCCATGAAATGTTCACCTCTGGAATCTTGCGACCCAGGTAATAGATTGTAGCAATCTATTTTTATTTGAAAAGGTAAAGTAGCTTA
Organism: Graphiurus murinus; assembly: GCA_004027655.1. Taxonomy (NCBI): domain Eukaryota; kingdom Metazoa; phylum Chordata; class Mammalia; order Rodentia; family Gliridae; genus Graphiurus; species Graphiurus murinus. The sequence continues at coordinate 189,959 of PVLC010000175.1, read as the reverse complement.
ACCATTGAGCTAAAGAATCAGGTGCACTGTTCAAACTCTAAACTAAAATGCATTACAGGGAAATATTCATCTATACAAATATGTGATAACTAGAAAAGACAATCCTATCCAAATGGAGCTGGCCATTTTCTGTTCTGTAGACACATTTAAGGGGTCTATGGAGAAATTAACACCAATGGCTTAAGTGATAGGACTCAAAGTGCCCAAGCTCAAGTCTGAGTATTACAGCCTTCTATTGTTCCTTATCTGACCCAGATTTCGAGTCACTACTACTCTGAACTTAATTTAAGGAGTGGTTCAGTGTAATGAGTTTCCAACTCTGTGCAGAAAACAAATTTGCATTTTTCCAACTGATTAGTTTCTCTGCTGATTAACCCAGTGAGGTCAACTTTTGGTCACTGATGCTGCTGATAAGTGCAGCTGATATTTTCCAGTTTCAGAGTTGGGAGGCCTACCTTGAAGCTCTTTTTTTCATTGCTGAAGGACAAATTATGACAACTCAGAAGAGAAGAGACTGCTGGAGCATTCACACATGTACCTTGGTGCTTGTTGGTTTTTGTTGTTCATAGATTAAGCAAAGGAGAAGCTCTCCTCTCTTCCTCTCTATTCTTAGTGCCAACTACAGAGTCCTCTTATGAGACCTGCCCAAGATGGCCCATGGTTGTCATTTCATAGGAAACATAATGTTAGGTAGAAAACATGGGCTTTGGAAACAGAAACCCCTGGATTGGAATCTCCAGTTCTATCATGCTCAAAGTCATGTAACCCTGAATTAGTTCTATTCCTTGGTTTGCTCATCTATACAGCGGGGATAATAGTAGTCTCCTTATGTTATTAGGACAACATAGCAAGCTATTAGTAAATGTGAGCTGTCTTCCATTATTGAAGTCCTCGGCCAGATATGATGGTGGATTAAGAAAGAAGCTTAGCACCACTTATACTACTCCTATGTCTCAACTCTTTTCTGTAAATGTTTGAATGATTTTGATTCCCAGGGCTAGTAGTTGGATAATCCTGACTGTGGATTCAAGTTACCCTCAAGTCTTGCATTCTTCAAGAAGCCTCAGCACATGATCAGGCCCACAAATTGCTCCTTCTTCTGGACCTCTTAAATATTTTCTAACCAGTATCTCTCTAAGTACAGGACACATATTCCCAGCAGTGTCAGAATGTCAGGGTGAAAAAGAATGGTTCGAGATTATACAGATGCATAGAATTCTCAGCCACCAGCAGGCAAAAATAGCTGATATTTCATAACATTGTTTTATTTTTAGTGTATTTGCTTATATACTTTCTAATTTCTGGCAAATAATGCTGCGTTTCTATTTTTGGTAGTGATCTAAAGTTTGCTTTTACAATGGTTTTTTTTTTATTTTTATTTTTTATTTTTGGCAGTACTAGGGATTGAACCCAGGGGCATTCTACCTCTGAGCTACACCCCCAGAACTATTTTTTATTCTTTATCTTGAAACAGGGTCTCAGTAAGTTGCAGAGGGCCTCACTAAGCAGCTGAGGCTGGCCACGAACCCGGATCCTCTGGTCTCAGCCTCCCAAATGCTGGGATTACAAGTAGCTTGGCATGAAGGCAGAGTACTGGGGGGGATGAGACAGGAAGATCTCAGGTTTGAGGCTAGAGCACGATAACTTAGTGAGACCCTGTTTCAAAAATAAAAGATAAAAAGGGCTGGGGGTGTATCTAAGAGATTAAAAAGCACCTGAGTTCAATCCCCAGTAATGAGCAACAACAACAAAAAAATTAAAAAAAAAAGTGATTTCATTTACATAACACTATTGAGATAATAATGATGACTTAGTGGCATGTGAAAATGACAAAAGGAAAACCACATCTGATCATTGTGCAGGTGACTGTCCCACAGCAGGAGGGCATTCCACTTATGCAGGAGTCCATTCGAGGGGGCTGCTGTCCTTCGGGTTTACAAATTGCTTTCTTCCTATTTTCCCCTCAAATGAACTGATAACTTCTCAGCCAAGAATACCTCTTTCTACTTCCTAACCTAACAGTTCTACAATTCATTTGCAGCAAAACTAATCATTACTTGATTGAAGAAGAGAGTAATGTGTTTCTTGATTCAACTTGGTAAATTGGCACGCACCTGCAGAAGTGTAATCCCCCACCCCAAATAGTTATGCTGTGAACAGTTAAAACTTGTAATAAAAATGAGAAACGTAACTCACCTGCGGCTACTTTTCTTCCTTCCAGGCATCTCTTTATCCTTGCTGGAAACAGAATATTACTGTGAGCCTAGAAATCCTGGAAATGCTAGAATACATCCCTACTGGAAATTAGATTAAAAATAAGTTCATCTTTGAGGCTCTCCCAACAGGAACTGTCTATTCTGTCACTCAGGCATGAGTGGCAGCGGGAGAGAGGTGAATTTTGATATGGTGGCCCTTGTCAGTCCCTATTTGTCATAGGAATTATTTCTACTTGATTATTGGGAGTAGTACTTAGGGGATGCCAAAGAACATGAAAGAAATTCTTTGTTAAATCTGTGCTGCCATGCACTCTCACACTTCAGAAATGGCTCCCTCCCACGGTTCAGCAAATAGTTTTATTTAGTTAAAATTAAGTGTCCATATGCCAGAAGTACCCTTCATCAGTTCATCAGCTATTCCAAGAGAGTTCCTTATCTTGCACCATCACACTATAGTATGATTTGCCAATATGGAAACAACCCCCTCACCTTACATATAGCCAGTTACAGCTATCCCTAAGATTCCCAGAGCAGCCACTCTGAAGTTAGAAGGCCCCCCTCTCCCCGCTTCAATTTATTTTTAAATGATGCATTTAGGCCACTGAAATTGATTCTTTAATAAAACCCGGCCTAGAAGATGACCCTCACTTTATGAACAGATAGCTGATCCAACTTTTTGTTTTCTAACATTCTGATGTACCAAAAAGAGCAGTCATCCTCATGGTATGGTATATACTTTTAGGTTTAACATTATAATTTTTTTCCAGTTTCAAGGTGGTTAACCTCCATGTCATGTGCAGAGCAGGATCACAGGAAAAGACTTTTCTCTTATGATCTTGCTGCTGCTTTGAACTAGCCATTTGGTGTGGCACGGCAGGAACAAAATCAGAACAGCATTTATGGATTCCAACAACTTATGTTTAGCCTGGAAGAAGAAAATCATGCTTTGAAGAGTGAAATTTGAGCATATGTAGGATATGGGTCTATAATTGGGTATTATTTGGTATTGGATTTTCTTAATTTTTTATCATATTCTTGATACTCCGGGGAGGCAACCAAAAGCAAAATAGGACAGTGTTATAATAATAGTTAATAATAGTTATTGCAGAGTATTAATCAAGAATCTTATATTTGCTAATGTCAAAACCCAGTTCAAACTGGTCTTCACCAAAATAACTGTTTTCTTATTTTTGTAATAATTTTTTTGTGGGAAAGGACGCATATGGCCTACAAAGTTGAGGTTCCTGACTTAGGATAACTAGAGACAAGCACTGGGGTGTGTCTTCTGCCTGTCTTTGCATTGACCTAATTCTTTTCCACTGGAGAACGTCTTCATGAGTCAGAGAAAAATGCCCGTTCTCCAAGGAGATCCTAAGGAAGATAGCTTGTGTCACATGCCCATTTCTTGGGCGATCACCATGGTCATGGAGGCATGGTCATATTTACATAGATGTATTTCACACTTGGCACATGTATTAAAATTCTGGAGAAGTATTGGATAGGGGCTATTAGCAATGAGAAAAAAAGGAAGAAAGAAAAAAGAAAAGAAAAATAGGTGGTTCAAAAAAGGCCTTGGACAGTTAGGCTATGACCTCAACCCTCAATTTGTGTCTAGTATAATGAACTGAGAAAGGAGGACCAGAATCAAGAATATGCTAGAACGGTGATGAAATTTAACAACTGATAGGGAGAAAATCTTTTCTGAGACCATGTCTACTAAAATTTAATGTGTTAGTTGGATTAAGAGCTATATTGCTATAAGAAAGAGATCCTTAAGTACAGACTAATGGGGTAGACATTTTTTTTCTTCTCTTGTTACAGTCTAGAGTCAGACAGAGGAGCAGATTGGTTGAGTTACTTTGTTCCATGAGTGCATTCAAGGATCCAGGTAACTTCTGTGCTGCTCAGCCTTGCACTAGGTGCAGCTTGACATAATTAAATCTGGGTCATTCCATTACTTTTGTTCTCCAGCCCACAGGAAAGGAAAAGGTAGAGGACAAGAGCCTCCTTGTATTAAAAAAAAATTAAAACTGTGATTTTTCATTTTATACACATGGCTTCTGGCTTCCTCTTCCTAGTCAAACCATAGTCACAGGGCCACTCCTACCTACTAGGAATGCTGGGAAAAGTGATCTTTAGATGACTAATCTTGTGCCCCCATAAAGCTCAGGGGGCTCCATTATGATAGAGCCTGAAAACAATTACCATCCCCCCAAATGTGGAAAATCTTTTAAAACCACTCTAGCATTGAGTGCCAGCGAAAGGAGAGTGTATTCATTGTTTATGATGCTGCTTAAAGTACACGCAGCCAGGTGAAAGTAGATCCAGCCAACATGTAGAGAGGAATTTATCCATCCCTGTTGGTTGTTAAACCTTCCTAGTAGGACAAGCACCCTTTGCTTTGCCACCAATGTTACATTTGTTTTGCTTTTACCCCTTGTGTCTGTTCAGACAATAGGTAGACTGGTTCTATGGTATCATGATATTTTATCCCATGTAAGTCTGAGTAATCAGAGTGAAGGGTGGAGAAAGGCTACTTGGCTTGGAAGAAATGTCCCACACTGTGAGTTTATAATGAACCCATTTGCACCATTGCCATTGTTTTGCATCCCTTCTGTAATTTTTCCTTAGCATTCTCCGACAGTTTCCAGGGGGAGAAAATGCTTCCCCTCATAACATCTTTCCTGTCTTGGGCTAAACCAACCTTTTCTTTCCAGGTCTCCAAGCAACAGAATCTTAAAAATGAAATATTCATTTTCTGAAACCTAATTTAATTTCAGCGATGACTGGCTTGCAGAGCTTATCAGATCACAGAATCTGAAAAATTCTCTGAATTAACAATTCTCTCCTAGTGATGGAGTTTTCTTTTATTAATTTTTTTTTTTTTTTTTTTTGCTGCACCTTGTTAAAATGTACACACTCAGTTTTAACCTTGGTTTGTCTGACATGATTTACTCATTTGCGATCTAGGAGTAATGAGAAACATTGCAGGCAATCATCTTGCTGTCAATAAATGAAATACATCATTATTTTTATAAAACAGGGATTAGTGTCTCTCCCAAATGTACCTTCTACCCTGAGTGAGAAATGAACTATTCTTTAGCTTTATTTTTGGAGCAAATGCTGAAGTATAGTAGTAAGGAACTCATCTTTCATAACTTCTGGGGCTGATGAGTCATTACTGACATGTAACATCCAATTGAAGTAGTGACAAATGTAATTGTGTGTCATGCACTGTGGGGGTGATGAATCGTACCACATTCTAAAAGGCATGTTTTGGTAAGTGTTGATTTGCGGAAAGACTGCAATTATAGCCTGCTTTGAATGGGGCACCTTTGTTTTAAACATCGGGTAATGGTGTTCTAAATAGAGAGACCAGGTCAACGAAAGACATTTCAGAGCAGAATTGAGCCAGGTGAATGAGCAATGGGTGTTTTGCTATCACTGTCCTTTCCACCTATAGTAAAGATATGCCTAAGTTCCTCAAAGCGTGGTTGTTCCTAAAAAGTGTGGTCCAGATGACTTAATTCCCCTTTAGTGATATGGGCCATTTGGCTAATTCTAGCTCCTTGGTAGCCCTCAAAACAATCCAGAACACAGAAACTCAGACATCATTTGAGGAAATTGGCTTATATTTAGACAAGGAAAGAGTTTATATCAATCATGCCTTACCTTTCTCCAAAGTACCAAAACAGAGAGAGTGGACAATTTGGTTGAATGTGAATTTATCAGATGTTTTTTCATCCCTCAGGATAAACTTTCCTTTGCTAGTATATATATTTTATGATTGTGTCACTGTTTTATGTGTGGGTCTTGCCTAAAACTTGCTATTTCCTGATCTTAATCAAAAGGTTAAGATAAGTGGGGATGAAGCTGGATAAGATGACCCACGCCTGTAATCCCAGGTACTGGGAAGGGTGCAGCAGGAGGATTGCAGGTTTGAGGTCAGCCTGAGCAATGTAGGGAGACACTGTCTCAAAAGAAAAAAGAAAAGGGGTATAGCTCAGTGGTAGAGTGCCCCTGGGTTCAATCTCCAGTACTGGGGGGAAAAGTACATGGTGATGATTATAGTCCTAGTACTTTTTAAAATTTTATTTTATCTTTGGTACTAGGGATGGAACCCAGGGGCATTCTACCTTTAAGGTACATTATCTGCCCCCCCCCCTTTTATTCTTTTTTTTTGTGTGTGTGGTACCATTGATGGAACCCAGGGGCATTCTACCTCTGAGCTACACCCCCAGTCTTATTTTATTCTTTTTATTTTCTTTTGGTCTTGAGTATTGAACCCAGAAGCCTTCTACCTCCAAGTTACACCTCCAGATTTTATTATTTGGAAACAGAGTCTCACTAGGTTGCTGAGGCTGGCTGTGAACCTGTGATCCTCTTGTTTCAGCCTCCCAAGTACTAGGATTACAAACATGCGCCACCACGCCCAACTCCTCCCCCATTTTATTCTTTTATTTTGAAATAGAAGAGGTTGCGAGGGCTTCACTAAATTGTTGAGGCTGGCTGTGAACCTGCCATCCTCTTGTATCACCCTTCCAAGTACTGGGATTACAAGTGTGAGCCACCATGCCTAGCACTTTATGTGTTGTCCATTAAACTAAGTTTGATAAATTTAGTAAATGGCTAAGCCATTCTCAGACAATTTTATTACTGAGAAAAATTTCTTCACTTCTTTTTTACTGGGGTTGTCTTACAGAAATATAATAATACACCTATAGCAATAATGATAATAATAAGCTACAATGAAAACCTCTAATATGCTGAAAATCATGATAATCTAATGTTTTGAAAATTGCATGAATAAGCATTCAGTGCCTACACTCAAATTTATTTCTCTATTCAAAGATACATTGTCTCTGCTTGTAAGGAGATGGCTATATAGTAGAGGAGAAATAGAGTGCTATATGGAAAATGCACAGGTATTTTCCTCTAACACAAATATTTCTAGCAATAGTTGGATGTAGAATAGATTAATTATAGAATGAAATTTATATTTATCAGTCAGATATCTTTTTCAGTGATACAAGGAATAATATCCATTTCTAGCTATCATGAATGTGTTAGTCACACCCAATATTATACCAAATTCTTGCTATAAATCCACTTTATAAGGAAAGAAGGTTTATTTTCGCTCAGAGTTTTGGAGGGTTCAGTCTATGAATGATGGCCCTACTGCTTTGGGCCTGCGGCAGCACAGTGAATCATGATGGGAATGTGTGGCAGAGGAGATTCCTTGTATCAAGTCCTGGTGTGAGAGAGGGAGAGGAAAAGGGAGAAGGAGAGAGGGAGAGAGGGAGACAGGGAGAGAGGGAGAGAGGAGAGGGAGAGAGGTACACGCTCGTGCATGCGCGCGCGCGCACACACACACACACACACACACACACTACTGGCCCACAACTCCTTTTGAGGGCACAGCCTCAATGACCTACAACCTCCTACTAGGTCCTACCCCTGCCCCTTAAAGTTTTCTACCACCTTCCGATTGCACCAAGCCGAGGACCAAGCCTCAACAAATGGGCCTTTGGGGACATTCAAGGTCGGAACTATAACACTAGAAGGGAAGGCCAGTCCTCCTACTAAGGCAAGTAGAAAAGACAACATTTAAAAAGATATTGTTTTGAAGGCATTAGAGAGATACTAAGGTGGATCTTTCAGAGGCCAAGATCCTGAAGAGAAAGAGAGTGCAGAGAAGTAAGTGCCATGGTCTAAGCCACTTTCCTACTCACAGCAATTTATAATTCAGAAGTGGTTCAATACAAAGAGGACGAAAAAACAAAACAAACACCAAGGGGCTCGTAGCAGAAGGAGGCTGCTAAAAGGATGAGACTCTAAGTAGAAACTCAACAATTTAGATGGAACAGATAAACTTATAGAATAAGAAATTATTCACATTTACTTCACCAAATGAAGTAGAAATGCCAGCAAAGAATTATGCCAGTCAATGGAAAGAGGGAGAAAAAGGCTCAGAGAAAAAGGGTGCAGTAGGTAGATATACAACACAAAGCTGGAAAACCCTTCAGATGTCTATGGTCCTAAGCTCAGGCCTGGTGGATACACCACTTACCAAATATGGCAGATTCCAGTGTTCACTTCAGCCTATCCCATGTACCACTCAGATTTTGTTCTTCATACAGATTGAACATCCTAATCTGAAAATCCAAACTGCAAAATGTTCCAAAACCTGACATTTTGTGTCTGCCAACATGATGCTACAAGTGGGAAATTCCATGCCATAAGACTTTGCTTCATGCACCAAACTATTAAAACAGTGTATAAAATTACCTTCAGGTGATGTGAATAGTGTGTATATGAAATATAAATGATGGGACTTGCTTCCCTTTCCTAAGATATATCATTACATATATGCAAAGAAAAAAATCTGAAAAAATATCCCTAATCCCAAACTCTTCCTGTCTCAAGCATTTTATATATGGGATACTCAAAGTGCAGAGCTCCTGGGAACTGATTTCTGGGAATGCCCATGAGCTTTCTTTCCAATGGAAACATAAAAGGAGGCTAGTGGGATAATCTGTAGCTCCTGCCACTTGCAGCTGGTCACAGGGCTATGACTAATCCTCCCCATCTCCCTCTTCCTTTGCCCTTCTAGACCCTCCTCATTCTTAGCTGGCATCTCTGCTGGACTCATTGACTTACCTGGTGGTGTTATCTAGGTCTTTATTCCAGAGCAGTATGAGCTTCTGATCACCATGCCCTTCCAAGCCATGGTCACTGCACTGTGAATTTTTTTAGGTAAAATTGGTCGAGTGAAGCCAACAGGCATCAAAGTGGATCTCCTGGGTTCCAAATATATTCTTCCCTGCTGTCATTGTGAACCACAGTTCTATTTCTTTCTGAGATTTGAGTAGACAAAGATTTATTCAACGTCTATGGAAAATACTAATTCTGAGAGAAACAAAACCCCATATATTTTATTACATAAAATTAAGAATTTTTGGAGATCAAAAGGCAACTTTAAGGGAGGTAAAAAAAAAAAAAAAAACATGTAGTGAAGTAATTGATATTTTGGACATATATCTGATAACTATTTAGCATATATAAAGAATTCTGTAAATGATATAGAAGGAAAAAGTTAACCCAATAGAAAGTAGGCAAAAGACTTAGACTTTTCACAAAAGTAGACATGGAATGACTGAACATTTATGAACTGCCAGTTTGCAGGTATAAAGTTAAACAACTACGTTTATCTGCTAAAGCTGAACTTACAAACACCCTGTAGGTTAATCATAAGTAAATAAATATGCACAGCAAAGGCTTGTATAAAAGTTTGTAATCACAGTACTTAATAGTGGACGACTACAAATTACTGTAGAATGGAGAAATAGATTTATTATACTAGATCAAGGACCACCAGGTAATATTTTATAATATCATTTTTATAAATTTAAAATCCAGGCAAACTAATCTGTGATGATAAAGGGAAAGAGTTAATCCTGAGAAAGGGCACCACGAGGACTTCTGGAGAATAGTGGCTTGGGATACTCAGTCTCTTGGTCTGTAGATATGTGACTGTGTTCACTTGGAGGAAGGAAATTCACTGAGCTTATGATTGTGTACTCTCTTGTTTGTTATATTTCAGATGAAATGTTAAAAAATCAAGTTAGGCAACCAGTAGAACCTAGGAACTAGTAACTTAAACAACAACAACAAAATGCTGCTGTACGTGAATAAACTTTTTATGATGGAAACTTTTTCTTTGATTGATGGTCTGTGCTCACCTTCCCCACCCCCCAGCTGAGGTCCAGAAAGTCGATCAGGCTGGAGAGCAGTCATGGAAGCTCAGAAGGATGAAGAGAAAATATTATTTAAGAACCCAACAAACATCTTTTAGCACCTAGGACAGCCTCAAGGTCTAGATCACTGCCTATCTCTTCTGTTGCCAGAACCACATCGTTATTATTGTTGATTTATATGTAAATTTGACCTCATCTTCCATTATGGGCAAAGCCTAGGATTTGTTGTAGTGATGATGGTACTGTTAGAGGTGGTGGTGGTGGTGGTGTGTGTGCATGTGTGTGTTGTGTGTGTGTGTGTGTGTGTGTGTATGTGTAAGCATGCATACACACATGTAACATTATAATAATTATTCCTCTAAATTCCTTCCTTTTGGAAGCAGTGGTACAAATCTTTCTATATTTATTAAATAATAATTGAGTGCCCATTTTGAACTAGAGACTGGGGTCAAAAGATGAAAAGGATGCAATTTTATCTTTCTGTCTATCTAGTAGGAAAGAAACACCTACACCAATAATCACTGTTAAATGGTACATATATGGTGTCAGAATTATTTTTGAGGTACAAGAGACAGAACATATGGAAACAGTTATCAAAACTGGTAGGAGGTGGTTAGCCTCAAAGAGTGATCATTTAACCTTTTGGTACTCCTGGGACATAGTGACTTGGCTGTTTTGAGGCTGTGATGTTGTCATTGCCAATCCTAAACAAATCAAAAGGGAAACATTGAGTATTAAGTAAGAGTCACAAATAAAAGTCACAAATGAAAGTGTTTTCTTTTTTTTTTTTTTTCCTGAGTATAGTCAGAAAAAAAAATGGTCAATTTGACTTATGAAGTTAAAAAGAGAATAAAAAAGATTAGCTATAATTTTAAAATAGGGATATTATGCAAAGCTCTGGATTAATGTCTTTTCAGAAGGCTTGGTAGTAGCCGACCCTCATTTTTTCATGACCACAAGTGGATTGTGCTTTTTGTTTTGTTATATTCCTTACCCAGCCTCTGTCATATAATTGTTCTTCCCTATTTGGGCGTGGTGGCACACACTTATAATCCCAGTACTTGGGAGAATGAGACAGGAAGGATCACAGGTTCACTGCCAGCCTGAGCTACTTAGTAAGGCCCTCTGCAACTTAGCAAGACCCTGTTTCAAAATAAAGAGTAAAAAATTGTGCAGGGGGTATAGCTTGGAGGTGGAATGCCCCTGGGTTCAATCCCTAGTACTGAAAAAAAAATTGTTCTTCCCTGAAAAAATCCTTTCCCTTAAAGGATTTTGACTTGGTCCTTATTTAATGTGATGGTGATCTCAAAGACTTGCTGAGGGAATCTGTAGCATATGATGAGTAATAAAAATCTGTGCTTTTGAATTTTGTCAAAATATTATGAATCCATCAGGGAAGATCACTGATCTGTGATCATATGCCAAAGCTTTAAAACTTTTTTTTCTATAGAATTATGTATTCACTGATTAATTAGGACATAACCTTAAATTTAAGAGTGAAACGATTAGCAACATTCATGTACTTGCTATGCTTCATTGTTCTAGAATGGCTGTGAGAATCAAAATACTGTGAAAATAAAAAAAACAGTAAAACAGAAGAGAGGATGTAAAGAAAAAAACCATGGATATGATAAAATTTTCATAATAGAAAAAAATGTGAGCATTAAAGCTGGGAAAAGAGTGGCATCTGAGTGAGCCCTCTAAATGTTAACAAATATTATCAAACTGGTTGTACTGGGTAGACTGGGAAGAGGTGGGAGGTAGAGGCCTACTGGAGTTAGGTTCTAGCACTACCCTCAACTTCGAGAGATGACTATTGTGACTGTAGTAGTGGCTCACACTGCTGATGACTCTAAGACACTTCCCAGGCATTCTTACCTTCCTTCTTAAAAACATAGAGCCAGTCTTCATGCATTTAAGCTTTTCTTGAGCCTGTTAAATGGTAAAGAAGATAATGTTGAAAAACCAGGAAGGTTAGCAGGCACAAGCAATAGTGAATAGGAGCACATTTGAAGCCCAGCTGTGGATGCGTCTTTCCTTGGCATTTACTCCAATGAGTGGATGTGGTTTACAGATAATATGCAGGCCAGTTATTTTCAAGTCCTCATCAGAATCTTGGCTTCCTAAATGGCAATATCTGCTCATCTTGTAACTAGTAGAAATAGAACTCCTACAACTTGTTAATGGGGTCTCTTTGCAACCCAAGAAAAGGAGAGCCCTCCTTTCTTTGGAGAAATGGGACAGAATGAAAGTGGTGAATAGGAAGAGTAAAGGTAGGAGAATAATTCCCTTGCTTGAACACATTCTCCAGACATTCCACCTGTTTAGCAATTTGTGTTGTGAGCTTATATGATGACATCCCTGACACTGTGGCTGTTGACTCTGGGGTAAAAGGGTATCATTGAAAGTCTCTGGGGGTGTGAAAGCAAAGCAGCCAGAAGACAAAGTGTGGTGCCTTTTAATTTACTCATCCTCTCTTCATCTATCAGAGCGGCCCCCCAGACTCCTGCCACACAAAATCCCCTTACTTTGGAATCTGACCTGGCGTGAGGAAAACTAGTTTGATGAACCAGGATGAGGTTCTTGGGAGCTGAGTAATTTTCCCCCACCTGTAGCAAGTTTACTGGCAGGGAAGGCTGCTGCCCCAGGCAGTGGGCCTTCATCAAGCCTGTCCAATAGAATCACTGGGAGAATCTTAAAAATATCCCCACTCAGCCTCCTTCTGGCCCTCCTCCTCCAGCAGTTAAATCAATGTCAGGAGGTGGAGTTTGGGCATTGGAATGTTTAAAAGGGTCCTCAGAAGTACAGCCTTGGAGATTCATGTCAGTTTCTGAAGTCTCAGGTGCCATCCTAGGGGTTTTCAGAGGTATTAATATGAGCTCTGTGGTCAGCGATCCTTCGCACATCGGGAGACCAATGAATGTCTACTGAAGAGAGAGCACTTGTGCTTTGCTTTCTCCAACTCTTTCTCTGCCCTAGTGAGCATCTGCCACTTGACTGGGCCAGTACCCCTCCGTGCTGTTTCCTGTAGGACATTTCAGGACTCTTGCCTAACCAACACCCTGACATCTCCAACTCTTGGTGATGAAGGCCAGCGGCCTCTGGCTCCAGTGATGGCCCTGAAGTACCCAGGACCCCAACATAGCCCATTGGAGTATGAATTTTCCCCACTCAGTGTGATTGGCTCAGGAACGGACACGTGAAAATCTCATCCAATGAGAGGCAAGCTTCCTGGTTCACTGAGGACTGTGAAGGGACTTTTGTGCATTAGAGGTTCTGACCTTTCTAAGGTCAGTGAATGGGGCCATTCTTGGAACCAGCCTTGTACAATGGGAATCTTCCAGGGCCCATGAGAAGGCAGCCTGGAGATGCCTGGGCCCCTGAAGGGAGAGGTGTTCAAGGTCGAAAAACCCTTGGACTCCCTGGCTCTGGAAGCTCTGGGCTTCCTTTCTTGTGTGAGAAAATATTTGTAGCAGCCTCTCTGTCACTTGCAGCTTCATATCCTGACTGACTTTCCCCTTCTGTCCTTTGGGAAATGTCAATAAGTCCCTGCCTGGACAGCCACCGCAATGTTGAAGAGAGAAGCTGGCTGAGCTGACGTCCACCCAGTGGGAAGGCCCTGTCTGCATGCATCTGAAGAGGTGCAGCCAGAGTGAGGTGCAGGCTGCATTTTGTGAGAGGAATGTGCAGGTGGCCAAAATCAAACAGCTGCTTGTGTCAACTCCACTAAAAAGAAAGGAGGCAAGTCGTGAGATTCTGAAGAAAGTGTTCTTACACCTGATCACAAAAGACTGCCAGACCCACAACTTACATGAAGGTGTTCACAATCATATACAAGATGTGCTTCTGCAAGACATCAGCCCAGTGACTGCAGGTTCAACTTCAGACTCATGTCATCCTTGTTATTAATCACTGTGGTCAAAGTTATTATTTCAAAATATCTAATATAGTCCTCCTTATTTTTGTCTCTAAAAACTGCCAGGTAGGAGTCATTGTGTATGCTTGTCATCTCAGTACTTGGGAGGCAGAAGCAGGAGGATGGAAGGTTCACGGCCAGCCTCAGAACTTAGGCCCTCCCCAACTTAGTGAGACCCTATTTCAAAGTAAAAAATAAAATAGGGCTGGGGGTGTAGCTCAGAGGTTGAATGACCTTGGGTTCAATCCCCAGTACCAAAACAAAATACCCCCCCCAAAAAACCCCAAAACTACAAAAACAAAGCAAAATAAACTCCCCCTTGTGCCTGTACACCATGGCACAGGTAATCCCAGGAGGATGGCAGGTTGGAGGCCAGTCTGGGCCTTCCAGTGAGACCCTGTCTTAAAATAAAAAAATAAAAAGGGGTGGGGATGTAGCTCAGTGGTAGAGCCTCCCTGGGTTCAAAACTTCCCCTTGCCTCGACCTCTCCTAATGCACTCATAGTTTACTGTGACATGTACATTCCCATTGCAATAATTTGCTGTTCCAAATACATACAATTACACTTTGGGGTGTCTTTCAGCCCTCATTCCTTGTTGTCTTCTTGTGCAGGACACAATATGGAAAGCCACCTTGAGGGTGTGGGCAGAAGCTTCTCTGACAGGGAATGCTGGGAGAGTTGTGGGAGTGCTCCAAAACAGACCACCCTGAATTAGTTTCCCCATTAACTCCATGAGATCCAGTTCAAGCTCGCCCCCTCTCATGGTCCAGTGTCATAAAGGTGACTCACAGAAGAGTATTTTATTTTGTTTTCTGGTAAAGCTTTAGTGGCTATCATAACCTTAATATTTATGTAGGACTTACTACGTGCTGGACACTATATATGTGGGTTTACATGTCAGCTCCTCCATAATCTGTATAATAAATTTATTCTCATAACAATTGTAAGAGGTTATTACTGTTATTTTGTTCATGTTGTGCAGGAGAAAAACCAAGGTTAAGTAATTTTCTCTGTCACATAACTAGGAAGTAGCAGATGTAGGATTCCGGTTCTAGAATTTTTACTCCAGAGCCTGGGTTCTTAAGAAGAATGCTGTGTTCTAGCCACCCCAAGGCCACTTGCTCAACCCAGAAACAACAGTGCTGTACAGCAGAAGAGAAGAAAGATGGCAGGAGTCAGGGTAATAGGCAGATGCCATCCACAAGCCATTTTTTCAGTTGTATATGTGGGTAGCCACCTTTTATACCTCTTGAGTAGAATATTTGCTCTGCTACACGTGGACTTTCACTGTATAAATCTGCACTGATTTGGAAGGGCAGAGTAACTGAGAAATCAAGCTGGTATGATCACATTCCAGGTCCAAATACAGCACCTGATAAGTAAAACAGTAGGGAGTGCTTTGTTGATAGAAAGAAACGTTTAACAGCATTTTTGTTTTCTTTTTAGTCTAGCATGTGAAGTAACGTTGGTTTCCCTGGGCATTTTTATTTCTAACTAGAGCCCTGAATTGCAGCCTATCAGTGGAGCTTTTGCCTCCCAGGGAGAGGGGGGCCATAACAGAATGCTTACTGTCTGTTGTCCCTCACTTGCTGTACACCGATTTCATTTTGTTCCCTCCTTACCCCAAATAGCCCAGTGGAACAAAGAGAATATAATCTTTCTTCTGGCCACACCTCGCATTTTGTTCCTTTTTTCTTCTTCTTGGTAAGGTTGGAAAACAAAGCTCTTCAATGTGGCTGTTCTCCCCCGTGGTTGGAGGCCAGCCCTGAAATTTCAAAGGAACCTCCTTTGTTCAAGATTTAAGAAAACAATCACTGCGCAGCAAACATTGATATGACTTTTAATGGCCATTTACCTGATTAATATCCTTTCATGCTACGAGGCAGCGTGAGACACAGTGCTTTAATGAGAGCCAACAACAAAGCGTGGACCAGGTGTGTTACTAAGGAACAATCTCTTGTGTGATTTAATTAGTCAAAGCATTGCATGGAGCAATTATAAGCAACCTTACAGAAGTGGCAGGAGTATGGGGCCCTTGCTATAAACTGCTTTTTTAAAGAAAGACATCATGACTTAATAACTGTGCATCTCTATTGAAAGAAGAAGTTTCTCTTTAATTGGGAGCAAGAAGGGAAAAAATAACACACTAACCACAATTTTTAAATCTTCCTCTATCTCCCCTAATCTCTTACTGGAAAAAAATAAAATAAAAACAACTTACAACAATTTCTAGGAGGACTTTAAAATGATTGTTTCTGTTATGTTTTCTCAATTTGTTTCTTCTGTTCCTTGGACTCAATGTCATCTTTGAAACTGGCATTCCAGTTGGTGTGGTAACTTTGGAGAAAATGTAGAATAATCCCAGCTGGTCCGGCTGATTGCCGGACATCCTGTGATTTGAAACTTAGCTTTATTGTATTGTTGCATATAGAAGATTTGGGAGTCGTGATGAAAGTTTGATGAGGCCTTTTTTTAATCCTCATGCCTTGGTTTAATGATGTGTCAACCTGCCACAGAAAGATTGACTGGCATAATGCTTATTACTTAAGATAAAGATAGATCTCTTGTGTGATGTAGGAGCTTTACAATAGATAGGCTCTTATCAGGGAAAGTCTGCCTAACCCAGGTAGGATTTGTGACTGACTTCTACATTTCAGTTCTCTATACTTCTACTTAAATTAAGGAGACAAGCGTTCAAGAGGGAAATAGGGGAAATAAAGGATTGAGAATAAAACTTGAAACTCCCCTTCTCCATCTAGCTCCCATGATGCCAGGTTCCTCTGTTGGGGGCCTGGGGTTAAATTTTTGCAGACTGACGACCCGGATTTCCTGAGGACCTGAATTTCCTGAAATATGGGAAGTTGAACATTGTATGTCCTCCAAGAGTCCTTTATCTATGGAACCACTGGCCAGTGGGTGAAATTGCTTCAGATCCCAAGGTTCACTCTTTACAGATTTCTTAGTGTGTAAGATGCTATTATTCAGAATCTCCATCTGGCATTGGGTTTTTGGTATCTCATACCAGCAATGAGTTAGAGACAAGGTATGAGCAATTCTAGTTGCCAGTAAGCAGTGGCCTGCTTGAGTCCTGTTTTGGTAAGAAATGTTTTCTTGGAATACAGCCACACCCATTCGTTTGTTCTACAATGGCAGAGTTGAACAATTTCCACAAAGACCATCTGGCTCACAAAACCTACAATATTTAATATGTGGCCTTTTATGGTTGACCCTGGTAAGTTGTCAGAGATGACTTCTGATGAACGGTCCTTGCTTTTGCAGCTACATCTCAGTGTCCATGTGGCTCAGGCTGAACAACTGGGAGTTCTTCCACCTCAGTACACTAAGAGGGCGTTCCCAGGCTGCAGGTGGAATTCCTGACACACGTTTTGTCCCCTTGGAAGTGGTGAGGAGACCTCCCTTAGCTTTTGAGAAATTATGGATTGTGGAATTGAGCAGTGGATAACAGTCTCTAGACTACAAAACCATATGCCCCAAGTCCTTTTTTGTGAATAAAATACATATGCTTTGCACGGATAATCTTATGTGTAACTTTTTAATTTTAAAAGAAATGCATTAAGTTAATCGCTAAACATATTTGTAGAGTAAAGAGAAAGCTAGTGACCAGTGACTGTATTTAAAATACCCAGTAACAGTTGCGTCTTAGATGTCAGCCTTAGGCAATACATTCTGCCAAATGATTTGGTCTGGCACAGTGTACACTCTGCAAATGAGCCCTTTGGCCACCCACTCCTGACTCCTGTCTGTTTTGTTCCCTTTCCCTTTGCTCTTGGTTTGGCATATCACTTTCTGGAAAGTGTTATATGCTCTTACATAGACACCCAGTGAATTTGGAGCACTTTGGAGACAGTTTTTTTTTTTTTTTTACATAAATCTTTTTATAGTGTTAAGTGGTTATTCCAAAACTCTTTTCTTTTTAGTAGATCTAATATAGAACTAATACAGATAGAGCTACCTAATTTCTTTTAGCCATTGCATGATATCACATAGTGTAGGTGTTTTTAAATACATATAAATGCAATTAAAAATGAATGTGGATGTTATTAACAGTGTGGATGTTATGAATAAAGTTAATTTAAAGTGCCATTAAACTATTTAACATAGGGGCATAAAAATAGCAGCTATCATGAGGATCTGAGAAATATTCCCTGTTAAAAAGTGCAACAGGAAGTAAAAAAAAAGTTTACATATTTACACATTGGTCTGGTTTGGCATAATAGTCTTTGGAAGAATCTAGAAAGCAAACCTAGAAGATGATTAAGTCATTGCCTGCATGGAATGAACGAGGGGCAGGGGTAAGTAGGAGATAGTTCTTTGGTAGATATAGAATTTCAAATCATGTAATTATACCACTCGTTTAGAAGAATAACATACTCACTCAAGCAGAAGGAAGTGTCTTCTTAGTTGATGGTGAGGTGCTCTGGTCCGATCTGTGACCCCTGACAATTGTCCTCATATCAGCCCATATAATTGAGCGCTTAAATTAATATCAACAACCTCTAGGGAAGTCTAGGGCTTTCCTGAAATAAACTGCAGATTGAAAATCTCTTCTTGAAAAACTAAACATAAAATATAGATCCACTAAATTAAAATCATTTCCCTGAAACTTAAACAAAAATCCCTGGGGGACCCAGGCCAGCAGACAGCAGCTGCAGCTCTGTGTGACCCTCCCCTTTCCAGCCTGCGTTTGACCTTTGGGTCCCAGGGGTCATCTGCTCAGATCCATCTCCCCTAACCCTTCTGGCCTGTGAGTGGCAGGGGACAGGAGAGCAGCTGTTTCTGAGAGGCAGTGGGCCCAGATGCCAAGGCTCGGACCTCAGGCTGAGCTCCACCCCTTCCCAAACAGCAGGGTTGAGGAAGAAGGAACCTTTGTCTTTCCCTTCACCTCTGGGGCCTATAGGGACACCCAGAAATTCTCTTGCTTAGATGGGAGAAGATTTTTAAATTAACTTTTTATCAAAGGACATTTATTCAGAATAGCAGCTAGATTCCTCTTTTTATTATCCTGTATAGTAGCAAATATTTATTGAGCATTTACTACATGCCTACCAGTTAAGAATGGATTGTTTAATTATTTTTGATAGATATATTAGCATTATACTCATTTTGCTGAAGAAGAAGCTTAAAGTGGTAGACAAAATGTTACCATAAAATAGTATGCCAAGTTATGCCAGCAGCAGCCCAATAGGTCTTGTGTTCTCTGAATCTCTTGATTGTGTCAAGAGACCACTTCGGGTGACTGACCCTCAAGTAGGTTTGTGGAAGTACATTCTTCCAACAACAAAATTGCCCAGTGATCAATTTTTCAGAACATATCCCATTATTAAGTAGCACATGATTGTATGATAATATCTGGATAAATTCTAGAGCATGTATGAGCGCTTGCTTTGTGCCAGGCTCTATTGTAGGTTGTCTGCTTACCACAGTAACTCACAGTAATCCCATGAGAGGAAATCTAGGATTTCTTCTAGCAGCAGATGAGGAAATTCAGACCTGGAGAGATTCAGTCCCACAGAACTGGGATTGAAACGTAGGTTTCTTCTTATTTTATAGATCATATCTTATTATATGTCATATGTTCCATATTATATAAATGTTATATATTATATTGTACATTATGTATCATATTTTATTTCATATCCTATATCACATTCTATCATTATATAATACAAGTATGATTGATCACTAGTGATATTAATGTTGACCACTTTTGTTTAGGATGCCTTGTAGGTTTTTCCACTGTCTTTTCTTTTCCATAGTCTATCCTTTTAAAGTCACTATATGCAGCTCACAGTTAGAGGGAGGGAAGTGATGGTAATTATGCTTCACTTCCTGGGTGGGGAGCATCTACATATCTAATTTGGACATCTTCAGTAAAGAAGATCTTCCTCTTTTCTTCATTTATTTATTTATTCAAACATTTATTTATACCTGTATGGACTCATGAACATTTTTATACTTTGTGTTATCATCAAATCTGCATTACTTGGTTGCTCAAACTGCTCTGGCTTGGCCACTGAGAGCTTCTGTGGGTTGTTGCTTGGGTCACCTTGACACGCCCTCACTCTCTTTGTGTTTTTGAGCACTTCCTTGCTTTCTGGCATAAGACAGTGATCAAACTCATCTTGCATTTTCTGTGCCCTATCCTTAGAATCAACCATTTTCCTAGGAGCCTTATTTTTTTTTAAATGATCAATTGCATTTGGACATCAAGATGTGGACTCTGGGGTGCTCATTGTTACTGACATGTCTGTTCTCATGGGCCCTTCTAGTGGATAGAGCTAGATGTGTATCTACTAACCAGTATATATACACATGCCTATAACTATTTCTACATCTACCCACCTATAAATTAAATTTTCATAGGTTTATACTGATGTCTGTGATGCTAATTCCACATCACAGGTTTAATCCTTGCCCTCCCTCCTGATTTATTTGTAAACATTTTCTGGTAGTAAGACGTCAAGATCTCATTATTTGCCATGTATTTATTTATTTGTTTACCCTTAAGAGACACATAGCTTCACAATTATTTATCCATGCCCCAAGACAAATAAATTATGAACTAGCATGTAATGGTTTTATGTATAGTTCTTTTTGTCTTTAACTTATAGCTGCTAGCCAAAACACTGTTTTCCATAGTTACTTAGGTCAACACTATATTCCTTTTAGGAGCAAATAAGCTCAACTGGGAAGCAGGTGTGTTGTGGCTGACGGTGCCGTTGACTGATACTTTCGGTTCTCTTCTTTAGAACACACAGAAGGTTTAAGTGACCATGTCCTCACCAGGTTAAATGCGAACATGTATTACAGTTTGGATATGGAATGTCCTCTGAAGAGCTCATGTGTAGGCAATGCGGGAAGGTTCCACAGTGGGGCGTGGCTAGAGGGACTGAGTCATTGGGGCGTGGCCTTGGGGACTAAATGTGTCTCTGGTCTCTTCCTCTAGCTCTCTCTGCTTCCAGAGTCCGTAAGTTGAGTGGTCTTTCTCCTCCTTGCCTTGCCACCACAGTCTCTGCCTTGGAGCTGGCCAAATACAAACTGAACCTCTGAAACAGTGAACCTGAGTAAATATTTCCTCCTCTAAGTTGTTCTCATCAGGTATTTTGATCACAGCAATGGAAAGTTAACTACAACAACGTGTTACTTGTGTTGCCCAATGTAATGAAAGGGACACATGTTTCTCCAGGAAGAAGGACTTGGTTGCTTGCTATGAGAATCTCTGGTGCACTCATCTTCTGTCTTGGCAATTATAGAGCTTAAGTTACTACAAAAGTAACTTTTTTTTTATTACATGAAAGCAATCTGAAAGAATCATTGAGACCCATGGTGGATTTTATTGTGGGGATTAAACAAGTATTGTTTTAAACTCCTGAGATTTTCAGTTGTTTGTTACTACAGGATGATGATGATCTTGCCTGATACACAAACACAATTAAGAATGCAAAAATATAAAAAATAAACTCCAGAATGTTCTCTTTGGTAAATTGGTAGTATCATAAATGCTAGGAATCATGGTTTTTAAAGTTATTTGTGCACTAACATACATTTGGAGATCTGATGAACACCATCAACTTTCTCCCCAAATGCAGGAAGTCACATGTGTGCTGTGGTTCCCATTCCATTTCAGCTGGGCACATGGATTCGCTGAAGCCTGTCTGGATCCCATGGCTCATCTCAAGCAGGCAGCTGATAGTCACCTTCACCAACAGCTGCCATGTAGGAGTGTAGACTCAGGGTCAGGCTGGAACCCTTGCTATTGAGAACCAGAGTGGACCCAGGAAGGTGGAGACCATTTGAGAGAGCTTCTTGGAAGAGGTGCTATTTAGGTTGAAGTTAAAGGCAGGAGAGTGTCGGAACCAGATTTCAGGGGAAGGTTGTTCATGCAAGAGGTGGCAGAAGGGGTCATTAAACTCAGCACTATTTTGCTCCAGATCCTACCATTTAAGCTTGTAGGTAACAGCAAGTCTAGCCCTATTAAACCTTTCGCTGTTTTAGGAGAGAAAGATGGAATCCTGACCTTGAATGAGTGACTGGAATGAGGCTTCAAAGACACTGAAGGTGACTGCAAACTCTGAAGCTCTTGGTGAAGAGCAGGGTAAATCACTGAGTGAAGGGAGCCAGGTGAAAGAGTAGGAAGTGGAGAGGATCGTGGTGAATGGAAATGGGTAGCTGCAATGGAAGAATGTGAGTTCAGTGTTCCACAATTCCGATTTTTCAAGGCAAAATGTAAATCTATTTTGTGTGTGTGTGTGTGTGTGTGTGTGTGTGTGTGTGTGTGTGTGCACCATGTGCAATCGGGTGAGTTGTGTTCTGGCTGTGGATACTACAGTAGCTCTACCTAGAGGAAGCATGCCTTTCCCAATCCATACAGAGGTGCACAGAGGGCTGCAGAAGTCCTGATTAGGCCATGTCCACCCTGTATACTTCCAATTTGAAGCCTGTTGCTTGGGAGCCATTGTTTTCCTCTATTCCCAGCAGGCCTTGCTGTAAGCTAGTTTGTACACCTTACCAGGCACACCCAGCTCCAGGCAATCTGCCCTCTCACCTGTGTACTAAGCCCTGGTTCCCTCAGAGCTGGTATTCGGGGTATCAGGGGATGAGGAAGGTGTTGGGGCATTTTGGATTCTGGCTGTTGGGCACTTCTAAACAGGTGTTACTTGCCTGGTGTGTCTGTTTTAATGAACTATAGCATCACTTGATTTTTCAGGAGGCCGTGTAAATGTAGCACACAATTCTTGTCAGCCCAAAGCATGGAATAAAAACAAAAGCAGGGTAAAATTACGCATTATGAACACTCTCTGCAGCGCACACATAATACTAGTAATTTGGAGAGAAGCAAGTGTCTAAGCTATCATTAGGGGCACTAATATATTTCTTAAGCATGGTTTCACATACCACTTGTTCATTCCACAAACTGCTCCTTGATGTAGTTTTCTGTTTTTCTTTCCTTCTTTTGGATTGTGTGGCTTTCAGGGCAACAGAAATGAGTAGAAAGGTGTTTAGGGCTTTCTCACCACAGCAACAAGATGCACTCTTCCTACAGGATCTCTGAGAGATGCCATCCAGTCAAGCCTTCAGAGGGAAGGGTGAACCCCAACGCAAATTCTGCCCCATGGAAAGTAGGAAGGAATTGTCTGGATTCTACTTGAGGTGGCTAGCATCAGCTGGCTTCTGCAAGCTGGTCATGATTGGAACAACAAAGCACACACTGAATGGGGAGGGGGGGGTCAATGGTGGAGAAATAACTCAGGCATTCCAAGAATGCTGGCGCCAGAGTGTGCTGTGTACACAGAACACATGGAAAAGAAACGTGAGGAGGTAATGCTCCTACTTTAAAGAAATCGTTCCTTGTACATTGTTGGAAAGACATTTGCTACTCCTACTTTCTTCTTTTTTTGTTGTTGCTGCTATTGTTTTTGTTTGTCACTATTTTCTTTTACTGCTATTAAGTTCTATAATTGCAGTCCCCACACTCTTCTCCCTTTCCCCACGGGAGTTATTCTGAGTTTTGATGTGTCTCAAGGGGAGAAATCTCCCAAAGAGAGGCAGAGAGAGAGAGAGAGAGAGAGAGAGAGAGAGAGAGAGACAGAGAGAGAGAGAGACAGAGAGAGAGAGAAACTTATTGGAAACCTAATGATCCTCTTCAGTTTCTGATTTTTTTCTCCCTTTCTCACCTTGCACATAATCAGGAGGCAAGAGAAGGAACTTGTGTACATTGTTCATTGCTGTGGGGAACCCACTCTGTGGCACACGGGGAGGGGGGAGACTTTAAAGGATACTCCTAATAGCCAGTGTCCAGAATTTAGAGGACACTCACTGACTTACTGATTCTTACTTTGTGTATTGAGATCTCTCTGAAGATCTTGATTCAGTAGGTATATGCCTCTGGAGATTTCTAAATATTTAAAAGCAATTCTGACATATAGCCAAAGAAGGAAGTATATTTTTTAAAATGGAAGAACAACTGAATTAAGAAACGACTAAGTGCAATCACACTAATAAGCAATTGCATTAGATTGGAGACATGGATTTTTTTAATATCACAATGTGAACCTAAATGTAAAGAGTTTCCCTTCCGCTTGCATGGTATCTGTTTTGATTGTGTTAGAGCACATGGTGTTCTATTAGGCTTGATGAAAGATTAGTGGTGTGGATTGTGTGTGGGTGCAAACTTTCCCACCTCATTTACTCATTTAATAAATATGGATCATGAATTCCTTGACCAACTAAGAACACACACACACACACACACACACACACACGGACATACTGATGGTTAACTTTATGTGTAAATACACACACCGGGCAGAGATGTTTAGAGAGTTGGTAAAACATTATTTCTGGGTGTGTCTATGAGGGTGTATCAGGAAGAAAGTAACATTTGAATTAGTAGACTGAGTATAAAGATTTCTCCCTAGTGTGGGAAGGCATCATCAAATTTGTTGAGGACTCAAATAGAATAAAAAGGGTAGGAAGGATCTATTCTCTCTATTCTTGAACTGGGATTTCTATCTTTTCCTCACCTCAGACATCTGAGCTTCTGGTTTTCTGGCCTTCAGACACTGGGACTTACACAAGTGGCCTCTCTAACCTCATACTCCCATTCCTGTTTTGCAGGCCTGTGGCTACTACATAAGAAAACTGGTATATGTGTGTTAATATTAGACAAAGTAGACTTCAAAATGGAAAATATTACTAAACATAAGAGAGATTTTCCCTAATACTAGGGTAATTTTATTAAGATGACATAAGAATCCTAAATGTATATGCATCTAATAATAGTACACCAAAGTATGCACAATAACAATTGGTGGAATGAAAGGGAATAATAGATGAATCCACAACCAGAGTTGGAAACTTAAATAGTGCTTTCTCAGAAAACAGAAAAACAGACAAATCAGAAAGGGTATAGATGATTTGAACAACACTGTCAACCAACATGACCTAATAGGAATTTATAAAATTCAAGAGGAACACAAAAGATAACTAAGATAGACCAGACTCTGGGCCATAAAATAAGCTCTTGAAATTTCAAACATTGAAATCCTACAAAATATGTTGTCTGATTATGATGGAATTTAATTAGAAATCAATAATAAACACACACACCCATAATTGCAGTACTTGGGTAACTGAGAGAGGAGGATGACACACTTGAGGCTAGAGCATGGTAACTTAGTGAGACTATTTTAAAGTAAAAAATAAAAAGGATTGGGGGTGTAGCTCCAGTGGTAGAATGCCACTGGGTTCTATCCCTAGTAACACACACACACGTGCAAAACTCTATAATCTCCCAAATTCCTAGAAATTAAGAAACACTGCCAATTAATCCATGATTAAAAGAGAAATTAAAAAACATTTTTAACTAAATGACAATGAAAATGCAAATGCCAAAAATTGTAGGGTGAAGCTTCAGTTGTCCTAAGACAAAATCGTACCTTTAAATGCTTATGTTGGAAAAAAGAAAAATAAAAAATAAATAAGTTTCTACCTTAAAGAAACTGGGAAAAACAGAGCAAAACATCCAAAAGGAAGAAGGTAATAAATATAAGAATGGAATTTAAGAATGGAATATCAATTGATAAATATAAAGGCTAAAAATTGATAGTTTATTTATATATTAAAATTGATAAACCATTAACAATCTGATCAAGAAAAAAAAGAGAGAAATCACAGAAACAAATGTTAAGAATGAAGGAAGGTATTTCCACTGATACTTTATGCCACAAAATTAAAAACATACATGAAATGAACAAATTTCTTAAGAAATACAAATTACCAAACTGATTAAAAAAGAAATAAGTGATCTAAATATCTTTAAATGTCATTTTTTAAACTGAAGTCATAATTAAAAGCCTTTCACAACGAAAACTCTCATTTCCAACACTTTACTGGTGAACTCTATTTAATGTTTGAGGAAGAAATAATTCTTACATTATACAAACTTATTTTAAAAATAGAAGAGGAAGGACTTTCTAACTCATTTCATAAAGTATCTTACTAAAACCTGACAACATTATGAGAAAAGAAAACTGCAGGTCATAATCCCTCATTAAATAGACTAAAAAAATCCTTTAGGTAATATTAGCAATTAGTAGAGCAATATATAAAAAGCATAGTACATCATGACCAAATGGGCATAATTCCAGGAATGTAAGATTGTTTTAATTAAAAAACCAATGCAATTCACCAAATTTACAGAGTAAAAGAGAAAAACCATATGATGATCTCAAGAGGTTTTTTTTAAAAAAAGTACTTGACAAAATCCAACACACAGTAAATTGGAAATAGGAAAGAATTTCCTCTACCTTCTAAAGGGATCTCTGAAAAAGATGTCATCATTCCTAATGGTGAAATATTGAAAACACTAGCATCATTTGTTAACATTATTTTTAATGATGAAATATTGAAAAGATTCATCCTAAGATTGATAACAGGCAAATATTTTTGCTCTAAACCATTTCTCTTCAACATTGTACTGAAGTGCAATACAATAAAGCATTGGGAATGACCAAGTAGGACTGTTTACAGTGCCATGATTATGTATATAATACGGTCTAAAACTATTAGCTCTAATATGTAAATTTAGCAAGCTCTTAGTAAAAAATTTAACATACAAAAATCAACTGTATAGTTACATATATTAGCAACAAAAATTGAAAATTAAAGTTTAAAAATGTAATTTGTAATAGCACAAAAACCAACAAATATCTAGAAAAGGATTAAAAAAAGTTAAAGATCTCTATACTGAAATGTATAAGTATTGTTGAGAAAAAATAGACCTAAACAAGGAGTTTTATTATGCTAATATTTGGAAAACTCAATATAGTAGCAATGTTTAAATTTACCAAAATTAATCAATAGATTTCATATAATTCCAATCACAATTCTATCAGATTGTGCTACTAAAACTTACCTGCAAATTTATAGGACCTAAAATAGCCAAAATAATATTGAAAAAGAACCAAAGTTGGAGAACTTACACTACTTGATTTTAAGACTTACCAGAAAGCTACAATAATTAAGAAGGTATAATACTGATTGATGTAAAGATAGACAAGTAGAACAATGAAACAAAAAATAAATTCTAAGAAAAGATTCACACATATACAGCCAATTGTTTTTTGAAGAAAACATTAATATAATTCAATGGAAATGGGAAAATCATTTCAACAAATAATGCTGGATAACTATATCTGCATAGGTTAAAAAATGAACTTCAACTCATACTTTACATGTTACACAAAAATTAACTTGAAAAGTATTATGGATCAATGTGAAAAAGCTGAAGCTGTAAAGTTCTTGGGTAAAAAATAGGTAAATGTCTATGAGACCAGGCTGGGCATAGGGAAATATATATATATATATATATATATATATATATATATATATATATATATATATATATATATATATATATGCCCAGCTCTCTCTCTCTCTATATATATATATAGAGAGAGAGAGAGAGAGCTATACACTCACTAATTTTCATATATATATATATATATATATATAGAGAGAGAGAGAGAGAGAGAGAGAGAGAGAGATACAGAGACAGAAAGAGAGAGAGAGAGAGAGAGAGAGAGAGAGAGAGAGAAGAAGAAGAAGAAGAAGAAGAAGAAGAAGAAGAAGAAGAAGAAGAAAATGAAAAATTACAAAAACCCCCAAAGAAAAAATAAACATGACTTAACCAAAATTAAAAATTTCTTCCAACTAATTGTCACCAATAGAGAAATGAAAAACTAACTCACAGAGTGGATAAATTATTCACAATATTTTTTACAAAATACTCCATTTTTATCTACAAGACTCATATGCAGAGTATATAAAGTATTCATACAAATAAATAACAAAATAGAAACAACTCAATATATAATGGGTCAAAGATTAGACAATTCCCCAAAGAGGATATATTAATGACCACTGAGTCCATGAGTAGATGCTCAACATTACAAATATGCTAGCAAATTTATACTAAAGGCATAGTAAGAAACACCTATACACTCACTAAAAATTACAAAAATTTAAAATACCCAATGTTAGAGTATGAAGAACAATTGGACTGCTCATACATAACTGTTAGAAGTATAGAATTAGACAACCACTTTGGTAAACTGGCAGTTTCTTATGAAACATACACCGACCCTTATGATCCAACAATTCAACTTCTATCTATTGACCCCAAAAATTGAAACATATTTTTACAAAATGATGTGGGCAAGAATGCTCATTTATTCATAGCAGTTAAAAATCCAAAACAACTTGAATGTTCGTCAAGAAGAGGAAACAAATGGAAATCAATCCATGCAGTAGAATATAATGCAGCAAAAAAAGGAGCAAAGTATTTATTCACACAATGTGGGTGAATTCCAAGAACATTTTGGTAAAAGAATCAATCAGAATATAGACTATTTCATGCTCTACAGTTGCATTTATATGATGTTGAAGGATACAGCACTAATTTATGGGGCCAGAAATCAGAATAGTAGTTGTCCCTCATGGGAAGAGGGGTCAAACTGGAGAGGAATGAAAAGGAAGTTTCGAGGGTGATGGCATTCCCTATACCTTGAATGAGGTCTTGCTTAAATGCTTATCATATTTTCAAAATTAATTGAAATGTACACTTAGGATCTGTGCATTTGACTATATGTGATGGCATCTATGTCAGGCACTGCGCTAGACCCAGCTAGAATGGTGCACAACCAGACATGTCTTCATGTAGCTGAGAGAGGAGAGGAGGAGAAAACCATCAATAGTAATAATAATAATAATAATAATAATAATAATAATAATAATAAATTCATGCACTGGGAAACATGAAAAATATAGATAATCAAAAGTTTGAGTAGGAAAATAATACAATAAGTTTGAATAACAGTCCCTAACCCCAGATGTGAAGAAAATCTCGCATTCTTTCATTTCAAGTCACTTGTCTGAGCAGGTGGGAAATTCCACTTCACTTCCATCTTTGTGGGCGCTGCCTTCCTCTTCCTGGTTACTCCAGTCCCAGGCTGCTCTGGTGGGGCCTGGACGATGCAGCTAAGGTCTGCAGGTTCCAGGCTCACAGTCATTTCTGGCCGTGGTCATTTCTGTCCAACGCAGAAGAGTCCTTGAAGGCCAGAGACATGCTGCTATTGCCTCAAAAGGAATTCTCTAGAAACACTGCATAGCCACTCTTTGGAGGTCTTCAAGGGGCTGTTTAGGAGTAAAGATCTCCACAGTGTGAAGGGCTTCTTGCCCTCTCCTGCTCTCGGCTTCTCTACCTCTTCTCTCTCCATTGCCTCTTGGATACCTTGATTATTTCTTCAATGGGCTTAAACTTCTTGCAAAGACCAGCGACTTTTGCTTTCTGCTCTGCAAATCTTGGTAAGGCATGAAGAACAAACGGGCCAAGTTATATGCCTACAATGTGAGAAAGACAGACAAACATGTGAACACACAACAGAAACATTTCAACAAATTATCCTACTCAAGATTATATACTGGAGTGCATGGTTGGGTGAAGGAGGTCAGGCAAGATCTTCTCCGAGGAACTGATGATGGAAATAGGTTTTTGGAAGTAGAGGTGGAACTGACTAGGTAAGGAAGTGGGGCTGGAGGTGAAGGAGGAATGCTTCAGGACAGGGCTCAGCTATGTGACCCAGGAGAGCATGTTGCATCCAAGGAACCAGAAGAAGGCCAGTGGAGCTGCTGTGGGGAGGAAAGCTGAAGGCACACGTCCAGACCAGCTGACAGGTAGGGGTCAGGCTGGAAAGGCCAAGATTTCCATCCTTACCTCAGGGTACACGGGAAGCTACTGAAGGGTTCCAAACGTCTTCCTATTTATTCTCTTCCCCTTTTGAAATATGCTTAACTAGAGTGTTTATGATGGTTAAGGCTGATCCTCAATTCTGCCTACTGCTGGACTACTTCTGAATGGAGTCAGGAAGTCCAGACACCAAGTGCTGTTGGCCATCTGGATGGAGGAGGGCCACCATCCCCAGAGCTGGATGTCCCTACACAGAGGGCATGGACTTCAGACAGCTCCTGCGTGGCCTGCTTCAGCAACCTGGGGTATGTGATCATTTTCCTGTTTGACTCAAGGTAGTTAGGTGAAATGGCTGGAGAAATAAAAGTAATTTAGGTTATAAATGAGAATGCTAACCCTATGATAGGTTGCTATAAAGGAAGATCAACACTAATGTGCTGGAGTATGCAATTCGAACTCACAGAGGAATGAATTATGTAGTACAATAATGAGGAGGCAAAAAAGGTATATGAGTACTTACTGTAGGGATAGCGGCAATGAGGTTTTTACAGTCTGGGTGCATATCTGCGCCTAATTTTCATATGCTTCTCAGGTATCATATGTTATATCTAAAGACAGAAAGGGGCTAGTGTCCAAAGGAGGAAAAAAATTGCTATTAAACTCATTAATTTCAGAGTTCTGGTTGTATAGCTCTTGTGAAAGACAATCATTTCATTTCTTGGCTCGAATGTGGTCTTGTGCTGTAATTCAAAGTGTGAACTTGTGAAGATATCGAGTGCATCTGCTAAGAAAAGCAAAATGTAGAGTGAGAGCTTATTTATTTAACCTTGTCTCATCAGTAATAAGGGTGCGGGCTCTAGGAAGAAAGGAAGGGTCTTTCTTAAAATAGAGGCTGTAGGTGGGAACACAATGGAGGGATGCACTCAAAATACTGAACAGAATATGCTTTAAGTTTTTTTATTTTTAGCACCCTCAAGTACTTCAGAAGAGTAAGTTTGCATATCAGTTATAAATTATGTGTTTATTCCAAAAGTATTTCATTCGGTAATAGTTTGGTCTTGTTATGATGGTTTGAATGACTTTGTTCCTGAAAGGTACACAGACAGCTACATTTCTTTAATAGATTGTTTATTTATTTATTTATTTATTTATTTATTTATTTATTTATTTATTTATGTACTTATTTTTGCTACTGGGGATTGAATCCAGGGCCATTCTACCTCAGAGCCACACCCCCAGCCCTTTATATTTTTTCTGTTGAAACAGGGTCTCACTAAATTGATGAAGCTGGTCTTGTACCTGCCATCCTTCTATCTCAACCTCCCAAGTACTGGGATTATAGGCCTGTACCACCATGCCAGGCTGTCTTTTCTTACACAGTTCTACCACTGAAGCTTTGGTTGAAGGGAGAGAATTCTAATCTGGCATTGCTGGCTGGTGGGTGCTAGTGACTGCAGGAAGACAGAAGTCCTAGCTGCTGGGTCAGGAGGAAGAGCATCAATCAGGCCAGAGGCATGAGTATTGTGTTCTGATTCTCCCAATGACCCTGGAAGGAGAGTAACTGAGCTGTGCAGAACCTCCTGGACTTTCACGATCTCACTTCTACTGAGCTCCAAATTGCTCAGCTCTGAAATCTCACTCATCTCTAATGTGCTCCATTCTTTGTTGCCTGTGTTGGACTTTCATGTTGGGCCTTTGCCAGCCCCTGCTGCTCATCAGACGCAGCAGAGAATGGAGGTAGGGCCCAGGGGGAGCCTCTTTGTAGACCCTCAAGGCATTATGTAAGAGGTGCCTTGTGGCTCCCACCTTCCATGTAAGGCTAACTAACTTTCCCACCTTCCCTATCTCTCTGTTCTCATGCATTCTGGATAGTCCACTGGCCTTTGCCCTTCTCAGCAATGTGCACATTTTTTTTTTCTGACTCCAAGGGAACTTGCAATTTTACATCCTCGCTGTTGTCATCTTCCTCATTTGGCACATTTACATCTTTTATTGTGTGTCAAAACAGGCAGGGAAAAGTAGCCCCCAGGCCAGGAACTAGGCAATTTCAAGACCTAGGCTCTGTTCCCCAACCTTCTTTTTTATTTTTCCCTTCCTTCCTTCCTTCCTTCCTTCCTCCTTCCTTTGTCTTTCCTTCTTTCTTTTCTTTCCTCTTTCCATCCCTCCCTCCTTCCTTCCCTTCCTTTCTTCCTTTGGATTAAACCCAGGGGTGCTGTGCTGTACCAGTGAGCTATATCCTAGACCATTTTATTTTATTTTATTTTGGGACAGGATCTTGCTATGTTGCCCAGAATGACCTCAAACTTGTGATCCTCCTGCCTCAGCTTCCCTGTAATCCTATAATCCTCCCTTGGATTACAGGCATGCACCAACACACCCAGCTCTTTCTCTGCTTCTTTTTTTTTTTTTTTCGGTACTGGGGATGGAACCCGGGGGCATTCTACCTCCAAGCTATACCCCCAGCCCTATTTTTTTATTCTTTATTTTGAAACAGGATCTCACTAAGTTGTGGAGGGCCTCACTAAGCAGCTGAGGCTGGCTGTGAACCCGGATCCTCCAGTCTCTGCTTCTTTAATTTTTTTCTTTTGATTTCTATTTAGTACTGTTAAAGAATTTTCTATTCATTTATAAATATAATAACTTTTAAAAGCCATTAAGTCACATATGGCTTATATAAATTGTTGTAGAAAAAAATACTTATTAGTACTGAGGAAAAGCACCCAAGTTCCCTTTTATCCTTCAAGACTCTGTGCACACAAACATGTATCACCAATATGGTGTAGCAGTCAAAAGTGTGGCTTCTGGACCACTCTGTGAATTTGAATGCCTAGCTCTGCCACTTACTAGCTGTGTGACCTCAGGCACATTAGTAACCTCTCTGTGTCCCAGTGGTTTCATCTTTAAAATGTGATATCAGTGATATCCCTGAGGTTGTAAGGATGAATGAGTTAATATTTATAAAGTTGTTTAGAACTATACCCGGAATGAAGGACCCTTGATAAATGTGCTATTATATAATTTATGAAGAAATGGGATCATGTTACATATGCAATTTAACAACTTGCTTTTTCACTGAAAACACATTTTGAATATTTTTTTCATACCACTCGCTTATGTCAATCAAGGATTAATCTGCTAACCATATTGTATTTTAAAATTATTATTTTGAATAAAAATATAATGCTCCATTGTATAGCTAAATTTGAATTGATTAATGTTCATTAGATAAACTTCTTCCAATTTTGTGTTAGAAACAATGCAGTAATGGTGATCCTAATTCATGAGTACATCTTTCTACCTATTCTCAGTTTCTAGAAACAGGATCTGTGGGTCAACAGGTATGCACATCTTTAAGACTCTTAAATTGCTAAATTGACTTCCAAATTATATTCCCATCAGTTGAGTAAGACAATTGCTTTGTTTTGTTTTACAGTCGCTCCCTCAGGAGCCCACAGGAACTTTCTGTTCACCGTACTCCATCGACTCTTCTGGACACACGGCTTTCTAGAGGATACCATGTCAAATACCAATTTTCAGATTGTTCTGGCAAGGAATAGTCATGAGGTTTCAGGAAAAGGATCCTTGGATTAGCAAATGATTATAAACCCTGTGGGATGCTCTTAATGAAGAGATTCTCACATGTCTCTGCACAGTAAAGTCTCCAGGGAGACGTTAGAAAGATACCAATGCTTGAGTCCTGACTCTTTGGGTCTGTGGTGCAGCCTAGGCATTGAAATGATTTGAAGAGATCTTCAGATGATTCTAATGTGCAGTCTGTGTGGAAGATATTAATGGATTGAATTGCTTTAATTACAGGCGAGTTTACCCGAATTTATCACATCTGTTTTCTTACACCTGTGGAGTTGGCATCTCAGTACTACCATTCAGTTATTATCTTCTTTCTTTATGAGTATTAAAAAAAAAGCTATTTCAAAAAATTGGCAGCATCTGGAAGCTCAAGTAAAATATCTTTTGGTATTCACATTTCTCTTTCAGTTTTGCTCTAGATAGCATCCTAACATTAATCTTCCTGTGAAGCCATCAATCATTTCTCTTTGATCAGGCCTCTCCCTCAAGACCATAAAGATCTCTTTTTTTCAAATGATTCCACATACTATTGTATTTCATAAGCCGAGGGTAATGTAAATGTCATTTGTTCTATTTTGTTGCGTTTATTAGACAACCTCAGCCCCGGTCATGTTTGTTGGGAATGCGGATTCTTCATGGAGCTCACTGAACCAGAGACTTGACTCAGGTGAAATTTCACCAGCCATGGGAAACCTCCTAAGTAATGACTCTTAACATGAAACTAGGGGAGCCATTTGAGAAAAATGCTTTGCAATAGCAAGCTCCTAAGTGCTCATGAGTTCATTAAAAGAAAAACACACAGAGCTGATATTCCTACAGAAAGACATTTCATCTTACAATTAAAGAAATCAATTAAATTGACAATGATCTATAAGTTTACTTACTAGGTTCCTAACGGTATATTTAATACACTTAAATAGCTTCCTTGAGGGGAGTAGTGGTGCTTTATTTCTTTGGAGTCCCCAGCACCATATATATACTTCTGAGAACAGTTGCCAGGGTGGGCATCAAGTTTCAACATCTGGGCCTTGTAGGGAGATGTGCAAATTCGAAGGATTCTAGGCCAAGGCAGCAGTTAGTAGTAGTTTATGAGGCCGGTCCTTTCCCCATAAAAATTGCTCACTTGGCTGGGCATGGTGACACATGCCTGTAATCCCAGTACTTGAGAATCTGAGACAGGAAGATTGCAGGTTCAAGGCCATCTTCAGCAACTTAACAAGGCCTTGTTTCCAAATAAAAAACAAAATAGGTCTCAGAGTATATCGTGGAGGTAGAATGCCTCTGGGTTCAATCCCCAGCAACACACACACACACACACACACACACACACACACACACACACACACGAGAAGTGAGAAGTTTTTAGGGACCAGACCAAGGCTACTGCTCCCTGGGTAAGATCACTATCTTTGGAGTCAGTCTCACTCAGCATCTTAGAGAAGGCAGCATCTTCTCAACCATGGAATAAAAGGACTAGATTAGGATCTGAACACCAGCCATTCAGTCCTAAAGCTACTTTCAGAGTTACAAAAGCTAATAGAAGTTGAATACTTTGGGCTAGGGGGTGTAGCTCAGTGGTAGAGTACTTGCCTAGCATGTGTAAGGCCCTGGTTTCAATCCCCAATGCAACATGCACACACAGATGCACATACACACACACACACACACACACACACGCACACACATGTTGTATACTTGGCTGTGACAGCACCACATTGGCTATTCCTGAGTAAATAACACAGTATGTTAGCTAAAGTTTTTTTTTTTTTCATATGTAGAGTTTGTGGAGGGAAATTAATAAAAGGTGAAGCCCAGTTAGTCTCTATGTCCTCCCTAAGTTCCTTTGACATTCTTTAATTCAACCCAGCTGGTCATGAACTTGACAGTCCATGCAAGATGTGCTCATTTCACCTGCTGTTTTGTGTCTTAAGAGCCTAACAGAGTCATACCATTTGGGGGTGCCTCTGGGTGGGCAAATATCCCTGAACTGAGTTTAACAGTACCATCCACCCATCTTGAATCTTCTGGCCTCTGTGTCTAAATCCAGAAGATTGGAAATGCTTTTTTTGTTTTAAAGCTTAGATGTGTCAGCAGTATTTTTTGTTTGTGTTTATCTCTTAGGTCTTTTCTCTGTGTTCTGTGTATGCAGTCTCCCGCATCTTTCCCCAAAGCTATGCATGTTCTATTCTCAGATTTAATTTTATCAACATGGTAACCATAAAACCCACCTGTTTTTTTTCTTTTAGGATGCCAATATTAATCTGACTGTCAAGTGTCATGGATGCGCAGTCACTGCGATGGCTGAGTTAGGCTGTGCTTCTTCTAGCCTTCCATATTATTGTTTCTAATCATTCTATATGTGAATACTGCCAAATAAAGTGCAATTAGCATTTAGTAATCAAAAGTGTACTGTAGAGAATCAGATGTACCTCCCTCACCATAATGGTTAGCAAAACCCTTTATGTTGTGATGCCTTAACAGCTGCATGAGTGCTAAATGTTGCTTTTAATTAAACAATAAAGAATGTAACACTGTTTACGGTATTATTATAAATTTTGATGTGGTACTACAATTTCATTCTTTAAAAATTAATTGCCTAGGAGTATGTTTAAGTAGTATTGATTATGTTGGTACCTTGTGTTGATCTGTGATACTTAACCCAACATTTAAAATATCTTTTTTCCATTACATGTTGTGATGCAAGAATAAAAGCAAAGTACAAAACAAATAGGCACTTGAATTCTAATAGCAATAAGCAATAAATGTCAGGCATCTGGAAATTATGGTTGCAATTTCATCAGAGTACACTTTGTTCTTCTATTATGCCTGCATGAATTTTGCTACAGGCAAAATCTATTACAGATAACAGTTAAGAACCTTTCTAATCTACACAGATCGTCAGTGGTGAAATGCTAGAAAACTAAATGTTGGAAAATGTAATATTGCAGAGGAAAATTGACACTTGTAGAAAATAATGTGGTCCTATTTAGAACCACAAATGGTAATAATTTCTTTAAGATCATGGTGTGGTGGCTGTTTCTGTGATGGGTGACCCAGATGAAGGACACAGCACTGGTAATGAACCCTGTTGTGTTGGCTGGTGTATGTGTATAGGTAGATTCTTATCTGTGAATCAAGAGGTGGGGTGTATGCTTAATGATTGCCTGCTGAAATTGTAATTACAGAGTCAGGTCACACGTGAGAGGCCTGGGTTTTTCCACTGCCCTTGGGTACATTGGATAGGACTATTTCTATTCTGGGGCCACTTGACTCCCCTCAGGAGAGGGATTAGTTAACATTTACCACTCTTGATGGCACACAGTGACCCTGGATAGTTGCTTGGTAGATTTACTAACTGAGCTTTCAAGAAGTTGGCTCCTGGCTATTAATTTGGAGAACTTGTTTTTCTTCACTTAACTCCAGCTTAACCTGCATCTTCCCAGTCTCAGAGAATCAGAATTAGTGTTTGAAAATGTGGGATCAACCATTTACTTTATTTCCTCCATCCTCTTTATATTTTACATCCACTCAATATATGTAAGCTTTAACAGTTGAATTATTTGTTGCTATTTAACCAATTACCCGAACTTTAGCAGTGCAAAGCAGCAAGTGTTTAGTATTTCACAGTTGCTATGGGTCAGGAATTGGGAAGCATCTTACATGGGTTGTTCTGGTGTGAGGCCATTCACCAGGTTATAGTCAAGATGGCACCAGGAGTGCAGACAACCAGAAGAAGGAGCTTCTTGCAGAGGACAGCTCTTGGCAGAAGGCCTCCATTCTCACAGGTGATTGACAGGTGGCCTCTGCTCACTGCCTTGTGGGCTTCCCATAAAGCTGCATGAGTGTCCCTGAAGCATAACAGCTAGGTTTCCCAAGACTGGCTTATCCAAGAGAGGGAGGAAGACACAGTACCTTTCATGACCTAATCTGAGAAGTCATACACTGTTACTTCTAGTATTCCAGAATTTAGAACTTCTCGAATAAGAGACTGTTGAGTGGGGTGGGTGAGAGCTTGGCATTGGAGGTACAGGAGTTCTAGGTCAACTTCTGACTCTGCCATTATAAAACCCTGGGAAAGCTATGACACAGGGGACACCATTAGAACATAGTTCACAAGCCTGTTGTGAAGGCGATGAGTTGATGCATATTGAGGGCATACAAAGGCTGCACACATGGCAGGTATTATCATTGTATTGTTGTTGCTGTTTACAGTGATTTCACCTGTTCATAGGCCACTGTTATGTTGAATAGACTTGAGTTCTTGTCTTACCAACTTCCTGTGTGACATTGAGCAGGCCTCTCTTTTTTTGAGCCTCACTTTCCTGAACTCTAACATGAAGGGGATGTACCATATGATTTCTAGACCTTTCTGCTGTGAGATGCTGAGCCTCTGTTTCTTCTTATACAGGAATAAGAGAGAAGAGATGATCTTTATAACCGGGACATTTTATGCGGGACATACCACGTTGAATCTTACCAAGAAGAATGTGGGTTAGAAGCTTATACACCAATGTCAGGCTTGTCTGTGAAGGAAGACAAAGACTAATATCCACTGGGTGCTTATGTGCTAAGTTCTCTACATCTGCCATACCATCAAGTATTTGCAGTCATCACTCGTACTTCCCTGCCCTCCCTCTTAGCCATCTTAGCCCATCCACCACCCAAGCTGCCACTCAAGAAGGCGAAGGGCTCAGGTCACACAGCTAGTACACACCAGTAGGGATTTACATCCAGTTCTCCCTGATTTCAACCTCAGGTCCTTTCTTTGACCCCTGGTTGCCCCATTTGAGAAGGGCGTAACATCTCGAGTAAGTGACTTAACCTCAGCTTACCCTTCTGTCCCTGGCAACAGTAATACTCTGGCAACCCAGGAGAAGCCGCAGTGGGATCATTTGCATAGCTGGGTAGCTCCGGTTGAGTCAAGTTGAAGGAAATTATCTGGAGTTCTCACAGTACCTTTTTAAATCTAATAGGCAATTACCAGCAGGCTTGACTCTGTGACTTAGTATCTGCGGCACTAAGGGGTCACATTCTTTGAGATAAAAATTCCAGGGCTTCTGCTAAGGTTTCTGATCGTGACTATGGGATTTTTTATTTTTTATTTATTTTTTGCTTGCTTGTTTTATTGTTTTTTTTTTTTTTTTTTTCCTTTCTTGAATTTTTGTTTACTGTCATTGTTGCTGTTTGGGTTTTTGCTCTTATTTTCCTTTGCTCTAATCTAATGAAGCTTGGGAAACTTGGCTTTGTGTGGCCAAGCAGGGAGGTGTCTACTCCCTGTGGGAATCAACCCATTGACTCCTCACCACTCCACACCAGATTAGTCCCCATTCCTTCCCACAGTGCAGAGTCCAGGCCAGCCTCTGGACTCTGGACCCCCTTGGGGGTCACAGCCTCCTCTCTTCAGGAAGGCCTGGGAGGTCCAGCTAGCCTCCTGTTCACACCTGCTGCAAGCTGGGCTTTGTCCAGGGTGCCTAGCTGCCTGAGAGCAGGTGATGGGGAGGGAGGAAAACTCAGTGCTTCTCCTGGTAGGCGTGAGCATGAGGCTTGAGGGAGAACAGACAGGCCATGGAAACCTGTAACTAAGAGGTGAACCCAGGGCAGAAGTGATGGCGTCTAAACATGATCAAAGAGATCAAAGAGATGATTGGCCACAGTGCCCAGGAACGAGCAGGAGCTCACAGATATCTAGGAGGCAGCAGGCATTCAAGTGTGGGAGGCACCCAGTCCAACTCCTTTCCTCTAGAGATAGAAAAGCAGGTGGGATGCGGGTGTCATCTCTCTCCCCTAGCTTGGCATTTTCCACCCCGTGGCTATTCATATCAATCTTTATCCTTATTGAACTGAGACCTCTTTGAGGTAGGAAGAGACATCTTGTTTTTGAGTGAGAGAGCCCAGGATTCAGGGGTAACAGTCCTGTCCTTGGCCTTACAGGCATTTCACCCCCAGCAGATGGGGGCCCCTCTACAATGGCCTTCAGTTCACATCACCCTGCTACCTCAAGCCCTCCTATCAAGTTCTTAATCTGTTACAAAGAAAAAACCAGATATTTATTTATTAAAACATATTAAAAGCCTTAATTGTGTGTCTAGTTTTTAGCTGTAATACCAGACTTCTGTTCTCAGAACTAATTAAGGTACATCGTTATTGTAGGTTAAAAGGGTGCAACATATTTTCCTTTAACTAAATGCCTCATTCCAAGGCAAGTCTAAACTAAATTAGCCTAACTGTAGCATGTAGCATCTTGGTCTCTTAGAAATCTGTTTCTTCTGTTTTACTTTTTGAATACTGCCTCTTTTGAAACAGGATTTAGATAACTTGTTTATTGAAAAGGAAACAAACAGGACAAAGGCAGTTTTAAAAATCATCATCTATACGTAAAGCTGAAACTTACAATGATTTTCTATCACACTCGGAGTACAACCCCAAGCTTCTTACTCAACGGTTTTTAATGATCTGTTTGCCCCTCTGACCTCCTCTCCCTAGTCTTCTTCTTACTCATTCCTCTCCAGATAGATCTGCCTTCCTTCTGTCCATTCAATATGCCAATTTATTTCTCTTTTTAGACCCTTTACACTGGCAGTCCCTTCTGCCTGGAAGGTCCTTCTGCTGCATCTTGTCATGGCTGTCTCCACTCTCGGGTCGGTGCAGTGACGGTGACACTGACAGGTGGCCTTGAATGTGCCATTTTGTGTGGCTGTATAATGGGCATAATGAATGGTCACTAGCTTGTTAATTGATTAGTTTACCAGCTTATTATCTGTTTCCTTCTCTGAGAAGTGAGCTCCAAGATTATAGGATTATAGCCTGGCTCACTCATTCCTTTCCTGTTAGATCCCCAGGGTTGGGCCAGTACCTGGCATGAGCAGATATTCCCCGAAGAAATGAAGCAATCTTGGCTCTGCCAGTTGCCACCTGTGCGACCTTGGGCAAGCCATTTGATTCTACATTAAATTAGGTTACGGAATCTACTTGTTACGAAGATGAGTAATACATACATAAAATACAAAGCTCGGTGCCAGCTCAATAGAACATATTTAATAACTAGAATATTTTTTCCTAAAGGGCCTAAGTTAACATGTGTGTTCACAAGCACATGCAGTAGGCACTGCATACATGTATGTTGATTGAAAAAATGGTTTCCTCAATTATTCAACTGCAAAGCCAGGTCTTTAATCCAGGCCTCCTGATTCCCATCTTGAGGCTTATTGCTTCTTTGGTATTTCTCACTGCTAAGTTTGCAGGGTGGGTTAGAGGGAATGGGATTTATGGGGGTAGAGCATTTTGGGAAATGAATATACTCTGGTTATCTGGAGTTGCTTCTAGATTCAGTTCTGCCTCTAACTAGTTGCATCTCTGAGGAAGCCTCGCATGTGTATTGGCCTGTTTTCTGATCTATAGAAAGGAGATCCTGACCGTAATGCTAGTCCTTCCTCCTTTGAGGCAGACTCGAGCTTGTCACCTGATCTGCATCAAGATGGAAATTCAGTTCTGCCCACGTGCTGCAGATGCTCTAGCTGGGGAGACGTTCTGCAGACAGGTATGACCAAGAATAACACAGGACTCCATCGACAGAGGGAGGTTGGCGTGGAGCACCCTGAGTCCAGACCTGCCCATTCTGTGTCACTGGAGGACGGGATGGCCTGGAGTGCTCTGGGGGAGGAGCTTAAAGGGATGTGTGCCTGTATGAATGAACTATTTTGAATCTTACTGTGATGTATAATAACAATGCACCAATAAAAGTATATAAAAAAGAATCCCAGGGGATGACTGTGAGGCCAAGATGATACCAATTTTATTAAATCCTTACATAGTGCAGTGGGCTTCACTTCTTTCAGAACCAGCTATACTTCTCCTAAGATGATGGGTCAATTCTGAACATGCGAGAGATGAGCCCTCCTCTCTCCCTATTCCATTAAGTAAAATGAGGAAAAGTAAAAGAAGCACCATAGCTTAGGTCAGAAAACTTGAGTTCACATCTAACTTGGACATGCAGCCTAAGACAAGTAGCACAACACATTTGAACATCTTGAGTTTGCACTGAGTAAGATTGGGACCAACCCCTGACCTTGTAGGGTCGTGGTGAGTACTGTATTGTAAAATATGGGGTAGAAATATTCTGATATTCTATTTGGTGTAAAAATACTCCAAGCAATAAGCTGTCTGCTTTCTAATGTATGGGGAATTCCTCAAAGGCAGCAGAATCTACACTATGTAATTTTTCTGACTTTACTGCATCTTCTTTTTTTTTTTTTTTTTTTTTTTTGCGGTACTAGGGATTGAACTCAGGGGCATTCTACCTCTGAGCTACATCCCCAGCCCTAGTTTTTATTCTTTATTTTGCAACCGAGTCTCACTAAGTTGCAGAGTGCCTCACTAAGTAGCTGAGGCTGGCCTCGAACCCGGATCCTCCAGTCTCAGCCTCCCAAATGCTGGAATTACAAGCGTGAGCCACCACGCCCGGCTTTTACTGCATCTTCTATCTAGTATCTGGTTAGATGATTCAGGGAACATAATTATTGATTAGCTCTCAGTTAGTCTCTAAATGAGTATCTCCCACACTTCTGCCAAAGTACAAATCTAAACAGTTCTGTTTGTTTGTTTGTTTGGCAAGAGCATCTGGTTTGTATTAAAGGTGAGGATCAGTGGGTTCTGGGCATTTTTTCAACACTGAATCTTGAGGGAAACACTAATCTCCAGAATTGGCCACAACAAATAGGTGCTTATTAGACAAGAAAGCTGAGACTTTGCAGTATTTTCGGAGAGAGACTTTTGACCACGTATCTAAAGTAACACTCTCTCAGTCATCTACAGCATCATCCTGCTTATTTCTTCTGTAGCACTTAAAACTATTAAGGCCTATCTTATTTGTTTACGAGTCTATTTATATTTCCTCTCCTAGAAAGAAAGGTTGATGGGAGTAGAATCCTTCTTCATTTCATATTGCTGAGACCTACAATAATTCTTGGTATGTAGGTGTGATCAAGAAACATTTTTAGCCAAGCGTGGGAGCACATGCCTGTAATTCCAGTACTTGGGAGGCTGAGACAGGAGAATCTCAGGTTCAAGGCCACTCTTAGCAACTTAGGGAGACCCTCTTTCAAAACAACAACAACAACAAAAAATTAAAAGGGCTGAGGTGTGGCTTGAAGGTAGGAAGCCCTTGGGTTCAAAACAAGAAACTTTTGAATGAATGAGTGAATGTAGCTACTGAACTAGAAACTGAAATAACAACAATAATAATCCAATTGTTCAACTCTTCAATTCCAAGTATGACAAATGATGTTCCCTTGATGCAAGATTAGATACACTTGAATATTCCATGTGAGTTCGTTTGTTCTCACAATCAGCACGGATGAGATATATCGATGAGTTGCGCGCGGGCGCACACACACACACACACACACACACACACACACACACACACAGAAACCAGCAAGAAGGGCAGTGCCAGTAACTCAAGCTAATGTCCCACACCCTGGAGATTTGAAATTGGAATTGGCCCCCTCCTCTTTGGGATATGATCAGTTATAGCAATCTTAATTTGCTGGTTTTCTTTTCAGTAGAGCAATGACTCTACTGGCTTGTGAAAGAGAATTAACTGTTTCCTCATCGAGGGCAGACTGCGTGGATCACACTCAGCTATCTGCCAACAGTGTTGTAAGGGCTGTGAGCTGGAATGTGCATTGATTAAGCACTGCAAAGACAGGCTTCTCAGGTAAGAACCTCACCTTCACTCCCTGAAATGCTATTTGATGCGCAACCCATGGGGCCAGTGACCTCTTTCTTGAAGATTAGTGTTCACTATTAAGTTAATTTTCAGCTTGCAGTTAGTTATGGTGGTAACTTCTATTTCATGCAGAATTTTTCCTTGAATAGAATAATTCAAGGTAATATTCAAATATATTCTCTTTCTCTCTCTCTGAATCATTATTGGGATATCTTCTTTGAGAAAGGATGACCTGAGTAAGTTTGTTCAGATGTGTTGATTCTGGACTGAAGTTTTAAATTTTTACGTAAATTCCAAGTAAGCCCCCTTTCTCAAACATTTGACATTAACATAAGCCGGATAATTATGAGATTCTGGTGATTACATTTTTAGATGCGTAAAATAAAGTTCCAGTGCAAAGTAGATATTTTTCACCACCTAAAAGACTAGAGCATGTTGTAAATATTACAGAAAAAGGCAACATTCGAGTCCTGCTATGAGTTTATTTTCTCTGAAACCCAGATCTAAGCTTCAGAATGGTGTGCTCGCAATGCCTACCTTGTCTGTCACCCCAGGCTATATTCAATATTTCCTCACTTAAGATCCATAAGGTTTTGGATGATCACATCTCTGCACACTGTGGTCCTTTGGGCATCCCTTTGATTCTTTTGAATTAGGAGCTGTTAGAAGTGGAAAAAGGCCAGAGATATGTATAATCCAGCAGTGCTCAAACTCTTTCTTGTTGACTGACCATGTCCAAGTCAAATCACCTGAGGATCTTTAAACGCATATAGATCCTAGGATTCCCACCCCCATAATTCTTACTTAAAAGGGTGGAGCCTGATTCTGGAAACTATTTTAAAACTGTAATGCACACCTGGATTGGGAACAGATCGATTCAGCTCAACACTCTGATTTTCTGGACAGTAAACTGAGACCCACAATGGGCTAGTGACCTGGCACATGCATCTCCAGTCTCTTTTATCAGCACTTCATCAGATTCTTTAATTATGATGACAACAGAATAGTCAGTAACGACTCTGTTTGCAGCCACCACTCCACAGGTATGCCTACTTTGCACCTCTTTCGTGCTGCTAGGATGCCTCACATACATCCTTTTTCTTTTATCCACCTAGGAAGAGGAATACTGATGAGATATGTCTTCTCTGCTTCCCAGAATAACCAGTCCTCACAGTACCTCCTTATGTAACCAAGTGTCTTTAATGACATTTCTACACATTTCCCAATGAGAGTGAGAGAACAACTGAGCGAGGAGGCTGCTAACATTTTCCACGGGGAAACTGACCATGATTTGGACAAAAAGGGAACAGAACAGATGGGGAGGGGCATTTTTAAGAGCTTACACTAATGGTTGTTCCTAAGTCTCTTTTGTTCTGGGGCTCCCAGAATTG
This sequence comes from Graphiurus murinus, assembly GCA_004027655.1. Taxonomy (NCBI): domain Eukaryota; kingdom Metazoa; phylum Chordata; class Mammalia; order Rodentia; family Gliridae; genus Graphiurus; species Graphiurus murinus. The sequence continues at coordinate 145,594 of PVLC010000175.1, read as the reverse complement.
ATCATCCCTACTTTGTTTTAATCAGAAGTTGAAACTTTCTTGGTTTCTCTTAAGAGAGTGAATTCTCAGTGGCAAAATCATTTCCAAATTGAATCAAAACAGCCCACCTCACCTCTACACACCTCAAAACTCTCAGCTCTTAGTAAGGAAAGGAGTTATCCATAAAATGGAGACCAGAACTCCCCAACGTGTCTTTCTGACCACACTTCTGGGAGACACAAGATTCCCTGAATTGGATTTTTTTAAATCTGGAAAAGAATTTTAGGCTAGCTCTTCCTTTGTGAGTATGAATGGGCAGGTATGTGGGAGGGGACAGAATGTGGTCATAGGTGTGTGTATGTGCACACAGCTGAATGCACTTGAAAGTACTCCCTTCTCTCAGGAGCACATATATATATTTCTTATTATCAAAGTAGTACTTTTTAAAATGCAGACTTTATTATTATTATTATTTTTGTTACTATTATTATTGGTGGTACTGGGGATTGAACCCAGGGGCATTCTGCCTCTGAGCTATACCTCCAGCTCTTTTGTATTTTTTATTTTGAAACAGGCTCTTGCTAGGTTGCTGAGAATCTTGTTATGCTGCCGAGGCTGACCTTGAACCTGCAATCCTCCTATTGCATCCTCTCAGGTAGTGGGATTACAGATGTGAGCCACTACACCCAGTTTAGATTTTATTTTTTAGAGCAATCTTAGGTTCACATAAAAATTGAGCAGAAAATACAGAGTCCCCCCATTCCCCCAACACATGTACAACCTCCCTTACTATCAATATTCCACACCTTGGTGGTCCATTTGTTACAATCGATGAACCTACACTGACACATTATCACCCAAAGTCCCACAGCTACCTTAGGTCCATTTTGGTGTTGGAAGTAATATATTTTCATTGTAAAAATTTTGAAACATCCAAAAACTGAAGAAAATTAACCACACCTATAATCCTTTACCCAAATTTAACTGTATACACCACTCATATATATCACTTATCTGTGTGTATGTGTGTGTGTGTTCTTTTTTCTTTATCAAAATGAGATCAAACTGAAAATATCACTGTGATACTCTTTTCAATTCACATTAAATCCCAAATATATTTTGACATTCTTAAATATTCCAACAAATGGTTTTTCACAACTTCATAGCTCTCCATTGGATATGAGATCCCATCCATAACTTATCATATGCATTATGGTATGAATGTCTTCTGAGGACTCCCATATCCCCGACTCTTTTTATAATAAGCCAGACCAGACTCCAAAAGGCTCCATCTATGTGCCAAGTAAGAAAGTGCCCTTTTTACTTACAAGCTTGTTCAAAATAGATCCCCCCCTCTCCCTGGGCCCAGTACTGGGGATTGAACCCAGGGGCATTATACCTCCGAGCTACAGCCCCAGCCCTATTTTTTATTTTGAAGCAGGGTCTCACTAAGTTGTGGAGGGCCTCACTAAGTAGCTGAGGCTGGCCTCGAACCCGGATCCTCCAGTCTCAACCTCATAAATGCGCCACCACACCTGGCTTCAAAGTAGATCTTTTAATTTAGAACAATATCGATTGTAAAAGCAACTTAAAAATATTCAATCTCCATTATAATAAACAAAGGGAACAACTTATGTCTCTTTTACTGTATGTCTCCAGATATTTACTAATTTAAATGGATTCATTTAATAAATATCTCCTAACACTTGGTGGGGGTTGTTAATTGATGAACTACTCATTCTCCTCATTAGAGTGAAACTGGAGAAGCATGCAGCCAAGTTGCAGGATGTGCTGTGTTCTTTCCGTATGACTGGGCTCCAGAGCTATTTGTAGAATGGGGGCGGAAGAGGAGGCAGTGGAGCTGAGAGAGGGCCCAAGAGGAAGGCTTCCATTTTTCCTGAGGGTGGTCAGGAGAGGCTTCCTGGTAGAGATGGCTTCCCACCCATTCATTGTCCAGCTTTCAAGCACCACACTGACTTGGCACTGGATGCGCAGTGACAAGGTCGGCACCGTCCTTGACCTCATGGAGCAGCCATCCTAGAGGGAGAAGACCGACAACAAGCAGGGATACCAAAGCCACAGCGTGTAGTGTCAGGTTGCAGTGACTATGTGAAGAAATCAAGGCGGGTGGATGGGCTGGAGAGGCTGCGCTGGGTGAGCTGCTCTTCCAAGGGACTTAAGGAAAGCAAGGTTTTGTCACATTGAGAGGAGAAAGGCCTAAGAGCCTGAATCAAGGCATAGGTGACTGATAAGGTGCTGGCACAGGGAGGCATGGCAGGACTGGGCATGGGTGTGGACGGAGAAGCGGGCAGAGGTAGGAGAGGGGGTGAAAAGGCCGGGAGGTGGAGGATTTGTGAGAACACCCTCTTGAGCTGACAGACTGGCTAGCAAAATCAGCCCTTATCTTCCACCTCCTGTTTCCTGCTGAGCAGTTGGAGGACGGACGAAGGGACGTGCAGCCCAAGATGCCTCCACAGGGCTTTGAATGAGGCTGGCAGGAGAAAACAGTCCCTATCACTTCTCTCTATGGTCCCACTGTGGCTTCTCTGCCCCTCCCCACACCAATATGTAATTCCCAGAGCTCAACGTATGGACCCTTGATGTGCTCTAGACCTTAGGGAAGTAAGGCAGAAGTATTAGCAGAGTCATTGTATAAAAAAGAGAATGCCCAGTTACGTTTTGACTTTCAAAATAAACTTGCAATAATTTTGCAGCATAAATACATCTCAAATATCACACATTAATCCAAAAGTCAAAATCAACTTGGCGTCTGTTGTTTTCACTTGCTAAATCTAGCACAGCTTGTGGGGAGACTGGAAGGCCAGAACTGGGCGTTTGGATCATCTTCCAAGGTTTCTGAGATGCACGGAGAGATCATTAGAGAGGAACACTAGTTTGGTTTTGTTTCTCCCAGGACTGATAACATTGTCTGCTAGGTGATCCTAGAGTCACAAGGATGACTGTTAATGAATATTTAGCTAGAATAAGGAGGAACCACTACACTTTGGAAGAGTTCTGGAAGGGAAGCCATCTCATGGAGCCTCACATCATAGTGGGAGGAGGTAGGGGTGCACACTTCACAGGTGGGCTCCTTGGGAAGTTAGTGTGAGTGAAGGGGAAGGTGTGGTGGCCATGCACTCAGCTCCCCAGGGTGGTCCCAATTTGTGACTGTCATCCCACAGTGAATAGGAATAGCTGCTCCTTCACCTGGTAACCTGGTTTTAGATGACACATGACATGGTCGCTCCATGATGATCAGAGCAGGTGGCCAGAGACGCTCAAGAACGTGCAGTTGTCACATGACCTCATGGGGCCTTTCTTATTTCATTTAAGGAATGGGGCCAGGGGAGCAAAACTCTAAGCTCTCTTCCGAGCTCCAAGGCTCATTTCTGGATGGAGATAACAATAAGAAGACAGGTGTTCACTTTCAGTTTGAGAAGAGTGTGTATCCAATTTCTCTATAGGTTTTATTTGTGCATGCTAGCAGAGTTATCTTAGTTTCCAAAAATCTTTAAAGAGGGAAAATTTAAAAGTACTGCCTTGTCCTTGGGATTTGAAGACCAAATGCTAAATAGTACCTGAAGTAAATACAGATTAACCAATCACAAGTGACCAAGCATAACATGGACTACTTTGGGCTCAACTGTGTATGCAACTTTAAAAACTTTTTAAAGAAGTAGTTGCAAACTAGGTGTGGTGGCATACACCTGAAATCCCAGTACTTGGGAGGTTGAGACAGGAGGATTTCTGGTAACTTAGCAAGATCCTGTTTCAGAATAAGAAATTTAAAAAGGGTGTGGCTTAGTGGTAGAACCTCACTAGGTTGAATCCCCAGTACCACACACACACAAAAAGAGTTGCCCAAAGTGATACCAGAATTTGGTAACATTGCCATCTTTTAACTTCTCTTTCAGAGAGACAGTGCTCTTGCAAACCAGTTTTATGTGACTCCTTTCTGATCTATAAATAGAAGTTTGTATTTGTACTCATTTGAATGCACATATATAGTTTTAAAAATTAAAAAATAACTATTTTATATGTTTTAGTATATTGTTATCAATATTTTTTCAGCCACTCAATCCTTTATCAAATCCTTCCTTCCTTCCTTCCTTCCTTCCTTCCTTCCTTCCTTCCTTCCTTCCTTCCTTCCTTCCTTCCTCCTGCTTTCTGTTCTTTTGTTTGTTTTTAGTTGTATGGCATTTCACAGCATGGATATATCAGTGTATAGAAATAATCCCTTATTGATGGACATTTTGGTTACTTCAAATGATCCATTATGATAAGTAATGTTTCAATGAGTATTCTATGATCATGCATATATATTTATATATATATATGTATTTATGTAAGGTAGCTTTTTAGAAATAGAATAATTCATGTAATAGTTATTGCTACATTGTTACTTTAAAAGGTTCTTCTAATTTGCATGCTAGATTGAGAGCACTTTCTGGAACTTGGAGAGAAATGTTGCATGAAGGCAGGAATTCAGGTATCAGTTCATCCTGACGTTCAGGTCTAAGGAGGCTTTTCCTCTTTTGGGCAGTGATTCCTTGACCTGTGCAATTGGATCAAACTGAGACCAAATTAAATCTTACTTATGTACAAACTCAGTCTCCATGACCTTGCGTTTATCTGGTGAATGATTTCTTGGGGCAGCCTACAATCCAGCTATGAATGAAGTTGATGGGAGAACACGTTTATCCCTCAATCTATAGAAGCTGAATTAGGCTTACTGGGATTAACTGGGACTGAAGGACTTGTTCATCTACTTTAATTATTCTTCCAATGAGAGCTTTTCCCAGACTGGATTTTGAATCAGAAGAAGAATAGAGGCAGGAGAGAGTGATAGAACAGATCATTTAAAGATCTTATAGAAAAGGCACTCAGAAAGGAAGGTTCTAGTCTAATGTAGGTAGATAAGATTTTATCACTTTTCTTTTCTAAAGGAGAGACAGAATATATAATATATTATATATATACATGTTTATAATGTTTACAGGTTTATATATATTTAGAATCAGGTACATTTTAAAACTGAGTGATTTGGCTCATTAATGAAGTTATTTTTCTGAGATATCACATTAAAATATGGAAAGAAAAAAGGAACTGATTTCCTCATTCTAAAACAAACTGGGCTGCCCCATACTGAAACTTGCACCTATAAAGCCGAAGTTAACAAAGGAGGAAAGCTGGGAAAACTGTGGAGTTGAAGGGCTGGAGACAAAGGCTGGACAAAATGGCCATTGCACCATCACTGTGTTCTCTGCTGCCCTCTAGTGGTCATGTGGGGAGTTGGTGTAAAGATGTCTCAAGGTCATCTTTACACAGCTAAATCATAGAAGAGAGAAAGATGGCATCAGGCACCCCTTAAAGCTGCCCACTGAGTCAGTAGCCTACCTAGTGATGAGAGAAGAAATGTGCTCTCACAAAACAAGAGGACAGTCAAGTATATGCTGCAATGGGGTCACCTAATAGTGAAAAAAAATTATGGGAAGCATCATTTTGCCACTTAATTCAATGTAGCTCATGTGTTCAGCACCAACTTTGCCGGATTCTGTGCTCAGTATTGGAGATAGAGGGAGGAGTCAAACATGGCTGCTGCCTTTAGGGAGATCCCACAGTAGACTCAGGGCACAAATAAACAAGTTAGATTGCAAACAGCCATATAAGAGGCATTTGACAAGACGTGTGTTCTTGATAGCAATTCTCAAGTCAGAATGAGATTACTCACCGAGCATTTTCATTTGTTACAAAATAGAAAGACATTTTCTTGTTCGGGCAGAGACGACGGCACAGGGAATGGGTAAAGTTTTCTTTCTTCTCTCTCTTTTGTAAAACACTGAATTTGGGCTGCTGAGATGGCACAACTATGACAGCTCAAAGTTTCAGTCTTGGTTTGAAGATGAAAGGCAATCCGTGTACATGAGTTCTTTATTCCTCTGCAAAATAAATTCCTCTGTGAACTACAGGGAAATAAAAGGCTCTACCGAGGAAGACTGCTCCCCTGAATGGCATCAGAGTCAAAGATGGCCACCTGCCCCCCCGTCTGTGCAGGGTGCCTGATGCTCCTGAAGGAATCTTTTGTAGGCTCCTCCCTATCATCCATCTTCAGGAGCCCTATTTTTTAGGGACGTGAGGCTTTGCTAAGGAACTCTCTCTCAGTTCTTTTGCTAGCAGCCTTTGCATTGCATTATAGGAACCAATCACCTACTCTTTGCATTAACAAGGTGTCAGAGAGGGTCTGATGAAGAGGGTGGCATTATAGGTGTCGGGTGCCCTTTCCAGTATGTAGAGTATCACATACTGTGTGTGTGTGTGTGTGTGTGTGTGTGTGTGTGTGTGTGTATTTAGGAAAGCTATTGTTACCTTAAATCTCATTAAGTCTCAAGTTTTTAATTCTGTAGATATTCCAATGAAATTGATACAGGTGCATTAAAATAGGTTGGAAATAATAATATGGGACTTTTATATATGTATAATTATAGCGATTAACATAACTATTATAATTACTGTATATAATGTAATTATGTTCTTATTATAGTATTACATATTATATACATTATATATAATTACATGATATATTATGTACTATATTTTATATATATGTTTATTATCCCATACTTTTATAGGTGTCCCACATCTGGGATTATGGGAAAAAATGAGTATAATGTGTAATATATTACAAGACCAAGGTTTATATGTCTCATAAATACTTTGTTTCTTCCTGGCTAGCATCTATTTCCCTTGTCTTTCTGCATTCACACTAGGTTTGCTAGGAATAACTACCTCTCCTCGCTCTCTGTCCTTGTGGCTTTAGAGTGCAAGCTACCCCTGACATGTAAACCAAGACTGGCCACTCAGAGTTCCACATCCTCAGAAGCCACTATGACAAGTTCAGGAAGGGACATAGAACCTGGGCTGAACCCATCAGGGCAAACGGGACTCTACCCTGGGACTCGTGTTGAAACTATTAGGAGAAAAGTGTTCTCTCTCTTCTGAGGAAATCAAGAAGATGGACATACACCTGGAGCTGCTCACGTCTTACCGTCATGAAGAAGGAAGTTATCTAAGAGGGCGGCCACTTTAGAGGTAAAAGAGGACACTGGGGCTGACCTCACAACCCTCCGGATGCAGCCCGACTTGAATTGTCTTATATCCATGAATATCTTGGTTATGTGAACCAATTTGCTTCTTTTGGGCTCTTACCAAGTTTATGAATCTCAACCATTGGCACATATTAAATCATCTGGGGGCTCATTGAAATGAAGATTACCGTGCCCTATCTCCAGGCAGGTCTGGAGTGAGGCCTGAGAACTTGCATTCTAAACACTTTTCTGGGAGGTGCTGATGGTACTGGTCTGGGAACCAGGCTTTGAGAACCATTGGCATAGAATCCTTTTTTGTTTTGTTTTCTGCCATTATAAACCAAATTAACTTGACTAATGCCAGAAGATCTTTTCTAAATGGGCAAGAATCTTACTCTTAGAAGAATTAATAGAATAGGATCAAAGAATGTGTTTTATCCTAGTCAACAAGCACTTGAAAAAAATGACATGGCCATACCTCATGACTCGTGGGACCAATCTGACACTTTAGCAGGTTTTCTACTCTGTTTCCACTCGTGCCTGAGCCCTTTTTATGGCTAAAGGCAAAGCCAGTGGAGTATATGACAAACGAGCAAAAACAGCAGGACTAATACGTGTTTTGTCAAAGACTTAAAACTCATGCATTGAGAAAATGCACATTTTTTCACTCTGATCCAGTCTGTCAACAAAATGCTTTTCATGAGAAACATCAAAGCCATTTCATCTGCAAATTTCATTTTTTTCGAATCCCTTAATCTACACTGTTGACAAAAATTTCTGTCAAGTGCCTCAAACCATTGTATTAACAAATTTCATTTTGTCAATCATGATTTAGCCTGCCTGCAAATGCATTTTGTAATATTCTGCTCCATCCTGCAGGAAGAATACCTAATAGTCAATGCCTCAATCTTAATATTGAAAGCGAGTGAAGAGGGAAAGTAAAAGTGGTGTCGTGCTTGTTCGTTTAGCACATCTATTGGATGTCCCTGTGCATTTTAAATAAATCCAGATCATCTGAAGTCTTCCCTGGGTAGGCAAGCCACCATGAGGGAAAGGACATTACAGCTAGTGAAATCACACAGAGCTGTTCATATTTTTCCTGTTTGGGGTCTTATCTACTAGTCACAGCTTTTCTAACTTTGCCTTCCAGATGACTTAGTGGCTGGTCTGGACAGCTGGTGTTACCATCCACAATTCTTTCTAATGGCAATTTCAGGAAGATGCTATGCAATTTCCAGTGTCTTCAGATTCCAGTGTGTCTTCAGTTCAGTTACCATGCCATTATGGTGAAGGATGGTCACTACTGTCTCTCAGAGGTGAACATGGCTGTTTCTGTTCAAGAGCAAGCTATGGTGTTTGATCTCAAGCTTGAGATGTCTGCTTTCTGTTTGGCTTATTCCTGAATTCTTGGTGATGGTATGAGAGGAGAAGATGTTGCCGAATTTCCTGGTAGTCTCTGACATATGAAATTGCCAAGTTTTCTTAGGTACTACCAAACAAGAAAGTCATCAGCTGAGGTCTCCAATTCAAATTATGATGAACCCTCCCTCTGGATGATTTGCAGATATTGATGTACCCTGTAAGGTATTATTCACTTTCATATACTGCAGAAAATGAAGCATGTGCTGGAATAAACATTGGACAATCTGATTTGAATCCCAACTCAACCTCTAAATAGCTATTTGACCTTGAAAAGTCACTGGACATCTCTGTCGCTAGACATCTCCTCATTGTCACAATGGTGCTAATAGACTCAGTCGCCCTGAAGACCTTCCAAGCTTCTGGGACGATTCAAGAAAAGGAATTGATGAAACAAAATTTAAGGTGATTGTCAAATGCTAGGGAGCTGTAAGCTGGTGATGGGTGTTGTTTCAGATAATGCTTTTTTCATTTTAACTATCTTGGAGGAGGTGCTAGATTCCTCTTGGTGGCATAAGCCAATTGCAAACTGATGACATAATTTGGCAACTTGCTGCAAATGTTTCCAGAGCTGACCTTCCATATAGTCTGGAAAACCATTTTTAGGTGGCGTATGGAGGCTGGCATGTAGAAGAGAAGGGTTCATATATAAAGTGTGCTGGCAAAGGTTGCTATCTTGATGTGCATATGTATACCATGCTCGTTTCTTATATGACCAAAACTGAAAATGGATGGATTGATCTGATGCAGGAGTAGTTGAGACCTGGAACCCAGAAGCCTACCCTTGAAGAGCAGGTGGCTGAAAGCACCGGGTAGATGGAACAGAAAAATGTCCTGGGTGGCTGAGGGAAGTAGGAGGCCACACCAAGCCCAAAGTAATCTCTTTCACAATTTTTCTTTCATCTAGTCCCTCACAAAGAACAATCATCTTCTATGTGAGAAGCTTTAGGTCCCAAGGTGTATGTACCTAGGGAAAGTGGTCACTATAAAACTGCCACGATGTCCCAGGTTTGGGTGTCTAGGACTTTCACACATGAGTTGCTGTGTTCAGCATTTTTATAGGGTCACTGAGTTCTGCATGTAATTGTGCATTACTTCTTGACCCTTTCAAGACCTCTTTAAATTTCTTTAGGCAAACTACCCCAGTTCTGCCCTCACTCTTTCTAAACCTCCCATCATATATCCATGGCCACCCAGATTCATGCTCCTCCACTTGACAAGTGATGTGCCACTAATAATAGACTTCCCGGAGCTCTCAGCTTCAGATTTGCTGCCTATAGCCAAGGGAATCGAGATTGAGTACACAGGGAGAAACAAATCAATTATAATAAGTGACAAACAAGCAAACCTTCCTTTTCCTCAGAAGCCAAAGCTAATGGAGTGAGTTGCACAGACAAGGGCTTTCTGGGCTGGTGGAATCATCCTCAGCATGGATGTCCACAGACATTAGGAAGAAAAGGGCTGGAGGCAGCCCAGGGGTAGAGAGAAAAGCAAAGCAGTAGCCCCTGGCTACAGGTTCTGCACATTCTATTGCTCATAATTGGTTCTTTCCCAGGAAACATTTGCACTAACCTTTGGCTTCTGGAACCAGAGACAGGCCCACAAAATAAATGACTATATTGGGTAGTCTGACAATAGAGACTTTTTAACTGCAAATGATGGATAATGTAGCCCAAACTGGCTTAGAGGAAAAAAAAAAAGAAACATATAAAAGCCTCTTGGCTTACATACCTTAACCATCTAAGGGTAAATGTTACTTTAGGTGTAGCTGTATACAAAAGCTCAAGCCACTACAGATGTGATTTCTTATTCTCCATTTCTTGGCTCAGTTTTCTCTTTGATGGACTCATTTCAGATGCAAAATGATACTTCTGGTTCCCAAAGTCACATCCTTGTCACTTCAGTTTTGTCAGAAAAGAGCTAGAGTCTTTATTCCTAGCATTCCTAGAAAACCTCCCAAGATTGTGTGAGACTAGGAGGCTTGGGAAACATGTTCACCCCTAAAGCAATACTTGTATGAGGAGGACTTATCTCACTGGCTTACACTGGGCTTGTATATTCCGCTCATAAAAGTTTAGATGAACTGAGGTAGGACAGGTTGGAGATGCAGATGAAAATCAGAATTGCTAGTGGAAAAGAAGGATCTATTAGTTGTGGCCCCATGACAAGAGACACAAATTGCTGTTTTTGGTTAAAAGCAACTTATTATAGGATAGTTAATGCTTAGAAGATAGTTGGAGGGTTTGCGATCAGGTTCTAGCAACAACTTCTAGAAGAGACATATGGAATTGGCCCAATAGGGAATGGCCCCTCTGTTATACAGGAAGTTGGATAGTTGAGAAGTTACTCTAGCAAGCAGGCTCCTGGTCACACCACTTTCATGTGATCCAGGGATCAAGGAGCCACCATTAAAACTGATGGTTCCAGTAAAATGGTGCCCGCCAGTCTGCCTCTTTACACTCACAAAATTAATGAGTTTCTTCCCTGAGTCCCTGCTAAAACTTCTGTAAAAAATACAATAAAATAAAAAATAAGAAAATCCAATATCAGTATGGCAACTCTATCTGGCAGAAATGGAAGCATGGTCTTTGCCTCACTAACATCTCCCAGATCTTGTGCTTCTGATTCACTGAATTTAAATGACATCTAGAATCTTGGGAATTTGAAATTTAACTTCCCGGCATCTGTAGTTACTAAAAGAAGGCTGGAATGGAAGTTGAAGAGCTGTCTTCATAACTATTATGAAGGGCCAGTTAGGAGGGTCCACTTCAGTTGAGATTTGAGTTGAGCACAAAGCCTCTCATGGGTGGTCTCTCTTCTGAACATTTCCTCCCCTCAACCCCAGATAGACTTGTCTCACTGTGGCAAAGCTTCAGAGACCCAGGAAGGAAAGACATGTGAGTCAGAGAATCATTCATGAGCACCTAACTGGAGAAGAAACCCAAGGGTATAAGTAGGGGGGAACATCAAGTTCATGTAATGCCTGGCTAGGAGTCAGCAGCAAAATGTGGGGTACAGGACAGTCTAAGAAGGAAGAAGCACCATGGACTGCCTTGGTTATGCACCTGTGCTATTCCTGCTTCTGATGACCCACACATGAAGCTATCACTGTATTTAGAGTCCATGATTCCTCATTTGGACAATACTTACTGGCCATGTTATAGTAGCTAGTATTTCCTGTATGCATACCATGGGCCAAGCATCATTTTTGTCCTTCATGATAAAATCCCATCTAAGACATACTGTGATCTTATTTAATAAGGTACCATTATTCTTTCATTCAACAAATACTTGTTGAATGTCTCCTATGTAGTAGACCCTGCAATAGGTGCTGAGGTTACAACCGTGAACAAAGCAGACCAAGTTTCTGCCTTTATGTTTCTTACATACTAGGTAACTTATCCCCATTTGACAGGGGCAGGAACTTGAGATAAGGAAGGGATAAGTCACCCACTCAAGGTCATGTGGTGGTGTGATCTGTGCTCGAACCCTGGCAGTCTGGCTTCAGAGCCTGTGCTTCCCCTCACCTGGCCACACTGCCACTCCTCATGCTTCCCTGAGAGAGGCTAGAGAGCATGGCCTTTCTCCACTTTACTAATGAGTTAATTGAGGCCCAGAGGCTATTAGTAGGTGTGGTCAGGCTCACCATGACAGTAAAGAGCACAGCCGGAGCTCTGTGGGTGTTTAGAACCATGGTGAAGTCTTCTAGACAATGTTCTGTCTCCAGGACTCAGCACATTATTACCTCCTCTGCTCTTCAGATGATGAGGATGTTACCCAGGGCTGGCATGGAAGGCTAACTCTGTGCCAGGCGCTGAGCCAATCGCTCTATAATTGTCTCAGTCAATCTTTTCTACTCTGTGAGGTGCGTACCATTGCCACATCCATTTCACAGATGGGAAAAGTAACTCAAAGAGTAATCTTCTCAAGGTCACACAGCTAGAAAATGGGGGAGCTGAGGCTTAAAGTAGATTCTCCAATCCAAAGCCATGTAAAATTGCTCTTGACTGTAGTGAACCTATGTCTTTGCCTCATTCTCAGAGGGAGGGCGGTGGGGATTGGCCAAAAAAGACAGTCTTCTTAATGCATGAAACATCTTGGTTTTTACTTGTGTTGTCACAGAATAAGTTTAGCATCATGGTCAAGACTAACCATTTTTGTTGAAGCCATGTTGAGTAAGTTTTCATTCCAGCATATGAGCTAAGACAAGGACACACACACACACACACACACACACACACACACACACACACACACATTTGATCCATCTGCCCAATTTCCTTTGGCACCCTCCCCCACCATTCCCTGGTTGAAGCTGACTCTTGGCTTCACTCATATATCTGATTATTTGCAGTCATATTTCCAAAGGATATATTTTTATTAGAGTAATAATTTCCATCATAAATTAAATAATTTGGCACTTTACCTTCTGCATTAAAGGGAAAAAGCCCTGTACTACTTACATTTAACAGCTTCATGTGAGCCTCAGGAATTTTTCCACTCAGGTAACCTCTGGAAGCCAGGGCCCTCATCCTCAGATCAGTTAGGAATGTGTAATGTTAGGTTTGGGGCATTTCAAGCTGGGCAATATTGACATTTTGGGCCAGATAATTTTTAATTGTTCTGTGTGTTGTAAAATATGTAGCATCATCCTTGGCCTCTTTCGACAAATACTAGTCCTGCCCCCTTAGTTGTGGCAAGCAAAGATATCTAAATTCATTGCCAAAGGCCCAAGGGGAGTAGTGGGTGGATCATATCACCCTTACTTGAGAAACACTGGTTAAGGACATAGCATTAGGAGTCAGAGAGTCTTGGATTCTGAGTACAGCCCAGCTGGGTGAACTCGGAGAGGTAATTTATTTTTAAAAGATATAAATATACAACAGGAATGATAATGGTACCCACCTCATGCAGTCAGAAGAATTAGCTGAAATCATTGGGGAAAAGTACAATGGCAGTAATTGCTACTTGTTCCCTAAAACCCTTGTCTATCTTCTTCCTGGACACAAAGCCAGTCTATTTTTCCTAGCGTCCCTGTAGTAAGCTGGTTCAATTTGTCTGGGTTCTAGTTAATGGAATATTAGTGAAAGTGGTGTGAGCCAATTCTATAAATGCCTCCGAAAGGTGAACCTCCATGTTCTTTATCTCCCTTCCAGCTCCTGGTAAGGTCTCTGAGATTCCAAGGGATGGGAAATTCATAAATGGAAGGAATCTGTGTTTTTGTTTGCTTTCAAGGAGCATGCCCATGCTTTCTATCCTGCCTCCGCTGACTGGACATTTTTGTCAGAAATAAGCTTGTGTCATGTTAAGCCACCAAAATGTGAAAGTTTATCTGTTATAGCAGCTAACATGACACTAACTACTAGACATGCATAATAATACATTTGACGCATAGTAGATGTCAATAGATGTTAGATGATACTATTAATACTAATAACTGGCTTTCTGAACCTGACAGCCAACTGGAGATCAGCTGGGGGAAGAAGTGGGAGCCGAACGGATTGACATGTATCATGATGCGCTTCTCACCAAGTCATGAAATTTGATGAATGAATCAGCATCAGCTCATGTCAGACATTCAAGAGCAATAGTGCGATTCCCACAGAGTATCTTAAGCAGTAGCAGCCTTGGCTTCGCCCAGAGAATGGATACCCCTACTCCTAAGTAGAATCAGTGATATTGAGCCTCTCAGGGAAGCCCAGTAATTAGATCTCAGTATAGAGTATGATGTAAGGACTCCAGGAAAGCCCATTGGGTCTCAAAATTTATTTCTTATCAATGCTAGAAATTCATATTTCTATGAGGAGCTTCCTTTGAATAACACAAATTGAATAAAGGCCATGCTTACCCCAGTAGGAGTTCAGTCTGGTAGAATGACAATGGACTCCCCCTACCCTCCGCCCCAGTTCCACAGGGAGGACCAGGTGGCTCATTTCTTTTTTGTCATCTGCCATAATTCTAACTTTCCTAATATTGAAGATGATTATAATATTGGCTTTGAAAAGACTATAAATACTTCTCATGCTTTCTTTCTATGCACATTTGTTGCATACTAATTACAGTAGGTTGAACAATGGCCCCTGAAAGATTCCCATACCCTAGTCCCTGGAACTTGTGAATATGTTACCCTACATGGTAAAGGGGACTTGCAGATTTGGTTAAATTAAAAATCTGAGATGGGGAGAGTATGCAGACTATTTAGATAGGTGAAAAGTAACCAGAAGGGTCCTAATAAAAGGGAGGCAAGAAGATTAGAGCTTGATGTGACAGCTGAAGCAAAGGGTGGAGTGATGTGAGGAAGGGGTCATCAGCCAAGAAATGCAGGTGGCCTCCAGAAGGAAAAAAGGCGTGGAAACATAGCCCCCTCCCCAAACCTTTAGAAGGAATGAGCCCTGCTAACACCTTGACTTAGCTCAGTGAGGCTTGTTTTGGATTTCTGACTTTGCAGAACTATAAAATAATAAGTTTGTTATAAAGTAAATAAACTAATCTAGTTTGAGTGGGGGGGTCACTATATAAGTCAGGAAATATGAATTTGTAGCATTGATAAGAAATAAATTATGAGACCCAATGGGCTTTCCTGGAGTGCTTACATCATACTCTATACTAGGATCTAATTACTGGGCTCCCCTGAGAGGCTAAACTGATTCTACTTAGGAGTGGGGAATATCCACTCTATTCTCTGGGAGAAGCCAAGGCTGCTAGTGCTCTTTGGTTGTCCTAGCACTACAATCTAACTGCAATAAAAAGGTGAATTAATGGCTATACGTATGCCCTATGCCCATCCAGAGGAACTCAAACAGTGCCATTGAAAACAAGTCCAGCTCAGCCAGCTCTGGTGCTGCATGCTTGTAATGCCAGTATTTGGGAGGCTGCTACTTGGAGGATCACAGGTTTGAGACCAGCTTCAGCAATGTAGTGAGACTCTCAGCAACCTAGTGAGATCTTGTTTTAAAACAAAAAAAAATAAAAAGGAGTGGGGAGGTAGCATGCCCCTGGGTTCAATCCCTAGTAACACACACACACACACACACACACACACACACACACACACACACACACTCTACAGGAAGTTCGGCTCATCTAGTGGCAAACGTGAGTGATTTCTTCTTCCAGAATTTAGAAGCCAACTGTGAGAAGTATTCTGATTGGCTGGCTTGGACCAATCATTGAGACACAGGGAATGTTGTAGGATTGGTCCATACTGAGGCTAGGTTCAGGTCAAGAGAGTTGGCTGGCCCATGAGAACCACATTGAATACAGGCTGGATAATCATTCAAATAAAGTCGAAGCTCTCTTTCAAAAAAAAAAAAAAAAATGAAGAAGTGCATGAGAAAGAGATTAGCTCCTAATGTTGCCACCAGAGTCAGGGCAGAGTTTGGAAGCTGATTATAACAAGTTTTAAGTGACTGGCTAAAGAAGCCCATCATAAGCACCCTCCTATTCCCCATCCTCCCAGTCCTCATCTTCACATCTGAAAAGAATCCACTGCTAAAGGTCAGAGCCACCTCTCCTCCCCACGTTGCCACTCATCCAATTACATTTTGGGCTAAGAACTTCCAAGAATTAACTCCTGAGCACAGCTCTTAGTGCACTCTTTGCAAAGACTAACTCAAGTGGATGTAATTAATCATTGTAACTATTTAATTTTCTTATACAGAATGTTGGACTTTACTAAAAAAGCAGAGCTCCTGAGTTCTGGCAGCATTTCATACCTAGAATTAGCTCTCTGCCCCTTTCGCCCTAGCCCTGATCTTTTCTGCACATTAATATAGCTTATTGGGTTCCTGTGGTGTTGACCAGGAGAGCCTTCGAGTGAATTTTCTTCCACTGTGGTGCTGGATTAGGATAATGCCAGTGAGAACCTGCTGATTTTCTAAAAATGACTCAAAGAGCATGCATCTGACTCCATTAATCTTTCCTAATTTGTGCCAGCTTGTTACATTCAGATTTGAAGCTTTCCTCCTTGCCTGGGTATGCAAATGCTCTCTGGTTCAGATAACCTCCCTCCCAGTGTGTATATTGGGGCTGCTGTGGATGTGTGTGGCAGGGTGTGTGGTTGATCTTTAAGTTAAGAAGCCACACCCCTTGCTCCCAGGCTTTGCGAAAGCAGACATGCTGCAATGGAGACAGGGTGGGGATGTGGAGCCCTTGCTGCTGGGAGGCCACAGGCTTCCTTCATGATTGGCATGCTCCAGATGTGCCTAGGCTGGGTTGTGGCAAGCATCTGTTAATCTCACCAAATCACTTGTCCTTGTTGCCCTACGTGTGGCCCACACACTAGACCCAAGGTGATAATTAGTGTTAGGCATCAAAACCTGCTGCTTAGTGAGATAAGGCTTGGGAACAGTGTTCTTAAGCAAGGGACACATTCTTCTTCTTGTAGAACTTATCTGTCTTTCTTTCAGCTTATCTGTGCTGGGGGTCTCTAAGACAATAAAATATATGGCATTTCCCAAACTTGACAACAGATCAGCTTTGTGTGGCAACTTCATTTCACAGGCATTTGTTTGGTTTTTACCTCAGACTGGGCTTTTTCCTAGACACAAGGTACACTCCTTTGAGAACAGACCCAACCCCACCTATCCTAGGTCTAGTATCTCAGGGAACCCTCTTTGGGGATACATGGCCATTTGCATTGGAATAATAGGTTTCTATGGGGACTGTGCTTCTAATCTTCTTGTTCTCCAGGAATGAATTATAAACCGAAACGAAAATAGCATCACAAAACACAACCGTTAGGAAGAAGGGCCTTCTGTTCCATGGCCCTTTGTGTTCTTCTGGGAAAAATGAACATTTGTGATGCTTAGAAGTTCAAAATAGCTATACTTGACTCTTTAGCTTTTAAGCTTCTTGAATGTTGGGATCACAGTCTATTCTATTCTTCCTTTCTTTGTTAAGAATTCAACTCTAATTATATAATTTTTGGGTCTTAACATGAGATAAGGAAAGAGCAAGATAATGATATACACGGCTTTAGCTATTGCATATCCTGGGACTCAAATACCTTTAAGTCACTCTAGTCTCATCTCTGTCTCTGTCCCTCATACACATTTACATCCAAGCACACACATGTATATGCACTCATACATCCTTCTGTCACGTCATTTGCTCCTCCTGTAGTCATTCTCCTCTACCTGCTGTGACAGCCATAGGGTCATAGTCCTCCAGCTACCTGACGATAAAGAGAAATCTGATCATGGTTTCTGGTGAAAAAGTCTCAGAGTGGTGCTATGGTCAGGCACTGTTTTAGTCAGCTTTTCATTGCTGTGATAAGTACCTAAGAAAAACAACTTAAGGGAAGAAAGATTTATTTCGGCTCGTGGTTTCAGTCAACGGTTGGCTGGCTCTATTGCTTTGGGCCTTAGTGAGGCGGAACATCATTGCAAAAGGTATTAGTAGAGGAAAGCTGCTCAGCTCATGGTAGCTGGGAAGGAGAGAGGGAATGAGAGAGAGAGAGAGAGAGAGAGAGAGAGAGAGAGAGAGAGAGAGAGAGAGAGAGAATATGAGAGACAGAGAAAGAGGGACAAAAGGGCTGGGATAAAAAATACCCTCCCATGGCGTACCCTCAATGACCTCTTCCTTTACCAGGTCTCACTCCTGTAGTTCCCACAGCCTCCCAATAGTCTATTCAGCTACTGATGGATTAATCCAATGATGAGATCAGAACCCTCATGATCCATCACTTCTCCAAAGCTCTGCCTCTGAACATTGCTGTGTTGGAGACCAAGCCTTCAACACATGAGTCTTTGGCGAACACTTCACACCCAAACTGTAACATCTGGGATGATCCACTGCCCATATCCGTGGCCCTGGAACTTATTTTATTACCAGAAAGGAAATCTGCAGCACCTGATCAAAGCAATGCCCCCTTCAATGCCACGCTTCCCAGACCATTCAGAAGAGTGGAGGCCTCAATACACGACTACTAGATAAATAAAAAGATGCATAGTCCCAGGATATCAGATTACATGTAACTGAATAATTGGTTCCTTTTATCTGATTAGAGTCTTGGAGCATAATAAGTGTTTAGCAAGTGTTTGCCTCAGAGTGAAGGTCTCTGTTTTGGTTTAACAGCATATAAAGTTTTATTGCATTTGTTTCATTTTGTTTGGAAACCTGTGATCTTAAGACATTTATAAAAGTTAGTATTTTAGCATTTTTAAAGATGAATATTGGGGGGGGGGAGGTTCTGGCAAATTCTGCTCCAAAAAGATTCCCTAGTGCCGAAAGTGCATTCTATTTCTCATTAGCCTCCTGGCTTTCTGGATACTTGATTCTTCACTTCTTGCCCTTATAAAGATAGCCGACCTTCACTTCATCACTCCCTTTAATGAGGTTCCACACAGAGAAACAGGTCTGCGTGCACTCCCCTAATTGCAGCTCAGGAAACTTCCTGCCATTTTATAGGCTGATGCAACGCACAGGTAAGGAGGGTTGAGTGGTGGCCGAATAGTGACCTTGGGCTGGAGAATGAGAGCTGAGGCTCTGTGGACTTCTCCATTCCCTCTCCGTCTCCTGAAATTTAACTCAGTATGATCTCACTTCTAATGGCTGTCTTATTAGGAAAGATGAAACTGAATACCTGCGTGTAGGGGGCTTTCTGAACATATGGCCTCTGCCTCTAGCACAGGAGCTTCTGTGCCTGTTTTCTGCTACTTTTCTAAACAGAAGAGAGGATTAGGCAAGGTTGGAACAGAGAACAAACATACAGCAGGCATCCTCATAACAGCTCATATGTTTTGAACGTTCATTACATGTCAGGCATTGATTAGGTCCTCTAAAGTTATAACTTGTACAATCTTCAAATTGGCCTTTGATTGTTATTGTTTCTATTTTAGAGTCGAAGAAGCTGAGATTCCAAAAAGTTAGAGTTAGATAACTTGCCTAAACTCACACAGTTAATGAAAGTCAGACCCAGATTTGAGTGAAGGCAGTTTAATGTCAGGGCCCCTCTCTTATTCCCTCTACCCTGAGTCAAACACACACTACTTATTTGCCTGTGAAGTGAAAAGGGAAGAGGCACCTATATCATACCAATGAGTGCACTGATATTGCACTCCAGGGGAAGGTAAGGCTGCAGATCCCTGTAATATGAAGGCAGGAAGATTCTGCGGGCCCTGGCACAATGGGCTCATCTTGCAACAGAAGAAACCTAGGCTGAGAGAGGAAAGTGGAAAATCTGGGGTCTTGACACCCAGAACCCTGCACCCCCTCCCTATCCCAGAACCTTGGTAAGCAGTGGTATTTAAAGTGTGGCCACAGGTTCTCATGACTGGAAATCACCTCTAGTAATTGAAACATTGCATATTCTATGCACCCCTGTCCCTGGACATGGGAAGCACACATCATCAATGAGCTCTCTGGGAAGTTCTCACACACTTTAAAGTTTGTGAAAGAGAGTTGTCAAGTTCTGTGCAGTATTTTGAGATGTGTAGAGAATAATCCATTGGGAGGTGGCTATGGCTTAGAGGCACAGGTCTGGATCTGAAGGTTGATATATGTTGTCCAACTCATTCCTTCTACAAGCCTCAGTTTCCTTATTTGCAGAGTGAAGGCCAGGCACTTACTTCTCTCATTGATAAGATACCATGGGTGAAGTGTAGTTTGGGAACTGAAGAACAGCTCCCGGTAGGAGTTAATAGTTGGCATTAGCATGGAGGAGGATCTTGCATGGGATTTTTGTGGATCCTGCTTCTATCCTGGGAGCCCATATGTGAGGATGAATCTCATGACCCATGTATACGGTGTCACTCAGCTCTTGGAAGTAGAAGCAATCCCAAGGGCTCACAGGTGGTTGGTGAGTGCTTAATGGACTCTACAGTGGCCATGTCACCACCTAGACTTTATGCTTCCATTCACCTCTACATGGGTAGCTGTGAGCTCTCTGCTGCCCTCTTCACCCTTTTTGCATGTCTCTCTTTCCCCTTAACATCCTATACTAGAAGATTAGGTTGCAGAAGGGCAGAGCTGGAAGAGGCTCTTGAAATAACTCAGAGATAAAAGTTCCTAATTTTTCCAGCATTTCCCCAAGCCTGGTACACAAGCCACAGGTGATACTTGACAATGGAGTCAAGTGGCAAAGGGCAAACACTCTGTTTTCTATGTTAGTGGTGATGCAGTTATGTGAACGCATATTAGAAAAGATCTTCTGTTTTTGTATTCATAGTGAATATATACAATTTTTTTTGAATCCGGATGTGGATTGAATTATGATTCAATTCCAGTACTTGGGAGCAAGGAGGATCACAGATTCAAGCTCAGCCTCAGCAACCTAGTGAGAAATAAAATAGGGCTCAGAGTTAGAATCTCCACCCCCATTCTGGGTTTTAATACCCAGTACCTCCCCCAAAAGTGATAATACAAGAGTTAGATGCAAGCATTGTGATGGAGAAGGTATAACATTGCAATGTGTAACACAATTTCTCTTTACTTTGCAGAAGAAGCTAATTGGAGCCCAAGAGGGAAGTGACTTGTTCAGGGACACACAGACCACATCCAGAGCTAGAGCTAATGTTGGGCCTCAGGCTCCTGTCTCAACACTTTGCTCATCAGCTCAGGTAATGTCAGCTCTGGGCCTCAAGTCAAATATGATTAGGAAAGTAAACCAAACCCCTACAAAATGCTCTCTAAGGTTACCTAAAAGGGATTTGGGAAGACAATCCTTATCTCTTTCTCATTCGTTATGTGTTTATTGATGATCCCTAGTGAGTAGCAAGCTAAATCCTACAGCATCCGCTGGAATTTCACAGCAGAGGTGCTGGGAGGGAGATGGGTTTGCCCATTGAGGCTGCCCTCTCTGGTGAGCAGGGACTTGGGACCATGGTCAGGCCATCGTTATCATGTCTTCTAGAATATTGGACTGCTACAGAGACATTTCAGGGGCTTCTGTGAGACTGGAGTGTGTGTGTGGGGGGGAGAGTGGACCCTGCTGCTGTGCCCTCTGTGAATTTATGTAATTTATACACCAGCATTCCACATAAGATTCCACTTTAGTAGGGAAAAAAGAAGGGTTATTCTATAACAAAGGATGGGAAATTGCTGATTTGGTGGATCCAACTTTGAATCCTTACTTTGCTATACACCAATGATGAGATTGGGGGTGAGTTAACTTACCTTTGAGAATCTCAATTTCCTCAACATTAAAGCCCTGTTTCTTAGAGTTTATTATGAATGCTAAATGAGACAACATGTAGGAAAGCACCAAGATTCATTCTGGCCTGTATAGTTACTATCCATAATCATCACCCCCATCATGATGTTACCACTCTCAATGTTATTTTTGTTTTAAGAAGGTGTGAGTCTCTAAGCTAGGATACCAGACTCTGTTCTATAATATCTACTAGTTTGGCTGTTTCCCTCATACTCATATGTTGAGAACATGGTACCCAACGTGTCAGTGTTGGGAGGTGGATCCTAATGAGA
The DNA here is from genome assembly GCA_004027655.1 of Graphiurus murinus. Lineage (NCBI taxonomy): Eukaryota > Metazoa > Chordata > Mammalia > Rodentia > Gliridae > Graphiurus > Graphiurus murinus. The sequence goes on along the minus strand of PVLC010000175.1, from coordinate 123,686 downwards.
GATTGGGTCATGAGGGGAGAGCCCTTGTGATTGTGTTAATGCCATTATTGTGGGAGTGAGTTAGTTTTCCCAAGAGCAGGTTGTTATAAAAGCAAGCCTGCCCTTCATACTTTGTCTTCTGCATGTGCTTACTTGTCCTTCTGCATTTCTACCATGGGATAATGCAGCAAGAAGATCTTCATCACACACTGGTGCCACACTCTTGATCCTTCCAGGATCCAGAACTGTGAGAAATAAATTTATTTTCTTAAAAGTTGCCCAGTCAGCCAGGTGTGGTGGTGCATGCCTATAATCCTAGTACTTGGGAGGCTGAGACAGGAGAATTGCAGGTGCAAGGACAGCCTCAGCAAGTAGTGAGATTCTCATCAACCTAGGGAGATCCTGTCTCAAAATCTCAAAATAGGAATAAAAGGCTGGGGGTTTAGCCTAGAAGTAGAATATCCCTGGGGTCCATCCCCATTAACACACAGATACACACACACACACACACACAGACACACAGACACACACAGACACACAGACACACACACACACATTGCCCAGTCTATGGTATGTAGTTATAACAACACAAACAGACCACGATAATACTAGATAAGGAGCTTCCAGGCCTCCATGAACAGGATGTGTGTATGAGATGGTGGTGGTAGAGGTGGAGTTTAGTTCCTGGCATGCATAAATTATGTCACCTATTTGCAAGTAAATAGCTAATTTTTGTTAGGAGCCACATTCATCAATCTTCCTGCATGAAGCCAACAAATTCAGAAATCTACTCCTGTCTGAAAAAACATAAGCCTCTAGCTCAGCAGAAGCACATAGAAGGCACAGGGTGCAGAAGCAGTTTTCATGATGGTCATTGTGTCAACTGTTCCCACAGAATGTACTTTCTCCCCATTGCCTATGTTCCAAGAAAGGAAAATTATTTACTCATTCTGCTTATAGATCCAAGAGATTATTCATAATGGCTTATTTCTTTTTTCAAATGAATTCCTGCAGAATCAGTATCTGAGCCTGCAGTCTGGAGGAAATGCTCTAATAGCAATGGGTTCTCTGAAGTGACTCCTGCCTCCACCCTTTCCACTCTACCTTCCCATCCTTTAGGACAAACACTCCATCTCGGCCCAATTAGAAACACACAATGACTCATGTTCATAAAGTGTGTTTTGAACTTTAAGTTGCCTCTTCATATTTCTAAATCATTGCATTTAAGTCTAATTCAATAAGATTCTGTATTTCCTTTCAATTTAATCGGTGAGCTGCTTTTGCCTACCTGTTGCTAGGACAACCAGCGCCTGATCTGGCTTTCACTTGTTGTCCAGGCAGAGGCTGTGTTAATTAACTCCCTGAAATTGCAGGCCAGTAATCAATACCAAATGTATGGACCTGGCTGGAATGTTTTAATTAAATTTACAGTAATTTTATTTGCAGCTTCTTCTGCAATCTGCATGGTAGGCAATTGATTTTTATTTCAGATACAATGGCCTGTTCACTAGCCAGGTCATCCTTTCCCTAACTACCTTTCTCCATCAGCTGAACCAGTGTTACCTGAGGAGTAGCCTAGGCAAATTGTTAGTTAAAATAATAATAACAAAGAAAAAAACGCTGAACACATCAGGATGACTGAGCTTCTGCCAGTTATGGCACCTCCTGACTGGGTGTGTTTTATATGAAATGAATCCTGAAGACAGGGATCAGTAGGATCCCATGGAAAATATTCACTGATGATGGGGTAGATACCAAAACTGCCTGCTGCAGTCTCCTCTGGTGCTTAAATTAAAAGATGCAAACAACTGCCCTATACCACCAGTAAAGAATTGAGCTGTTCACCTCTTAGGAAAACCTCCCCTCCCCCATCTTTAAGCATAGTTGCTAAGTGCTTGGGCTCCCAAGATAAGTAAAACTGGGACTCACTTCTCAGCAATGCCACCAAGTCAAGTGTATCAACTTCTCTTAATATCGAAAGGAGAGGCCCTGGATCATATAATTGTTATGGGATTAAAAAAGTCATACACTTGATGGGATGTATAAGTCCATGATGTTATGCATGATCTCTGGAATCAGAAAATCTAGGTTTTGTGTTCCAGCTCTGTCACTTGCTTTTGGGATGAAGTTAGGCAAAGTGTTTAACCCCTCAGGTCCTCAGGTCTCTCTCATGGAATGAGCATACTGATATCTGTCTCTTAGTATTATGCTAGGGATCCTGTGAGATAATGTACTTAAAGCACTGAACCACAGTGCTGGCATATATTCCTGGGGTTTTCTTAGATTTGAAGTCCCATCACACAATTGCAGGGGAGGGGGTTCCTCTCGTCCTGGGTAGTTGTGTAGTTTTTGCCAAGCAGTTTCTTTAGGGAATAAGGAACAAGCTAAGCCTATGTCATTTAGTTGGTGTTATGGTTTGGATCTGGAAGCTGTGGAAGGCTTGGTCCCCCATGCAGCAGGGTTCAGAGGTGGGGCCTTTGAGAAGGTGATTCAATTATGGGCTCTAACTTCATCAGTAGATTAATACAATGATGGATCCATAATTTGATGCATTATTAGGAGGTGATGGAAACTATAGGAAGTAGGTCTTAGTTGGAGGAAGTAGGCCACTGAGAGCATGCCCTGGAAGGGTATACCTTATCCTCCCTGCACCTTTCCTCTTTCTTTGCTTCTTGGCTGCCACGAGGTGAGCTGTTCTGTTCCACCATGTCCTCTCCACCATGTTGCTCTGGCTCACCACATAGCAATGGAACAGGCCAACCATGGACTGAAACCTTGGAAACTGTTGATTTCCTTGGTATTCTTCCAGTGATGAAAACTAATAGAAAATTAATACTGAGACATTGAGGGTGTTGCTGTGCCTATAGCTGACCATGTGGTTTAGAAGCCTTTGGAATTGGTTTGCAGAAGGAGTGTGGAGTGTTTTGAGATGCAGGCTCTAGAAGCCCTAGAATGTTGTAAGTGGATCTTAATGAACAATTCTAAGCATGGAAGGCCAGAATACTGATAGGACTGTGGATCTTAAAGACTATGATCATGAAGTTTCAGATGGGAATGAGGACTCTATTGGGAAATGGTGGCTATTTCTGTTACCTTCTGGGAAAAAAACAAAAACAAAAACAAAAAAAACCCAACTTGTTCATGACCAGAGACTATGTGAGGTTGACTTCAAAGGTGATAGACTACTTAATGTGGTAGAGAAATTTTCAAGACAACATAGCATTAAGGCAGTGGCATGGGTATTGCTGGCTGCTTTTACCAGGTTTATAGTGATAATCAGGAGCAAAAAGCACAACAGGAAGATTGAAAAACTTGCAGTTTGGCCAGAAAAGTCCATGTAAAATTGAGCCAAGAAAGATGTGGTTGCTTAAAATATTAGTGGCCCCTAAAGAGAAGTCAAGTATGTTGCATGAGACAATAGAAAAGATACCTGAAGACATCTCAAGGATTGACCACACCTCATCCATTGCAGATTCAATAGTATAAAAGTGTAAATTCATTTCAAAGACTTTGCCTCAAGAAGACAGCACCAGGGCACTCTGCTCTCATGGGGCCACCTAGAAAGTTATTTTACCAGGAATACTTTTACCATGTTCAGTCATCCACTCACTTAGAGTCCACTGAAGCTGTGGTCTATGTGAGTCTACCTACCTCTCCCACTTGCAGTAGTCCTTGATGTCATAGTGCTTATTTTGCAGGAATTCAGAAGGCTAGAGTTATAAGGTCATGGATGCTTCCATCCAGATTTCAAAGGATATCCTGGGAGGTCATCCAGTGTATACTAGGTGAGAATCCCTGTGGGCATCACCCCAAGACGGTAAGGCATGAAGATGTGAGAGTGAAGCCAGAGCTGCAGTGGAGAGCCCCCAGGAAGTTAGAGATGCCAGGAATGTGAAGCACCTGCCAAAGAAAGCTGCAGGCAGGGAGCAGAGCCAACCCAAGAGAGAGGCCATATGGACTGTAATTGGCAAGGCCATCGGGGCAGGGCTGCCCAAGCCTTTTGGAAATCACATGCTCAAGAGGCTGGACACAGAGCTATAGGATTTAATGTCTGCCCTGCTGGGTTTCACTCTTGATTTGATCTGATCTGTCTGATCCTTCATTTCTATCCTCCTATTCCTCCCTTTTGAAATGGAAGTGTTTACCCTGTGCCATCCCACCAATGTATATTAGAAATATGCAACTTGCTTTTTAATTCTTTTACAGAAGCTAAAAGTTGACTTGAGTCTCAGAGGAGACTTTGGACTTGGACTTTGGGGCAATGCTGAAACTGTTAAGCCTATGAGAATTCTTGGAAAACTGAATGTATTTTGCATTCTGAGATGGGCATGAGTCTTTGGGGGTCAGGACAAAAGGTTATAGTTTGGATCTGAAATAAACCTCAAAGGCTCATGTGTTGAATGGCTCCAATGCAGCAATGTTAAAGGTGGGCCTGTTGGGAAGTGATTGGATCATGAGGACTCCATAGAGTCATCAGTAGTCTATTGACAGGCTTGTAATTTGGAAACATTATTGGGAGGTGATGGAAACTGTAGGAGGTGGAGGAAGTGGGTCACTGGAGACCTGCCTTGGAAAGGTGGATCTTATTCCAGTCCCCTTCCTTGTTCTCTCTCTCTCTGCTTCCCAACACTCTTTGCTTTGCCATGCTCTTCCACCATGATGTTTTGCCTTGCTCCAGGTCTAAAGAAATGAAACAAGCCAGCTATAGACAGAAATATCTAAAACCATAAATCAAAATAAATATTTTCTCCTTTAAGCTATTTTTCTTGGGTATTGTGTCACTGCAATGAAACTCTCCCACTTGGGATGATGGAAACTTATTGAAAATATTTTTAAAATCACAAGTTTAGCTGGGCAAGGTGACGCACGCTTGTAATCCTAGTACTTGGGAGGCTGAGACAGGAAGATGTAAGTTTGAGGCCAGCCTCAGCTACTTAGTGAGGCTCTCCGCAACTTAGTGAGACCCTGTTTCAAAATAAAGAATAAAAAACAGGACTGGGAAGGTAGCTCTGCACCTGGGTTCAATCCCCAATACCACAAAAAATAAAATAAAATCACATGTTTAATTAGAATTTGTCCAACAGCCACATTAAAGTTCCATACTCTATTCTTCCCTCTTTTGGAGGCCTTTAAAAGTATCCCTCCAAAGGCCTTTATGATCAGGAACTCGAGCTTAATGTCCTACTGTGTTGTTTGTTTGCTTGGCATTCCCATTTTCCACAGTGAGGATTCTCTTGGATGGCTTCCCTCTGGTCAGAAATGGGGAGCTTTTACTGGAAAAAATTTCCTTCCAACTACACTATACTCAGTTGAGTTTTCTTCTGCACTTCTGTTTTAGGTATGATCATTCTCCAATCCTCTATGGCAGTGAGAGAGAGGGGGGGGGGCTGGCTCTGATGTCTCAGACAAGAAAATAGCCAATTGTACCTAAAACAAGTACAAATCAAGACAAAATGGCCCTGGCGGGAACGTGATCCAATAGTGGAACCAAGACTTTTATGTCATCCAGAAGTGCCAACTTTTCTTTTCAGATAAAACATTTTGTTATTTAAAATACCTAGTAGGAACTCACTAAACATCATTGAGTCAAGAAAGAAAAGAAGGGACAATTCAAGAAAGCAAACGGGATTCCATCTGGTTCCTTCAAGATGGTAGAGAGGAGCTGGAGTGTGTTTCAAAAGTTCAAAGGTCATTTTCGAAGAGCAATGATGTGTTTAAATAAAGGCATTATTGATCTCATGACTTTGGAATGGCCATTAGGAAATGAATTTTTCTTATAGCAAACACCTGCTTAAAAATCCTTTCTCTCTGACCACATGTTATGTCCCAAATAAACAGACACTTAGAATATATTAATTTCCAAGGCAACAGTAGAATAATGCATTGGAAGAGCTTCAGCTAATAGAAAAAAATATGTGTCCCCTGGCGAAAATATAGTCATCATGCTGGAATTTGAGGATATTTCCCTTGATAATAAAATTAATCTTTTTTTTCCCATTGCTTAAGATGGTATCCTGATGGGAGATGCTGTGTCTGTGGAGATATTTTTGCTAATTTATTTGAGTCCAGTTAGAGAATTGATGCTAGTTCATGGTAACTAGGGAATGACTGACCCCCAACAGCTGGCTTATTCTGTAGATAGTTGTTTTTTTTTTTTTTTTCTGAAAAACACCTCTTTCTTACTCTCTTTTCACACTCATCATGGTGTCTATAGCATCTACACTCAGACAAGTACACTGGCAGAAACCAAGGTCTGTGAAGGAACAGTTATGATCCAGCGATGCGGGATCCAAGTGTCTGACCTTTTCGATAGAAATGAAGGCATGTCACAGGTGAAGGGGTGACCAATAGGACCTTTCTAGAGGCATCCTCTAGGAAGACTTTGCATTGGAATTCTTTTTCCTCCCTTCTTTGCCATCTTAAAAAGTTTGGCTCAGGGTTTTGTGAGATTTCTGTACTCTTAGGGGAATTTACAGTTGGCTTTATTTTTTAATATGCTTTTATTGGTGCATTATAGTCTCACATCATAATGTAAATTATGTTGACAGTGACATAGATGCACACAATACAGTTGGCTTTAAAACAACACTAAGAAAGGTGAAAGCCAAACATTTAAAAAATGCAACTTTTTGGTCGTCTTGTCATTGCTTATAAGCAGGTTTCTTTTTCATTTAGATATATACTTTTCATATAATGATTATGTGTCTTGCCTTCTTCCCCTAAAACTTCTTCCTTTTCTTGTTAAGTCACAGTAGCTCTGTGCACTCACTTGGTCTTCTCTGCCTTGAAGACTCAGGTTGAGCTCAACAGTTGTCACGCTCTGGGATTCCTCAGATGCAATAATGATCTGGGAGAGTACGGCATGGTCTCAGTGCTCATTCTCTCCGTCTACTACAGCAGAATCAGCGTGGGAATGATAAAAACACAGTACACACACATACCATGCTCACTGTGTGTAAGGACAGTACCAAAATATCCAAGTCCTTGGGTGTACAAACTTCTGTAATTCTCAGAGCAGCTTTCTTAAGAACGTACCATTCATTTCCCTGCAAATGACATGATTTTGTTCTTCTTTATGGCTGAGTAAAATTCCATTGTGTAAAATATTATGATAAGTGAGATTAATCAGTCACAAAAAGTAAAAAATCGTATGCTCTCCCTAATATGAGGAAGCTAGGGAGAAACTGGGACATAAGGGGGACTCCAGATGAAGAAAGAGAAACCTTAGGTGAGCCAAGAAGGTGACTTAACTGAAAGTGATGGTGGGGAGAAACACCCTAATGCACATGATGTACTTTCACAAACATATCAGAGTCAATCACTAATCCAAACCTGAGAAGGAGGGAGGGCGAGGGAGTGGGGCAGGAATTGGGGAGAGGTTAAATGAGAAATGTGTGCATGTATGCCTTTACCAGCTTGTACCTAACAAAGATGTATGATTACAATGCACAAATAAAAAAAAGAAAAGAAAGTACTATTATTATTTCAGTTTTATAAGAGGAAACTAAGACAAAGAAAATTTAAGAAACTTGCTCCAAATCACATAGTCATAAAAGGGAAGAGCTCAGATTTAAACCTATGTAGTCTGGCTTTAGAATCTGGGACCATTACACTTACATTGTTCCTTCCTCATTTTTGAAAAACTTCTATAGGTTGGGCATGGTGGCACATGCCTGTAATTCTAGTACTTAAGAGGTTGAGACAGGATGAATACAGGTTTGAGTACAGCCTCAGCAAAGTAGTGAGACTCTCAGCAACCCAGTGAGGCCATTTCAAAAGTCAAAACATAGAAAGGGCTAGAGGTATAGTTCAAAGGCAGAATGCTCCTGAATTTAAGCCCCTAGGGGAACACACATACACACGGTTCTATAGTATTTTTCCTCAATGATATTTCTCTTTTTAATTACATTTATGTTACATTTTCACTTATTGTTCAAATATTATTCACTGATTATTCATTGATTCACAAAATATTTACTTTGCACCCAGTATGTTCAGATTCTGTGCTAAACTCTGGGACTCTAGTGGTGAATGGGATGGCTGCAAACTCTGCCCTCAAGGAGGGTACAGTCTACTAGGGGAGCCAGACCAGCATGTAATTTGGGAGTAACTGGTTTTCTATCATTTCTACTTGCACTTATACCATTGTCTTTCTACTTACTGCTTGAGGAGTAAGGATGTGAACAGATTTATAGAGAATCTATAGAAGGGGACAAGAACTGGTCAGGGAGGATGAAGGGGAGGCTGCTGCAGAAGTCTGAACAAGAAGGGCTGAGGCAGGAGGAATGGCTGGTTTCTGGGATGTGGTGTGTGTTTCTTATATTAAAGAAGCAAGTAGAGCTGGGTATGGTGGCGCACGCTTGTAATCCCAGCATTTGGGAGGCTAAGACCAGAGGATTTAGGTTTGCGGCCAGCCTTAGCTACCTAGTGAGGCCCTCCACAACTTAGTGAGACCCTGTTTCAAAATAAAGAATAAAGCCGGGCGTGGTGGCGCACGCTTGTAATCCTAGCATTCGGGAGGCTGAGACTGGAGGATCTGGGTTCGCGGCCAGCCTCAGCTGCCTAGTGAGGCACTCCTCAACTTAGTGAGACTCGGTTTCAAAATAAGGAATAAAAACTAGGGCTGGGGGTATAGCTTGGAGGTAGAATGCCCCTGAGTTCAATCCCCAGTACCACAAAAAAAAA